>OZ010593.1:5584012-5641512 GCA_963932145.1 Acanthosepion lycidas | reverse complement strand
TTGTAAGCGCATCGAAACACGACTACATAAATGAAATATATATATATATATATATATATATATATATATATATATATATATATATATATATATATATATACATACAAATGTAAAAGAACGAAGAATAAAATTGCGAAATATTAATTTAAATCAGGGCTAAATACAAGAGTAGGGCAATAAATACTTATTATACACTGTTACATTAAAACATTTTATTCAATTGGGAAGGCATTCTCTCCTGGTCTCGATCGCCGGAGGGAAGGGTCCTGATATATTTAGAGGCCCGAAATGCCCACTGACATCCGGAATAAACATTATTGATCAACCTTTCCAGTGCACCTGAAGAAGGTTGGAGACATGCTATGTAATGTAGCAATCATTTTAACACCGTTATCGTCATACTAGTTATTAAAAATATTTAATATTTTTTTCGTTTCAATTAATTTTCAATAGGGAAGTCTCTTTTTTATCGCAATATTCGGACATTTCAAATTTAATTACAGTATATCCGAACAAATACATAGTTTCAAACGCGATTTGTACGCTTATTCCGTAAAACTGGGAACCTTTGGTAGCTACCATTTAAGTGCCTTCTCTCAAAACAAAATAATAAAAAATGTTTGGAGAGTCAGTCATATAATTCTTTTTTCCAGAAATAATGGTACAGTATCTATGTTTCTGAGATAAGATATTGTAATTATTTACACTATTTACATTGTTCGGGCTGTTGTCTTCATCTTTGGTACCATATTCACTCCTTCAGTATCTGTCTATATTTCTGAGATGAGGTATTTTAATTATTTACACTATTTACGAAATGTTGTCCCTATCTTTGTTGTCATATTCACAAAGCTTCGGCCGTTGTACACTCCTACATTCTTCAGATGACTGACGAACCGAACCCTTTATTTCGTCTGCCAGGATAGATCGATCTTTGAATATTATATGGGAAACATCAAGAATACTATATATCGGTATAATAGACAAAGACATTTCGATTTTATGAACGGTAAAGAAAATGCTTGTACAAGTGTTATTATTTTTAGGTCAGGTTAGAAATATAATTGCAAATGGAGTCAACAAATCTCTTTTTTATAGCGTTTGCAGACCCCCAAAATATTTCCAACTGAGTAGAGTTGTTTTTATTTTTCGATATTTTTTAAATCGTTGCCGACTTTACTGCTTCAAACTCGCCTTACAATGTCTACGGTAACAATCAACATGACAGCTGCTTACTGCATTTGGCAACCACAGCCCAGACACTTTAACAGTAGGCGTTTGGATTTATTTTTCACAAAAAAAGGATACTTTTTCACATCACAACAATCTAGGAGTCAAAAGTATACATAGATCATTTTGGATGGATTTATCAGTATTCGCTTGCTATTGACTAAAATATACTAATCATATTGTTATGCTGATTGTCACATCCTACTCAGCTTAGGCTTATCTCCCCACCTCTTGCATCACTTGTGGTGTTTTCCGTCTCTTTTCGTCGACTATGGTCCCTAACACGCCTCTTGAGACCATCATTCGATTTCATAGGTATCAAACATATATGGCAGATAAGCTCTGTATCCTTGATTGAGTTGATTGGAACTTTATGCCGTACAACTCTCCTGTGTACTGCAATGTGACGTCTCTTCCTAGATGATGATCTGCAAACCTTGTTACGAACAAACAACACTCTCATTGTCGACAGGACGATGAGGCAGGATGGCAGTTGGCTTATTTCTGGTTGTTAGGACGACCTTTCAAATGGTTTACATAACCTACCCTCTACAAGAGCATGCGCTCACACATCACGTTAACAAGACTGCATGTTAGTTGGCAAATCAGTGTCTGTTCGGAGATCACGCTTGATCTGCGCATGCCCGAGATATACATCCTTGAATACTGATACTCTTATACAGTGATTCTCTCGAGCAATTTTTTCATTGTTTTATTGGAATTCAGACTATATATCCAGAGGCTGGCCATAAAACTTCATCTGAAAAAATCGATATATAATATTAACAATGATCTATCAACATAGACCACATTATAGTTTTTTTGATTCAGACATAAACACAGCCGATTTTTTATAGAATCATTCACCAAATTCAAGGCCCATGAGCGACTCAAGACAGAAGGTTACTGAATGAGGGCGTTTTAAGTGCTTACAAGGAGGTGTGCATATTATGAGGATATATGGATAGATAACAGCTGATGTTAGACTTAAAGAGTTTAAAAATGTAGTGAAGTATTCCCGCGGGAGTCTCTGTTCCATGAAGTGATTGTTCTGAGAAAGATGCTGTCTGAGTGTAATTTTTCCTTGCCGTTGTAATACGTAGATAATAAGGATGAATCGACTTTGTGTACGCGGAATGATGGGCCCAAGCTGTGAAGGTTTGAAGTGGTGAAAGTAAAGATCGTAGCTTGCCTGAGCATGCCATGCAAGTAACAATGGAAAATCAACGTTTTATTTGTGGGGAAGAAGCAGTAGTCAATATCTCCTCAACCCTCACTTTCCAAGAATGACAGAATTCAAAAGCCTTTGCCCGACCTTGTGGGTGATGACCTATGTTGAACCCATTAAGAAGCCATTAGTTACAATAAACTTTCACCAGCGTCTAGTCTGTTTAAAATTTCCCCTTTTTGCGATAACTTCAAAGTTGTTCTTTTCCTCTTATTCCAATCAACTTTTGCACCAATACAAGCCATTAGGGTGAAATAAGCATAAGTAATTATCCAAAGTAAATTTCCTGGAAACAGAAATTTCAAATCAGTTACATATCACCCAAATTGTTCAAATATACACATCAAAATCATGTCCGGATATGCGAGATTCCGGATATGAGGGATTCCGGATATGAGGCTTTCCGGATATCAGGGATTCTACTGTAAATAAATAAACACACCTGCATTTCTATGCGTTGGAGGCTGAAAATTATGGCGGCGCGGTTTCTGAACGCATGCGCGATTTTCTTCATCAAGGTCAATATCGAATTACATACGACGCGCCTGTGAAAGGTCTTAATTTGATGCTGCTCTCGTCGATAAATCCCAAATGCAATTCGCTTTCCAGGCGGCAGAGATAAAAAATGGGGATTGAAATTGGGGTCATAATCAGATAAAAGAGAGGAAGATAAAGTGAACGGGTAGAGAAAAAAAAATAGAGAAAAATTAACGGGAGGAACGGAAAGGATTAAACAGAAAGAAACGTGTGTCAGAGAGAAGCAAGCAGCAAAAAAAAAAAAAAAAAAAAAAAAAGAAAAAGAAAAGAAGGAGATAGATAGATAGATAGATAGATAGATAGATATGAACAGGCTAAGATAGATAGAGAGAGAGAGAGGTAGAGATATATTTAGATATGAACAGGCTGAAATAGATCGATAGTGAACAGAAGGTGATATATATATATATATATATATATATATATATATGTATATATATATGTATATATATATATATATATAGATAGATAGATAGATAGATAGATAGATAGATAGATAGATAGATATGAACAGGCTGAAATAGATAGGTAGTGAAAAGAATGATAGATAGATAGATAGATAGATAGATAGATAGATAGATATGAGCAGGCTGAGATAGATAGAGAGAGAGGTAGAGAGAGATATAGATATGAACAGGCTGAAATAGATATATAGTGAACAGGTGATAGATTGATATATATATATATATATGAACTAGCTGAAATAGGTAGAAAGATAGATATGAACAGGCTAAGATAGATAGAGAGAGAGAGAGAGAGGTAGATAGATATATAGATATGAATAGGCTGAAATAGATAGATCGATAGTGAACAGAAAGTGATAGATAGATAGATAGATAGATAGATAGATAGATAGATAGATATGAGCAGGCTGAAATAGATAGATAGATAGATAGTTAGATATGAACAGGCTGAAATAGATAGGTAGTGAAAAGAATGCTAGGTAGATAGATATCAGAAAAAAAACAAATAAGAAACATTTATATAGCATGTCTCACATTTATTAAAGCTTTGTCAGCGACTAAAATAGGGAGCAAAAAAAAAAAAAAAAGGAAATCTGGTCTTTTTACTTTGTTGTTGTTTGATTTTCATTGGTCAGTCGTGTATCATGTGCATTCGACTCTTTTAAACGCAGTTTAATATATTTTTGGCGTTACGAATTTAAAGGGAGATGTCACGTCCATCCGAAGTTTCAAGAAATAGATAGATAGATAGATAGATAGATAGATAGATATGAACAGGCTAAGATAGATAGATAGAGAGAGGTAGAGATATATTTAGATATGAACAGGATGAAATAGATCGATAGTGAACAGAAGGTGATATATATATATATATATATATATATATATATATATATATGTATATATATATATATATATATATATATATATATATATATATATATATATAGATAGATAGATAGATAGATAGATAGATATGAACAGGCTGAAATAGATAGGTAGTGAAAAGAATGATAGATAGATAGATAGATAGATAGATATGAGCAGGCTGAGATAGATAGAGAGAGAGGTAGAGAGAGATATAGATATGAACAGGCTGAAATAGATATATAGTGAACAGGTGATAGATTGATATATATATATATATATGAACTAGCTGAAATAGATAGATAGATAGATAGATAGATATGAACAGGCTAAGATAGATAGAGAGAGAGAGAGGTAGATAGATATATAGATATGAATAGGCTGAAATAGATAGATCGATAGTGAACAGAAAGTGATAGATAGATAGATAGATATGAGCAGGCTGAAATAGATAGATAGATAGTTAGATATGAACAGGCTGAAATAGATAGGTAGTGAAAAGAATGCTAGATAGATAGATATCAGAAAAATAAGAAACATTTATCAATATAGCATGTCTCACATTTATTAAAGCTTTGTCAGCGACTAAAATAGGGAGCAAAAGAAAAAAAAGGAAATCTGGTCTTTTTACTTTGTTGTTGTTTGATTTTCATTGGTCAGTCGTGTATCACGTGCATTCGACTCTTTTAAATGCAGTTTAATATATTTTTGGCGTTACGAATTTAAAGGGAGATGTCACGTCCATCCGAAGTTTCAAGAAATAGATAGATAGATAGATAGATAGATAGATAGATATTTAAGGTGTTTCTCGATGTGGGGTTGTATCCAGCGTTCGTTTATTTCGTTCCCTACTGCATGTACAATATGCCATTGATAGTTCGAAAAGACTCTTCTAATAGACGAGGCGTATAGCAGGCAAGTTTTTAACATTTTATCATAAACTTTCGCACTTTTGCTTGGATATGTAAAGTTATATATCATGTCCCCAATAGATAGGTAGATGAATACGAGGTCTGCTAAAAAAAAGTATAGGGACCCTTGCTATGATAACGGAGCTAAAGTAGGTAGAGTGAAGCTGTTCGGTACATATTGACGTTGAACTCTGTCACGTATACACACTAAGTTAGAAGGTTCTCACTTTCGCTGGGAGTGCTTGGAAGGAACGTGTGTAGAGTGTGGTCACCAAACCACACCATAGAGATTCCATTAGTGACCACGGCTTGTGCAGCAGTTTTTGGCCAAGTACTACATTCCCCAGGTTTAACAACCACCATATTGCTCAGATCTCATTGAGACATTTTCCTCTTTAAAAATCAAATCCAACTTGAAAGGAACAAAACGTTGAGGAAATCTAAGAGAATGTGATGGGACAACTACACGTTGTCCCCCAAAAAGTATTTTCAGGAATGCTTCCATCAATGGAAACGATGCTGAATAAATCGTATAGCTTCAGAAGGGGATTACTTCGAAGGAGATTAAATGTCGAATTGGTATGTATTGTAGGTTTCTTTTTATAGCACAAGTCTCGATATATTTTAGGTATTTCTAACACTGCTAGTCGTGGCAAGGATGGTGGTGCGAACGACACGGATTTTTTTTTTCAAGCATTTTACCCGAAGCAAGGCGGGAAGCCACTAGCACGCAAGGGTTACAGAAGATTTGGAGCGAGAGCAAATAGGAGTGATAGAGGAAAGGATGAAGAGAAGGATAGGGGATAGATCAAGGCATCTGGAGACGTCGATTGACATTACATTTGAATAGTTGGAGATTATAGCTATCGGGGAAACAGGAAGAGGGGAGGGAGTTCCACAGGTGAGAGGTGCAAGACATGAAGTTTTTGGAGTAGAAGAGACGGGTACATTTAACAGTTTCGACAGTGAAATGGTGTGAGCGGTATGCCAGCCTAGTAGAAACCGTAGAGCAGTTACCATGAAAGTATTTGTAAAAAAGACTGAGGGAGTCGACGCCACGTCTGTGAGAGAGCGA
This sequence comes from Acanthosepion lycidas, assembly GCA_963932145.1. Taxonomy (NCBI): domain Eukaryota; kingdom Metazoa; phylum Mollusca; class Cephalopoda; order Sepiida; family Sepiidae; genus Acanthosepion; species Acanthosepion lycidas. Next base: position 5,635,200 of record OZ010593.1, on the reverse strand, counting down.
TTGCAGACGAGATGCCAGATCAGGGCCAATTACGTTGCATATCCGTCTCTGGATCTTATCAAGAACCTTGAGGCAAACATAAGAGGCACCAGACCATATATGGCAGCAATACTCCATGCAAGGGCGAATGGTTGATTTGTAGATTTGAAGGATCGACTCCGGCGAGAAAAATTTCCTGGCGCGGCACAGGGAGCCAACTTTCCTTGCGGTGGACGAAGCTATTGACTCAATATATTTGTTCCAGCTCAGCTCAGCAGTCAATGTGAGGACGAGTAGTCACAGAGAAGAGGAGGAAATCTTATGATACAAACGTTATTCTCATTAGGATCTGATTGGATTCTTTTGGTATCATCTCAGGATGAAGATTGGAACTGATAGAAAGCGTTTGCTAACGGCAGCGAAATGTGGGTGAAAGTCGTGAGCCTGGTCCGTGTAAAAGAGGTTAGTCTTGATTTCATTTTTAGTCTCCTTCCGACTTAACGGGGCGAAATCCCCATCTCCTCAATTTGCTTTTATCTTGACTGGGGCAGATTTTGATTTTCCCCACTCCACAATTAATTTTGTTCTTCCCTCATCTATAAGGGCGTCTTGATTTTGCCCATCGGCAGAATACAGCGGTCACTCTTATTTTTCTGTGGTGTGGACCGGTCCTACTAATACTGTGAGTATGCGGTATTTTGGTAAATGTCGGTTTGGGTGAGGAGGGACGTGTTCTTGTGGTGAATAAATGGATCGTGAATCGGATTAGCTAGGTTTAGAATAGTCAATGACCATCAGCCTCATCTCACTTCCTCTACGGACTTGTACCAAAATTATATTTAAAGTACAATAAATACACAGGCCGGATATATATTTTGAACAGATTCAAGAAGGAATAACATAAGAAAGAAAGAAAGAAAGAAAGAAAGAAAAAAAGAAAGAATAATAGGAAGAGTGACAAAAAGATAGAAGGAAAGAAAGGGCGAAAACTTAAGATGAAGAAAGGTTTCCGTGGAGCAATCGTCAATATTCTTTTCCCAGATACCTTTACTACTGTTGTGAATTTCTTTTTATTCAGATGCCGCACACTCGTGGTCTTGTATCAGATTAAGCTAAGCTTAATAAAATGACCTGCCTTGAAGGTAATATGGCTACTGATTTTTGAATGAAAAAAGAAAGAAAGAAAACAAAAATAATAAAGAAAGAAAAAAAAGAAAAACTAGAAAGAAATGAAAAAGAAAGAAAGAAAGAAAGAATAGAAAGAAAGAAAAACTAGAAAGAAAGAAAAGCTACAAAGAAAAAAAGTAAGAAAGAAAGAAAAGAAAAGCCAGAATGATACAAAGAGAAAAGAAAAGCTACAGGGAATGAAAGAGAGCAAAATTAGAAAGAAAGAAAATCTAGAAAGTAAGAAAAAACTAGAAAGAAAGAATGAATGAAAGAAAGAAAGAAAGAAAACCTAGGAAGAAAGAAAGAAAAACTAGAAAGAAAGAAAAAACTGGAAAGAAAAAAGAAAAGAGAAGCCAGAAAGAAAGAAAGAAAGAAAGAAAGAAAATAAAAACTAGAAAGAAAAAAAGAAAGAAAAGGTAGAAAGAAAAAAAGAAAGAAAAGGTAGAAAGAAAAAAGAAGCTAAAATATATGAATAAGACAAAGGAAAAAGAAATCATTAGGAAAAATTGCCTGAAAAATTTAAAAGAAAGAAAATTAACAAAAAAGAAAGAAAGAAAAGAAAAGAATGAATAGAGATAGAAAGAAAGAAACTAATACAATGACCATGAAAATGGGGAAAGATTTAGAGGAAAGGAAAAAAAAAAAATTAACATGTGAAGATTAATCTCAAAATGCTAGGGGGAGACAAAAAATATAATTCTCTTGTTTTTTGGGGTTTTTTTTAATGAAGAAAAATAACAAAATACAGAAAGGAAGAAAAAGAATATTAGGAAAAAACAATGATCAAGGAAAAGAAAAAGAGAAACTTAATGTTGTGGATTCCGGGCTGAAATCTGGTCTCAAATGAATGACAAACGCAGGAAGGAAATATAGCAAATAAATGTATTGACGTAATAATACAATTGCTAATACGGTTCCAGAAATGCGGTTAGTAGCAATAATAATATATATACAATCTGGGAAATTCAGTATCGAAGTATGACTTCCCTCTGAGTCTACGTGCTCGCAACTGGGACTCCTACAAAGCGGTTACCTCACACTCTCACTCTCTCACTCACTGACTGTATCACTTCCGGGTATTCACCGGCAGCAGTACAAGTACACACTGGGCGAGTCCACTTGTATAAAAAGGGGTGGACCCCTTAACACTTAACAAAAAGGAAGAAAAATGAGGTGGAAAAATGAAAAATGAAAGAAAAAACGTAGGGAAGAAAAAAAGAAAAAAAAAAAAAAAAAGAAACAAAGAAACAAAGAAAAAAAAAACGGAAGGAAAAAAGAAAGGTTATATTAGAGCTAATTATCTTATAATAGCACCTGCTCTTGTATCTCGGGAATTGGTTCATCCTCATATAAAGAGTGAAATGAAAAGTTCTTGTTAGAAAAGGTTTAGTTGACACTTGTTCCCTAAAGTTTAGTGATGCCCTGTCCCACTAACACATCACGTTTGCAACAGTTTTATATTGTTCAATAATGATGATAATTCTTTTTGGGCATTGATCGTTCTGTAAAGAACCAAAGGGATGCTCACATTTAAATACAGTCTTCACCTGGCATCTCGGCTTCAGTCACTTTCCTATCGCTGCCGTAACGTAACTTTCCAGTTCCTTCACTATAAATAATTCCATGGACATTATTCGTATGTTGGTACGTAAACTTTATGAATTCAAGCGTACTACTATACTAGATTGGCTGTTAGGTCTCATCATTTTACAGTTGAAATGGCTAAATGCAACCGTAAGTTTCATGCTAACATTTTTCCTCTTTCGCACTTCTCGCTGGTGGAACTCTCTACCGGCATTTTGTTTTCTAATCAACTTTGATCTTCAGAAATTTAAATGTAATTGTTAATCGTTATCTTAGGCCTCCTTCCTGTTCTTTTTAGTTGTTCTCTATCCTTAGTAAAGTTTTTTTCTCTTTCGCAGATGCTTTCCCACTCAGTAAGAACTTAGTGGCTTTATCGCCTTGCTTGAGGAGAAATGAGTAAAAAATGTGCACAGATCTTAGAAGTGAAATGTACAAAGTTTGACATGCTTGAGGGATACCGTGTATTGGTCGAATATAGTGAAAGAAACACGAACGATTTCTTTAGCTTTTGAATCCGATTTTAAGCCCCCGAAAAGCAATACAAATATTTTAAGGCGATGTCTCTGGAGAAAAGGCGATTAACTCCTGCTTTGCTTTTTTTATGTACCATATCCTTTTCGGGAACATAGCCAAGTGGTTAAACGTTTTGCTTTCTGGCTATGAGACCCGGATTCGAATCTTACTCTGGTCGATTTGTCAATGTGACTACTTGATGTTATCGGTCTGGAGGAGTCGATCCTAGTGTGTGTCACCTTTGGGAAGTGTCTGAAAACCATACCACGGTTGATCCAAGCCTTGTGTGTGAAATTGGGGACCGTCGATAGTTGTGCTAGCACGAAGTCACAAGTCATCATGACCAAGGGTTTGAGTGTGCTGGCCTTGTTCAAACTGTTGATCACCCTAGATAACGCGATCACTCCCAGAAACTGCAACCAAAGTCCGCCCAGCATAGTTGCAGTATAAACCACAGGTGGAATCTGTGGGTGTTGGACAAATACAAATTTGCCCCAGCTAGCCGCCCTAGTAGAGTGGCATCTTCGGGTTCGAGTGGCTAACGCTATTTACCGCTTTACCCTTAGCTTTTCAGGTCACTCTTTTGTTGCTCTTCATCATACATATTTCTTCTGTCATCCATTAACACAGACGAGGTTACTCGCTGTTTCTTCCCTGATTCTCTTCTTTTCAATATAGACATAAACGGTCATGGATGTCCACAATTTCTAATCCTTCATTGGGTAGCGTTTACTTGCAGTAGGAATACGAGTATGTGTGCCTCTTGCCATTTTGTGATGCTGTCAGATGCTCAAAATGGTGGTCTGTCTTTCAGGAATGAGACCAGATTTTGTTTTCATGCATGTTACCAGGTAATAGCTACAGGTTGGTTGGGAAGTTTTAATTAATGAATTCAATGTATTAATTAACAAATTACAGTTAATTGGTTCGTGAATGTAGTGACTTAGTAATTATGAGTTCAATCCCTAGGCCGGGCAGTGTGTACGCAGAGTCAGTGAATCAGTGTGGACAATAACGGGCCACTTCTAAATAAAAACTAGACAAGTTATCTCCCCTAGACATGGTCAGCAGGACGTGAACAATGTACCCTCGTAGATTTAATAAAACGGTTCAGTTCGAAATTCCTTGGACGTTACCCGGATTGGGAAGTATATGAAGACCAGCCGAAACACCTTGATAATAGCAACAAAAGATGATGATAATAGTCTGACTGTTAAATTTGTAAATAATGATAATTTATAATTCCAGAAATTCAGACAAAAAAATATCAAATCAGTTCGGACCTAATGTGAGACACCAACGAGGCGATCGGAAAAAATTCCATCAAAAATTGGCACGGATATCAAACCACCTGACATCTTTTTACGTAAAGATCTAAAGCTACAAGGTGCCTAGTAAAAAAAAAAAGCGGTCAATTTATTATCACTGTTTTATCGTTCAGGAATAATTGACCTTCAATAACCTTGAATAAATTTCTTGAAAATTCATGACCTTGAGCAATCATTTGACTCTCGCGTAATTACTTAACTCTGATTGGTTCTTTAATGATTGATTAATTACTGCTCGATGTTGTGATTCGTGATTCAAAGGTTATTTGCAGACAACTTCCGTTTTTCGTTCTGCTCTTCTCGTATGGCTAAACAGCTCACTGATTTCGATCGTCAAGTTATCATACTTTTCAAAGAAGAATATCCAACGCGAGGATTGTCGAAATGTGCTGAAGTTCTTGCTGGATTTTTCAGTCGCATCAGTCGTCACCAGTTTCCAACAATTGCCTCAGATCTTTTTGAATTTACCGCTTTTTGTTTAGTGAGCACTCTGTATTTTCACCATCAATCAAGATAGCCGGTTCTAGGAGAGCAGATATGGCAGTAAAAACAGCACGCCTTCGTAACAGAATGGATTATTCCCCTGGCGATGGTCGGAAAGTATATGGGCTGAAACATTGTGATAATGCCAACAAAGGTGGGGACAATAATTTTCCTTTTTGTTGATTCAGCCATTTTCGTACGTTGTAATATCAACATAATACCAACATCGCCAGAAATAAAAACCGATTCTAATTCAAGAGAAACGAACACCGGGGCTGTATCCCTCCATTGCACTAAAATGGAAGTAAATGCTCTTATATCTTTGTAACACTGACTAAAAGGATTAGACAGTTTTTGAAACCAAACAACGCGCGCACAAATATGTATGGTTGGTTGGTTTTGTTTTATTTCATATCAACCCCGATCATTTAATGCCAACAAAATTTTTGAAATAAATACATAGCGATAGTTTGGTAAAAAAAAAAAGGTGTATATGTATACATATATATTTGAACAATTTTTCAATTACTCATATTTTTGAGTATAATCGCATGTATTGCTGGTATTTTTGTCCAAAAACGTATTGCTAGTAATATTTTTTTTCAAAAATTAATTTCTGGTAATAATTTTTTTCAAAGTATTTCTGGTATTAAAATCTATTTTTAAACTTTTATAATGCTTTTTACCTCAGTTACGGGGTATACTATAGGCCAATGTGCTACCACCCCGGGTCAGGTGAACCTGGGAACATCAGCAATTAAGAGGTGGTTCCACGCTCCTCAAAACCTCCTGATCAGGGGCCTTGCTGTTGGAAGGAGTTTATCGTCTTACCCAGGACGCAGATGTAGTTTATCGTCATACCCAGGACGCGGTTGTATTTTATCGTCTTACCAAGGACGCGGTTGTAGTTTACCGTTATACCCAGGACGCGGATGTAGTTTATCGTCATACCCAGGACGAGGATGTAGTTTATCGTGTTACCCTGGATGCAGATGTAGTTTATCGTCATACCCAGGACGCGGTTGTATTTTATCGTCATACCCAGGAAGCAGATGTAGTTTATCGTCATACCGAGGATGAAGATGTAGTTTATCGTCTTACACATGACGCGGATGTAATTTATTATCTTACCCTGGATGCGGATGTAGTTTATCGTTATACCCAGGACGCGGATGTAGTTTATCGTCTTACCCAGGACGCGGATGTAGTTTATCGTCATACCCAGGACGCACAGATATGTATGAATTCCCAGACTAATTCAAATAGATATGTACCCTATGTTTCTTCATATTTACTAAATTGGCTAGTGGAAAGGGAAAGGAAATTCGTCTTACGCCCAAATTCCAGATTGAGCAGAGTCTACCTGCCATGAAAATTAGTATCCGAATTAATGGCCGTTGACTCTTTCTCGCTAAAGGAGATTCGGTAGCAATGGGACCTATGTAATTATCTTAGCCCTAAAAAAATCCTCGACGCTTATCATTTTTATAAAGTAGTTTGCGCATGCCGTGAAAAATAATTGTATGTTTTTCTTAAATTATTACGATTATTAAAGTGTTCCCATGCGTGTATCTTTTAAAATAACTTTTTTCATTTATTACAATAATATGCATTCATTCTAAGATGATTAGCTTATTATCTAATAACAGAAAAAAAAACCTCCATTACCAAATGTAAATCCAGTAAAATCTTTTTTAAATCACATTCACTCCATGCAAGGTAATAAAGTAACGAAGACAAAGGCTTACTGACTATGTAAAAATTAGAAACCAGAAACATTACTAAGGAGCGAGAGAACAAAAGAAAAGGAATTAAGAAGACAGAAGATAACGATTGACATTGTATCTAATTTTTTTAAGATCAAAGTTAGCTGGAAAGCCTGTAGCCGGAAGAGTGTTCCATAAGCGAGGAGAAAGAGAAAAGGAAATGTTAGCATAGAACTTACGGTTACATCTTATAAAAATACGTATGCTGTTGGCACACTGAATGATTTTAAAACCCTAAGTCGGCACGCCAACGCATTTTCTTTAATACATTTTTTTTGTCTTTCATTCTGACTTGAAGAAGATAAAGCAACCGACGTTCGGCGAAACACGTCATTTATAAATTTTCCACTTTTTCTCATCACACACACACACACACGCACACACACGCACACACACGCACACAAACACACGCACACACACAAACATACACATTGTATAATTTATAACATCTGAAAGAAAAGTGGAAATTATGAGACAAAGGGAAAAATTTATAAACGACCTGTTTATAGGCCATGTTATTCTAAAACAGGGGTCGGCCACCTACGGCACGCGTGCCACACGCGGCACGCAAAGCAAATTTCCAATGGCACGCAGCCACAAATGACACCATGAAGTCCGGATCAATAACTACTACAACGCAAAGAAGATATTTAACTGTTTCAATTTTAATTTATTCTTTGTTTTCCTTTTTGTTTTACTTGTTGCCCTCTCTTTAACTATTCCTTTCTGTATTTCTTTAATATTTCGCCGAAATTAGTCTGTTTTTCATCATTTACAAAGTATACCATTATGTTTGACGACATGATTAATTCGTAACAAAACTTAATCAACGGAATGATAGGTTTCAGTGAAGGTTGATAATGGAGGTAAAAGCTTCATCTTCTGCTGCTTGTATTTAGAATCTCAAGAATAGCCTTCTGAATCACGGGGTCAGCAATCTACGGCACGCGTGCTACACGTGGCACACCGAGCAATTTCCAATGGCACGCAGCCGCAAATGACATCACGAAGTTCAAACCAATAACTACTATAACGCAAAGATATTTAGCTGTTTCAATTTTAATATATATTAAAGTACATATAAACTATATATTGCTATATAAAATATATTGTCGAACAGGTATATTGACCTTGACTTTCTTTCTATATATTAGGTTGGTGCAAAAATAATGATGTATTAATGTCGTTTTTTGACGTTAAAAAATACGTCAAAAAACGACATTATTACGTCATTATTTTTGCACCAACCTAATAGCTTTCTTGTATCGTTTTTATTCTTCTCTTCTCGCTTTTTCTCTTTTCTTCTTTTCCTTATTTCTTTACAACTCTTTCTTTCTCTCACTTCCCTATTTGTCATAATATTTCTTTCTTCATCAATTTCTTCATTTCTTTTTTGCTTATGGACTTTTCTTTTTTTATCTTCTCGTTTTTGCTGCTCACTTTTCTTCCCTTTCTGTCTTAAAAACCCGGTTTTCTTTCTTTCTTTCTTTCTTTTTTTACTTCCCTTATGAAATTCTCCCCCTCCTATCATCTTTTGTCATCCTACTCTCATCATATCTCTTTCCACTACTCTTTCATTTCTCGTCATTCACTCACCTCCTCTCATAATTTCTTTAGCGCCCATCATCTGTTAACCTCCTTCCACCTGCCACTAATTTAAGTTCTTCAATATTCTTCCCCTCCCACGTTTCTACACGTTACGTCATTTTCTCTTGCTCTTCTCCCACATAATTCTCCGTTTTCTCCCTCTGTTTTCTTTTTCTACCTTAACCCCTCCCAAAATTTTGCTCACATCTCAGATCTGAAGCTTCTATGGCCTGATAAACCTGCTAACATATCTTCCATGTAATCTACGGCTACGCGCATTTATTCGTCGAAAATGCTCGTGCAAATAGCAGTTTACGTACTTTGACATACTTGCTTATAGAACCGATATTTCTGGGACCCCAGGAGAGGACTCCCGAAGGGGGCTTTAAGATGAGACATTTGGTGATATAGAGGAGTTGTTTTCAGGGGAAATCGTCAGAAATTTGATCAATATGAAAACTTAAATTGCATCAATTTTCCGATATCAGTGATTGTCTGAAAAAATATTTGAATGCATTTGAAGATATTTTTCTATATTTACTTATAGATATACAACATATACAAATAAGGCTGGTACGGGGACAGAAATATGGAGCACTCAGTAGACATGAAACTCGCCACAACATGGTCATTTCCACAAACCTCCATATCACGTCCAGGCGTATATATTTTTTACATGTTTCGTGAACGGGTATAAGTAGTTGTGTGGTTATCGATGCTAATGGCGGAATTGGCAGGCCAAGTTTACATTTCGAACGAGAAAAATCTATTTGATATTAATGACGTGAATAAAAAGGTATGGGCCAATTACTTCGCTCCACATCAGCTTTGGACTTAAATAATAAGAGGACTGGACAGTAACGGTGTCTTCATCTTTTATCCTTCTGGCTACTGCTCTAACAACAAGCCAAGTACAAATTTTCATATTACAACGTTCCTCTTTTGTGAGATGAAACAGCCAAAGAAACGGCTTTATAATTTTGCCCAAAGTGGAATTATACTGATTGATTTGATAACCCCATTTACTGAATGTTAGAGAAAAACTACTATTAAGTAGAGAGGACAATAAAAGAATAAGAATTAAAAAGACAGAAGATAACGATTGACATTGCATTTACATTTTTGAAGATCAAATTTGATTGGGAAGCAAGAAGCCGGAAGAGAAATTCACAAACGAGAAGTGTTTTATAAATTGATTGCTGAACAACCTGGACAGATGAATTTTGAAAGTGGTCAATTGCCAGTGCCTTGCAATCCACACTCATTGACCTCGTCATATCATCATGTCCTGCATGGATGCACCGTGTGTCACATGTCAAATGAAGGTTCAATCGCGGGCTTTTGGGAGAGGATAGGAGTTTCACATTTAATTACATGTTGGTCGTTGGCTCCTAGAAACACTTCATATGCCTTTTGCCACTCCTCAATAGGCTGGTTTGAATTCAGAGTTTTCTTTCTCCCAAAGTTATTGCCAACCAGCATTATAGATCCAGTCTTTTTACTCATAGCTGGGGGAGAGAAAAGAATTTTCAAGGCTGCGCGTAAGTGAATATAACAAATTTGATTGGAATTCGAACTCAGCTCTCCGATTTCTCATTGCGAGCCATTATCTATTACGGCTTCTGATATTCCGAAACGTTCACCAATCTAGGTACTGACAAGTTTCAAAATTCGGTAATGTCGCTGATCGGATGCTGGTAGTTATATACCGGGCATTATATATATATATATATATATATATATATATATATATATATATATATATATATATATACTGGGTGTAACAGCAAAATTTTCCAAATCGTGTAGCAGCATACGATAATTGTCCTTCCCACAGAATGTTTAATATCCGAAAACCCACTAAACTAATTTCCTGTTCTCAGCTTTTCAGATAAAACGTTTAGCCATCTTGACACCATTTGTCGTAAGACTCACTGAAAAAAACCCTTTGACTTTATTCAGATAGAAAGAGAACAAGTTAAATCATTTTGTGCCATCCCTACCACACCTTTCAAATTGAGCAATAGTGAGCGGAAAAAGATCACTCAGGTCTTCAGTAATGGTACCAAAATTCTTACCCTGGCTTCCATTCAAGAACCATCAAGAGGGAACAGTAGAGGGGAAAACTGGATCAGGAGGTCACAACAGGAAGAGGGATCATCATTTCAACTTAGAGCTAAATTCATTCTTATAGTTCAAAGTAGAGTGCAAAGGTGTTATAAAAATCTCGGAGAATTCCAGTAAGATATCTTTCATCATTTCTAAGATGCAACGGTACAAATTTTAATGTAATAATTGGACAATTTTGTTCTTACGTGATTTGGATAATTTTGCTGTTACACCCGGTACATATTTTTCCCAACTAATTTTGAATGTTGCGCCATTTGTCCCCCCCCCCCACTAAAAATCAGAATACACACAGATAAAAACATCAGTTTGCTCGTTTGTATGACGTCAATTTGAATGACTTGTAATTGGTTCCATCAAACGTGAGAACCCCAGAATCAAGAATCCTTGATATATATATATATATATATATATATATATATATATATATATATATATATATATATAGTTTATGAAAAACTAGGTAATCCGTATGGGTAGACTCAAGGAGGATATATATATATATATATATATATATATATATATATAAGCATATTCGCTCTGCACGTAAAAGGATAAGGTAGCGTGCAAATGTCCCAAAGGCGGTTGTAAGCTCTCTTGCACTCTAGGTATTGACGGTACGCCCGTACTAAAAATTTCAAGGCAATGCGTCTAATTTTAAAGGAATATTAATAACGACTCTATAAATATTTATATACTATTTCTTGAGTGCTTGTCACTGAACGAGTGTCGCACAGACCACTATTGTGTGTCTATAGTAGGATATTGTCAGTCGATAAATCCCACTCAATTCATATCTATCTATCTATCTATCTATCTATCTATCTATCTATCGGTGTATATATATGTGCGCGTGTGTGTGTGTGTGTGTGTCTGCATCTATATATATAAAACATTAGGCAGCAGATAATTTATATACAAAGAAATAATCACACATAGAATCAATCAGCAATATTAATGCTATTATTGGCGACATTCATCGCTAGTAGTGTATAATGTATGCATTAAAATACTGTTAATCCATAGAGTGATGTGATCCTCATTTATAAAACTGTTGTCTGTTGTTTCCAGTTTATGTGTTTTTAAAATGTAAGTACTTTCGAATAATCCTTTATTCATCGTCAGGCATATGTTTTCCTTATAAAATCAAAAACTTGAAGACGAAATAATTGTTTGTCGACCGAAAAATGTTTTTTTTTAATATGTGCTATTATTGACGGTTGTGTACAATCTCGGAACGTGCAAAGACGCAACGCTAAGTTTTTCAAAATTTTAAGTGAGAATTTTATTTAAACTTTTCTTGTGATGTGGTAACCACTATACCACTATATATATATATATATATATATATATATATATATATATATATATATATATATATATATATCGAGAGAGAGATACATACTTATATTCGGACACTATCTATCTATAATCTGAATCTATCTATCTATCTATCTATCTATCTCGGTTTCTTTATCTATCTATATATTGTAGCATGCCTACGGAAAATAATAGGTATGTCCCCATTTCCATAAATACAGTAGTAAATACTGTATGTTTGTCTGCAGTTGGAGATTCTTCTCCAGCTGTGCTGGTCAAACTCTCTGCCTCCGAGCAAAGCGGATCCACAGACGAGGCAATGTTGAAGGGCTGAGTCTCGTGTCCGGAAACAGTTACCCGACCCCGTTTTATACGGGGTCTACGGGAATTTTTGGCCGAGCCTACGAACTTCGATACCCCATATTAAATTCAGCCTTGTGCCACATCTGACTGCGTGGGTTGGTTGGTAGATATCCTGCAGTTGGAGATTCATTATGGAATTCACTTAACTCACTTCTGGCAGTTGACTACTTCTACGCGCCACTGGCGAATCTTATATGTGTTGCTCTTGTTCTAAGTATTATCGTTCATTACCAATCTTCGTTTGATTATTCCATTCAGTAACCTTCCTTAGGTTATAACGCTTTTCGTTCAAATTTTCCTTAAAACTTCCTTATTACTCATATGTTGGGTCCATGGTATCCTCAGTATCTTTCTGTAAAACCGGATTTCTGTTACTTGAAGTAACTTCTTTTTCTTTCATGAAAATATCCAGCAATCATTGCCATAAAGAAGAACTGATATCTCATAACAGTTCAGTACTTCTTTTTGTTTCTAACGATATTTTTCTGTTTCTTAATCCCCTGCTTAGCGTTTGGAAGGCATCTTCGGTTATCCCGATCCTTCTTTGGATTTCAGTGCTTAAATGATTAGTGTTCAACTCATCAAATGTGTGTTTCTATCTACGGAGGAAATAGTGTAGGAAGAATAAAAGGGCGCATATTTTCTATGAAAATTTCTCGGACATTCAGTCCGGTAAATGTTTAATACTGTTTATTATAAACAGAGCATTTATTTAAATATTTGTATCTATAAAAAGAACTTATAGACATAAAAAAATGTCTTATATCTGTGTGTTTTTAAATTAGGATATAGAAAGTTTCTAAATTTCACAAATGAAAATGTTTCTCGAGGATTTACGTTGGGTTAATTTCAGAAAATGCTTGCTCATCTGTTTTCCCAGTTTTTTTTTAATTATTTTTTTAATATCGAGTTGGAGGTCCTCTTCTTGTTGTCTGAGTGACTCGAGTGCAAGAGATTCATTTGGCCTTTTCTGAAATGAATCCAACAAAATTATCATGAAACGTTTCCATTTGACAAATATATATATATATATATATATATATATATATATATATATATGCAGCATATTTTCATTCAAGCCGGTTTGCTTAAATAATTTAGTCGTATTATGTCTATTTATTTTATTTTTAATCCTTTCAAGTCCACAAATTAATTTCTTTGTGGCTGTAGAATATTGATTAAGAAAAATTACAAAAATTTCTTTCAAATAATTTTTATTTTTCCCAAATACTTTAAGTCTCATTTGAGACCATCTTCAGGGGGGTTAACATGTGGATGCGTATACAGTAGATCCATAAATTCAAAATCTTTTTTCACCGTTAACTTACAAGGTTTCTAATTCGAAATTTTTGCAGGTATTCAAGGGAAGGAACTTTTTATTTTTTTTAAAAAACAAAAAATGTTTTTTTTTTTTATTTATAATATTTAAATTTGTATATATTGGAACAATTTTATAAACATACCATTAACATGTATCTCTTTGCCTTTTATCATTTCTATCTTGATCTCTGACGAAGCTTTAATAAAGTGAAATATCTTAGATTAAAATCTGTTTTCTACTTGTTCTTTATTCCATCATATAAATACATACATACATACATATATATATATATATATATATATATATATATATATATATATATATATACTCTGAATCCCCAAAATAAGTCACATCAGTCTTCGAGTATTTTTCGTAACAAATCATCAGAGAATTGGTTTATAATCAGCGTAAGATGGAATCCTTTCTTAGATCTCTTTGGGTATTTCAAGTTAGTGGATTATATTTGCAGAAAATGCCTTAGATCTATAAATGTCAATATTGTATAATTTTTCCTGATAGATTCCCAGTGTTAATTTGCATTTGCAAACTTGATCCTAACCATTTTTCTGCTGAATATCGCTCTAAGGATTCTCTATGAGATTTAAATCTAGACACGGAAAAGAACCATATATCATTTTTTTTATTGTGCCATAACCACTTTTTGATGGTTTTCACAGTATGAAAAGAGGCATTACATTGTACTTCCATCTTGAAATTGCTTTTAGATGCTGGCAAGGAATCCCTTCTGAAAAATGTTATTTAGAGATTGATCACATCATATAAATTCACTTTAACCAGCTGACAGAAATTCACCCCGGGTGATAATACAATCTCCTTCATGCTTCACAGTTCTTGATATACAACCTGGGTTGAACTGTGAACCAAATCTCAGTCAGTATACCATGCGTGATAAACTCTTTGGCGATCATGTATCTATCGATACATGACTGACAAAGCAGATTTTTTTTCCCGCAGTAGGTTGCCATTTCTTTCTGCGGTAGACCAGTTACCATCTAAGGTTACAGAACCCGGCCTGTTCTGTTATTTACCCATAGCTGGGGGAGAAGAAGATTCATACCTTTCCCAAGGGTATTAACGTAAGTGAATGTAATGGATTCGACTGGAATTTGAACTCGGCTCTCCGATTCCTCAGTCCGAGCCGCTATCCATTACTCCACATACAAACAAAATTCAGGAGTATCAATCACAAGTTTAATTCTGGATTCATCACAGTACTCTCTGAAACGAGTCTCAAAAACAACACTCATGCCCAATTATAAAGAACTGTCTGAAATGTTCTTATTTGAGGACAGCGGTTTCTTAGCACATTTTAAATTTCCTCCTTTTATATCCATACGACATCATTCAATAACTTTCTGCCTTGGATGCCTCTTGGGCCTTGAAATGTGTGAACATTTAGTAACACATATGAATAAGACAAAACTGAAACAATCATAAGGAAATTGCTTTATGTGCAAATTTATTTTTTTATTTATTCTGTTTCGCTTTTCTTTGTTTTCCCTGGACGAGAAGGTGCATTATCTTGTGAAAAATAAGTTTCTTAAGCTTCCAAAATAAGATTCTTACGCTTCCAAAATAGGATTCTTAAACTTTCAAAATAAGATCATAACATTTCCAAAATAGGCTTTCTGAGCATTCAAAACAAGATTCTTACACTTCCAAAATAAGATTCTTGTGCCTATGAAATAACATCTAGATTGTTGATTGTTTCTGTATTTTTTTTTATTAGGGTTCACCAAATACAAGGCTCAAGAGACACTCAAGTGAGAGTGAATTTCCAAACCCTTCCTCCTCAATATGTGCAAGGAATCTATCGCTTTCTGATCCTGTGTATGTTTAAGGTCATATTTTTACCTGTCAGAATCGCACACACATGCGCACAAACTTGTAAATACACGAGCACTGCACATGTACTCACAATCACATACATTTGAGGAGGCGTGCGTGTCTATGTTTTAATTTATATTGCCTCTGAATATCCTTTACCTGTTTTACGAAATTTTTATCAACCTTCTTCCTCTCGTTTCTTCTTCTCCTTCTTCTCTATATAAATTTGAATACAGTGATAAACTTAAATACAATTTAATCGCTGCAAACATCCCTAGAGAGGAAATTGAACTTCATGTTGAAAACCGAGCAAGCTGGAGAAATACCCGTTACCGAAGTAAAAATAAATTTGAAAAGAATCGTCTGAACCATTTGAGAGAATTAAGAAACAGCATTAAATCCCGGGCCAATACATCAGCCCATATGACGGTCAACCCTTCAGCATGTCCCATGTGGGGACTTGTTTGCAAATCCTGTACAGGATTGTTGTCTCGTACGAAACATTAGCATAAAAACTGAACTGAAAGACACTCATACGGTGCAAGCGACAGTAGAGTCCATCTTACATATTTATCCAGCATCTTCAACTTGAGGAAGAACTTTCTTCTTCTTACTCGTTCTTTGTCTTTATATATATATATATATATATATATATATATATATATATATATATATATATATACACACATACACATATATATATCTATGTCATATATATATTTACATATATATATACACACATAATATATATATATATATATACACATATATACATATATTTATATATATATGCACCTTATATATATATATACATATAATATATATATATTATTTATACATATACATATTATATTATCATTATATTATATTATATATTATATATATATACATATATATTTATATATATATACGCATACATATACATATATTTATATATATACACATATATATACATATATATATATATAAGGTGTAATGCGTATATTTATATATATATACATAAATATACATATATTTATATATATACCATATATATATATATATATATATATATATATATATATAAGGTGTCATATATATATATATATATATATATATATATATATATATATGTTATAAAATGACAATTGTAAAAAATCTTAGATTTTGCCGACGCGTTTCGTCTTCCGACGTTTTCATTTTATACCAATCTGTCTTGTCCACAGAATTCATCTGCGAATTTGACTATGCACACTCACACAGATATATATATATATATATATATATATATATATATATATATATATATATAAGGTGTCATCTATAAGTGCGTGACCTAATAATGTAAATATTTTCTATTTTACACACAAGACAATTATTTTCAACATAGTTTCCTCCATTCCCAAGATGATAAATATTAACTAGCTAGATGGTGAAATATACAATTAAAATATCAAAAGCAATTCTGTAATAACTACATTTCAGGCTACGTACTTATTGATCGGGCTTGTTTATGCAATGTACTATGCATATGGTATTAAAGAATATTAAATTTCCGAATACAGCATCAACACTCTCTCTCTCTCTCTCTCTCTCTCTCTCTCTCTCTCAATATATATATATATATATATATATATATATATATATTCTCTTTTTAAACATTTCTCCAGCATCTTCATATTCTGTAAATATAAATGAATATCCTCAACTTCAACTTTCGCCCCTTAATTCTTCATCTTGACTTTCAAGACTAGATTCAAATGTTACCCCACTCGTGTATTCATATCAGAACTTTAATCCGAGCGTATCATCTCCTCGGGTGTTTTATCAACACGGGCCTTCTTCCCTTTTACAATATGAAAAAAGAACCTTCTTTGCGTAACACAATTCCACCCACGAAAAACATGGTAAAACATGGGGCCAACTTTGGCGTCTCAAAATGCACACCGGCTTAGATTACCAATGGAAGCCAGAAATAAAAAAAAAAAAAATATTATTAAAATAACTTGTATTGCAATGTCAACGTGATGAAAACGGACAAAAAATGACAAAATTTGAACTAGAATACATAATATGCAAGCAGGGAGGTACGGTGGATAGCGGCTCGGATTGAGGAATCGGAGAGCCGAGTTCGATTTCCAGTCAAATCCATTACCTTCCTACCCTTGCTAATACCCTTGGGAAAGGTAGAAATCCTCTTCTTCTCCCTCCAGCTATGGTTAAATAGCAGGACAGACCGGGCTGGATGGCAACTGGTCTACCGCAGAAAGAAATGTCAGCATACTGTGGTCAGTCATGTAGCGAAAGATACATGATCACCTAAGCGTGTATCACGCTTGGCAAATAACTGACAGAAGTCTACTGAAGTACCTGCAGGTTAATTAAAAAAGAAAACTAAAGAAATACACCCTCCATTGCAGACAGAAGAATCCACGAATATTATTTGGTCCACCTATTTGCCCGATTGGGACCAAAGGTTAAACCAACTTAAATTGCCATGAAGGAAGCTCATTTTGCGAGCACATAATACGCAGTATTAATGCAACGAAAAATGAAAAGTTAATTCTCTTTTGGTGCCATTTTCTTTCAGACTTTCTCGCAAAAAGAACACATACTCAGGATCAGAAAGCGAAAGATTCCTTACACATATAATGAGGAAAGACGGTTTGAAAAAAGTAACCTTCACAGGGTAGATTGAAAACAAGGGAAATCGGTGAAGATAGCGATCCATATTACCTGATAAGCTCGTGTGAATAGAACAGATGGTAAGTATCTTAGTAAAGGGTGAAAAAATGCTAACAAAGAAAGGAACGTTTTGGAGAGCCATGATTACCCATATCCTGAAGGGATGCAGCACAAAAAAGAAAAAGATTTCTCTTTTCTAATGTCTAATCCATAATATTTGGAATAGAAAGTGTTTGTGAGTTCATTGTCGTGTTAAATTTTCTAACCAAAACTGATTTTTTTTAATCATTTCACCCCAAGCAAGGCGGGAATACCACTAATGCGTAGGGGTTACAGAGAATGAGAACAAGAGAAAAGATTGGTTATTGGTGGGGATATAGGAAAGGATAAAAGATGAACAGGGTTCCAGACAACAGAAGATGTTGATTGACGTTGCTTTTAAATTTTTGAAGATTGTAGTTATTAGGGAAGCAAGGAAACCGAAGGGAGTTCCACTGTCGGGAAGTGCACGGAAAGAAACTGTGACGGTTATATTTAACTATTTCAACAGTAAATGGTTGGGACCTAGATGCCACTCTAGTAGCACGCTTAAATTCCTGTAGTCGGAGCACCAGGGAAAAAGCTCGTCAGAGAAGTTGCCATGAAAATAGTTGTAGAAAAGACAGAGGTAAGCCACGCCATGTCTTTTAGAAAGTGACTAAACTCAAGATGCCAAATCAGCATCGATTACATTGCAGATCCTTCTTTAGATTTTAAGAACTTTAAGATTAGTAGCAGAAGCGCCTGACCAGATGTGGCAACAGTATCCCATGCATGGTCGAATGGTAGATTTGTAATGTGTTGGTAAATATCCTGCAGTTGAAGATTCATTGTGGAATTCACTTAACTCATAGCAGTTGACTACTTCTACGCGCCGCTGGCGAATCTTATATGTGTTGTTCGTGTCCTAAGTATTATCGTTCATTACCAACATTCGTTTGATTCTTCTATTCAGTAACCTTCCCTAGGTTACAACATTAGCGATGATAATATTTTGCCATTTGAAACGTTATTTTTAGTGGATATATTTATTTTCGGGATCTTTGGCAGGAACTGTACCTGTGTCGGCCAGTACAGAGGGAGCTAGCGTTTAGCCATAACCGACTTAGCCACGAAGAGCAGCCGGTCAGGCGAGGTCAAGTTTTGTGCTTTACATTCAGGCCGGTAGACGAAAATAAATAAATATACTGTTTAATAAATAAATGGAGCGCCTACTCAAATACGAGTTTCCACTAAAAATAACGTTTAAAATGAGAAAAATATATCAGGTTAATAAAAAAAGACGCATCTAACGTTATCAGTACTATGGTCCGTTTGGTTAAAAAGTGCAGCTACAGTGAAATTAATGTTGTTTTCTTTGATAGTTTCTTATGTTTATTAAACCGAAGACGAAATTCCATGCCTGTTTCACCGACATAATTTTCTTTTGTGTGTGTATGTGTGTTTGTTGCAAAAAAAAAAAAAAAAGTATATATATATATTACATTTGAATTGTCACAAGTCAGGGAGGGAGGCGGTTGGATTACTGTGTGTATGCCTGGTGGCGTAAAAATACTAACGGTGATAATATGTTTATAAACTTGGCATCTGGATTTCTTATACGTTACGCTGCTTTGGTAAGTGGATGATATTAGTATTCTGAATGATGCAAGGAGTGATTGTAGATTTGGGGGAAGTCGAAACTGTCAAAAGCAGTACTGTACTTGGGAAAGATATCAGTGGGGGTGGGGTATTGTCTTCTTAACGATTTGGAATTCAGTTTCCACTCACTTTGCATGTATGCTTTAGGGAAAGCCACGCAATAATTTTTCTCCTTCAGCTATGGGTTAAATAGAGTAAACTGTTCTCTAGCCTTGCAGGACAGCTAGTCTAATAATGCCAATTATTTTACAATTAAAAGAATTCAATTTAATCTCTATCTATAAAAGGCAGGATGTGTGTGTGTGTGTGTGTGTGTGTGTGACGAATGCAGGCCGCAAATGTAGACGGATTTGCACCAAAATTTACATGCGCATGCTACAAGTTAGCGGAAAGGCCAAGACCGAATTTGCATTTCCCAACTCCCATTGATAGTGGAAATAATCAATTTATTCATGCTTCTACGGCAGTTTTCATGTAGTTTGCGGCCATTTTGTACTGGCCAGAGTGAGAGCCTATAGCTGGCTGCCACGAATAGGCAGGAAGATTCTATTGGTCAGCGTGAGAGCCAACAGCTGACTGACACGAATGTTAACTAGCATGCTAGCATGCAAAAAAAAAAATCGATAGCTGCATTCGTCACAAGAGGGAAAAATTTTAATCTGCATGACAGTTTAATCAAATTGGCTCATTCGCTTGCTCAACGTTGATTCTGATTCTGCAGAACTGGGTTGGGTGTGAAAAAGTATTTATTGTTAATATTCTTTTTTCATTCGGTTTTTCCAGTGACGAGTCCATTTTTAAAGCTGATCGTTTCGTGTTCATTTTGTTTAGTTCTTTTTTCGTAACAGATTTAATGTTTAGTATAGAGCTTAGAAAAAATTCGCAGTGTGAGATAGGCAAGAAGTAAGGCATGTAGCAACATCAACACGGCAAAGGGCACTTCTTTAAAGGCAAGGAAGGGCAAAAATATTTTAAGTCAAGTGATAGCGATTGCTGTATGAGTCGTACGACTTTTGAATCAAGCACGGGCAACGCCGGGCCATGCTTCTAGTATATATTAATTGTTATATACCATATACACCATCATTGTTAATGATTTTTGGTTAGGCTGGTTTTACGTTAATGTTCATTGCCTTATTTAATATCGGATTTTTATGGGGTGTTAGAAACCACTTGTCACAACACAAAATATAAAAAGAAAATAGTAAAAAAAAAATAACTTGTTGCCAAAGGATATGGCCAATGTTTCTACTCCGTTAGTGATGGGTTCTCTCGTAGGGTCAAATAAACGTGGATAAGGAGAAATAATCAATAGTGACGAACGACAAACACCGGAAAAGATTTAACAAGATTTAATTATACATTAGAACAATATATGATATATGTCTGCATGTAAAGCTGTGTGCGGTGTATGTGATATGATAAAACAAAAGAAAAACTTAGCTTTTGTTCATTATCGTTTAACTTTTGTTTCTCTTTCTTTACTGCTGCAAGTTTTGAGCCCAACTGATGGTCGTTCCTTTTCACGTCAATATAAAATTTCTCTTCCAGTTAGACAGATTCAGCGCTGTGCTGATCGTTGCTTTCTCCAATTCAATAATTGAATGAATCACACATACTCTTGTCTTCGGCTATTTAACACGTTGAACAATTCACCATTGCATTTAGTCTAAGACCATTTCGTAAATCTATCAAATATATGTCCACATGAGGCATAGTGTGCGTGAGTTAGGACTAGGCTTCAGTCTCTTCATTATCTGTTATGGGACCTTACCCATAATGACACAATGGACTATTCCATACGTAATAAATACTGCGCCTCAAGAGGAAGCAGGGAGTTCAGTCTGAAATCAGGCGACCGGCTGATCGGCTGATCGGTTGAACTCTCTGCCTTCAGGCGGGGAGGAACCCGAACGAGGCTACGCCGAAAGGCAGAGTCCCTTTCGGGAAGGTAAACCGACCCTGAACCCGTTTATACGGGTTCAAAGGGCATATTTTTGGCCGAGCCCATGGGCTCGGAGATCCCATGTTAAACCGGCCTTGTGCCACATGATGCCCTCTTAGGTGGGGGTGACTAAAAACCGTTCAGTCTGAAGTCTGGAGTGAAGTCCGTCAGGAGTCTGTCAGTCAGAGCGAGTGAGTCAGTCAGTCGAGTCAGAGGCAGTCCGAAACAGAGTCGTGTTCAGACAATTACTACTAAACCTGATTGTTCGTACTAACACTTTTCTACTTCTCTGTATGTATTCCTGTTTGTAATATATGTGTTATTCCATATCTGTGTTCGAGTTCTTCTTTATTGGTTCTACCTTGGATTATTACCGTGGTACAAGGAACCAGACCATAACATTATATAATCCCTTTAGTTGATGATAACAAAAGAAAGGGTGTTGATCTCTCGAGCTCCGCTGTCCAACTGATTCTGTAGATATTTTTCCCGCTCACCTTTTCATATTAGATCACTTGATTCCGCACGTGTGTGAGATGCTATGATCTCAACCGGATCCCACAGAAAGCGGTGCTCTCCCTTTTCTCTCCATATGTGGTCAGCCACGCCTGATTTTTCCACTTCTCCTGAAGATGGAAACGTTGTAATTAATATGACGACAAAGATGACGACAATAATCCGAATAATGTAAATAGTGTACATAATACCTCATCACAGAAATATAGACAGATACTGAACGGCCGAAACGTTGTAATAAATATGACGACAAAGATGAGGACAATAGTCCGAATAATGTAAATAATGTACATAATACCTCATCTTATAAATACAGACAGAAACTTACAAAAGTTGCTTGTGAATTCTTCATGTTGAAGGGCATAACACAGTACGTGTAAATCCCACTGGCGCATGTAGTTTATCGTCTTACCCAGAACGCGCATGCAGTTTGTCGTCATACCCAGAAAGGGGAAATATTCGTCTTCTGAATCATTCTACACAATGTTACAAATGCTCTCTGCTTAGGTCATCCTGTAACGAGTTTTCTTGTTCAATTGCAATGGACTTTGCACCGAGTGACCAAATAAAAATTCAAACGGACTAAAACATAGCGCCGATTCTCAGATCATTAATAAACATCAAATTCTGATGTGACCTGAATTCGAAAACCAATACTTAGAAAGCCTGTCTTCACCAGTACAGCCACAAGAGTTGAACAAAGCACAAATCTGTTAGTATTCTGAAACTCCTTACTCTCCAATTCTTTACGCTGTTTTTGTTTTTCTGCTTAGTAAATATATGGGAAATGTTTTAACACAAGACGGAAAATATCACATCGAAATCCGAATGGGCAATGGAATGGTAAAATATACAATACAAAGGCTAAGAAAAATATTAAGAAACAGGCAAATTTCGTTAGAAACAAAGAGTCTTGAAATATTATATTGGCAGTAAATGAGGGACAATCTCCAGACAGATGAAGAAGAGACTTGAAACAATAGAAACAAAGAAAATAGTTTTGAAATGTTATGTAATATCAGTCTTCCTATATGGCAGTGAATGATGGACAATCTCCTCACATATGAAGAAGAGACAAAAGTGAGGTTCTATAGAAGGATGCTGAGAATACCATGGATGAAAGATGTGAACAACGAGAAAATTTAAAGAAAGATAAAACTAGAAAAGAGACTGTACTCAGAATCAGAAAACGGTGAAATTTCTTTCAGGCATAACGAAGAAAGAGGGCTTGAAAATTTGACACTCACAAGACAGTTTGAAAGTTGGTAGACATCTGATTGGCTATGCAATATAAATCCTCTTGTATGATAGTAAATGCTAGACAATCGCCTCATAGATGAAGAGAAAAGTGAAGTCAGTAGAAATGCTGTTCTGCAGAAGGATAGTGAGAATGGTGGACGGATCATGTAAGCAACGAAGAAGTCTTCACGAAAATAGAAACAAAAAGGATACTTAGAATTAGAATTAGAAAGAGAAGGCTGAAACTTCTTGGACACATAATGAAGAATTGGTGAATTTGACACTCACAGGTCATATCGAAGGGAAAAGAGACAGGGGAAGGTAGAAGCCTAACGCCCTGATGTGATTGTGTGAATGAATAGATGGCGGAACGAGAGGTGGGAGACAAATATTGTTCAGGGCTAGGATAGTAGGTTATGGAGATCTATGAACCAGCGCGTAGGAATACAACAGACATGACTTTCTTCATGCGAAAAAATATTTCCACTGCTATTGTACAGTTAGTTTTAAATTACTTGATAACGTTTTTAAACTACTTTATCACTATGTGACAAAAAGCTTCGCTCTCAAAAGAAGCGTGAATCGGATGTAAAGAAAAAAAAGTCTCCGAAAGTGATTTGAAATCGCATCCGAAACCTTGAGAGCAAGTCATTTAGGAATGGGGTTAAAGGCCGTAATTAAAATAACAATTTTTGCTATTATTCTATATAGACGAATATATATATATATATATATATATATATATATATATATATATATATATTATAAATGAACTGATTTAAACATATGGTTTTATCGCTACACAGGAATTACCATGTTTCAAAAACAGAAACCAAGAACTTCAAATTCAATTATAGTAAATTAAAAGCAATAGTTCTGTTTTCTCTTCAAGCGAATTTTGGGACCAATTCCTAAATTCGCTTGATGATGAAACAGAACTGATCCTTTTAATTTAATATAATTGAATTCGAAGATTTTGGTTTCTGCTTTTGAAACATGGTAATTTTTGTGTAGCGATGAAACCATATTTTTAAATCAGTTAATTTATAATATTGAGCACTGTTTTGTAAATATAAAAAATATCAATAAGAACACCGGATTACATGTCTTACTGTTCTTTCTTTTTTACTATAATATAATATATTATGAAATGGACGAAGTCCGACAATTATTTAAGACATTTTTATATAGATACAAATATTTAAGTAAATGATCTGTTTACAATAAACCCTATTAAATAACATTTACCGGCCTGAATGCCCGAGAAATGTTCATAGAAAATATGCGTCCTCCGACAGTAATCGAACCTGTATCCTATACGCAACCATCATTTAGCCTGACGTGCCATAACCGTTTGGGCCACAGAGGAGCGTTCGCAAGGCAATGTTGATTTTTTTAAACACATTTCTCCATGATTTTCTCGGACTTTCAGGCCGATAAATGTTATTAATAAAGTTTATTATAAACAGAGCATTTACTTAAATATTTGTATCTATAAAAGAAAGAACGTATAAACATAAATAAAAGTCTTAAAAAATAATTGTCGGCCTTTTGTCCATTTTCTAATATATGACGTCATTTTTTTACATTTGGATACGCATTGAGCAGATATGAATTAATGAGAAAAAATCACGGAGAATTGTGTTTAAAGAAAATTAAAATTAAAAATGCTGAACGAACAATCCACTGTGGCGAAATCGGTAAAAGCACGTCAGGCTATATGACGGTTCCGCATAGGATATAGGTTCGATTCCTGTCGAAGAACGCATATTTTCTATGAACATTTCTCGGACATTCTCGCCGGTAAATGTTGTTAATACTGTTTATTATAAAACAGAGCATTTACTTAAATATTTGATTCAATAAAAAGAACGTATAAACACAAAATAAATGTCTTATATATATATATATATATATATATATATATATATATATATATATATATATATATATATATATATATATATATGCGTGCGTGAAGGGGTGCGAATGTATGCATGTATGTATGCGTGTGGTGTTTTAGATGTCTATTCGGGTGGATATATACGTATGCCGGTAAGTACCTAGGTGCGGATGGGTAAAGGCCTGTGTACGCGCTCACATGCGCGTAAGTATTTCTGTGCGGACGTTTTCGTAAGGAAGGTGAGCGATAATGATGGCGGCGATAGTAAAAACAAGATTGCCGACTGATTGGATTTTGATTAATGGTTCTAGGGTTCAGCGCGCTCACATTGAGGTCGATTTGGGTTAATTCGCTAAAATCCGTTCTTCTCTCCTTCCCCTTCAATCTGTCTGCCGTCCTCCACCATTTCCAGCTGCCACTTTACACTTGCTTCGTCGAAATAGTTGCAACAATAGCGAGAAAGGCTTAGAAAGTATTGCCTCCTATTTGTCTACACAGAAATTAAAACAGGTACAGCGAACACAATAACACCGTGGGATAGGGCAAGCTTTCAGCTACAATACACTGTTTGGAATCTAAACTCAGTTTTTTTTTTTACCAATTCATTCCAAGCATGGCAACAATGCCACTAAGACGCAAGGAGCGTCTAGGAGTGAAGGAGAATAAAAAAAACTTTAGAATGAACCAGAAAGCCAATCCTAAAAAGGAAATATGTGATAAACCTCTACTCCTGTTCAAAAAACCGGAGAGGACTGTGAACTTGACGATAGGCAAACATATATAGTCCTACTGAGAAAAAAAAATAGATCGAGTTTAGGAGTAGACGTTAGAAGTATAGTGTTCAAACAGAATTTAGAAGGAACCGGAAACCCAATCCTAAACAGAAAAAAAACGGAAAAAATCTGGGCGGTTGTGAAGCAGACGATAGGCAAGCATATACAGAGTGTGATGGATAAATTGTCGCCTAGATTACTGAAAAAATGAAAATATCACTGACGTCTCATTTTTAATCTTCAAATACTAAAGAGTAAATTTATTCATTAAAATCGTCATTGGCTTCAACCACGGCCTCCTGACGATTTCGGAATCTCCTGCAACTCTTCTGGACGGTTTCCTTGTTTAAGTTGGTGAATGCTGCCATAATTCTTGCCTTCAGTTCATCTTTGGTATTAAAAAGAGTTTTGTTGGTCTCTCACTCAACTGTGCCCCACACATAATCAAGGGGGTCGCAAACTAGGGAGTTAGGTGGCCAGATGTAAGTTGGAGTGATGTGGTCGCAGAAATTGACTGGGTTCTACTGCTTGTGTGACATTGTGCAGCCCTTTTGCTAGACATAGGGTTTTCCAGCAGCCACCCTCTTGACCCAGGACATTACTACCTCCTCAAGGCACATGATGTAGGCCTTCGTGTTGATATATTTACCAAAGTTACACAAAAATATCTTGAAATACTAAAGGTTAAATTTATTCAATAAAATCGCCATTGGCTTCAACCACAGCCTCCAGATGACTTCAGAATCTCCTGTAACTCTTCTGGACGGTCTTTTAGTTTAATTTGGTGAATGCTACCATCTTGCTTGCCTTCAGTTCATCTTTGGTATTACAAGGAGTTTTGTTGGTCTCTCACGCAACTGCGCCACGCACATAATAATCAAGGAGGTTGCAGTCTGGGGAGTCAGGTGAATGTGTGTGTTAACTATACAACGGAAAAATAAGACAGAATCTTAAGGAGTCCTTACACCCATCGATACGACACTCGATTCATTGTCGCAATTTTCTGAAAGAATTTTTGAAAGAATTTCTCCAATTCCTTTTCATTTCTAAAACCGCTGACATCCTTTATACGACCTTTTGTGGGAGGCGAATTATTTTCCAACTTACAAAACCTTTTCACACAGGCGAAACTTTGCTATCTTCTCGCTACTCTATCATTATTTTCCTGGCAGAGGTTCAGACGTGATTCATTCGTTATTCCCTCTAGTTCAGACCTTCACAGATAGGGACCACCATGCCACGTACACAAAGGTGCAATCAACCTGATTTCTTCTGGATTCCATTGTTAAAACGGAGGTTCCAGTGAGATAACCTCTTACCAAGAATCGCTACTATGTGGAACAAGAGGACGATTCCCGATCCATACAATCCTAAGTGCTACTGGTTTTGACTCAATCGTTATCCAGCCGACATATCTTTATAGTCTGCGCTTCTTACCTCATTTTGTAAGCTTCTACCTTGCGTGTACTAGGGCCTTGAACTGGGTGATTGTTGGTATGCTTACACACACACACACACACACACACACACACACACACATATATATATATATATATATATATATATATATATATATATATATATATATAGTAATGATACAATATAGTAATCCGTATGGAATTTCCAGGAGGATATAGATCCATGGAAAGACAGAGCAAAATTATTATTAATTAAAGAATATCAAAAACTTAAAATCTCATAGATAATAATTTTTATTTCATGAGAGATCTAAAAAGAAAGTAGCTTTCAATCTTCAAGGCCTACAAACAAATTATTACCTATGTGATTTTAAGTGTTAGATATACTTTAAGTAATAATAATAATAATAATAATAATATATATATATATATATATATATATATATATATATATATATATATATATATATATTGTTATGGTCCAGGTCTTTGTACCACGGTGAGGGTCCAAGGTAGAACCAATAAAGAAGAACTCGTACACGGATATGGAATAACACAGATATATTACAAACAGGAATATATACAGAGAAGTAGAAAGTGTTAGTACGAACAATCAGGTTTAGGAGGGAGAATAATGTAGTCTCGACCAGCATCACTATTCCAATGTCTTGTAGTAATTGTCTGAACGCGACTCTGTTTCGGACTGCCTCTGACTCGACTGACTGACTCGCTCGCTCTGACTGACTGACTGACAGACTCCTGACGGGCCTCACTCCAGACTTCAGACTGAACAGCATTTAGTCACCACCCCCCAGGAGGGCATAATGTGGCACATGGCCGGTTTAACGTGGAATCTCCGAGCTCGTGGTCTCGGCCAAAAATATGCCCTCTGAACCCGTATAAACGTGTTCACGGTCGGCTTACCTTTCCGAAAGAGACTCCGCCCTTCGGCGTAGCCTCGATCGGGTTCCTCCCCGCCCGAAGGCAGAGAGTTCAACCGATCAGCCCGTCGTCCGACTTCAGACTGATCGGTATTTACGCACCCCCCACGAGGGCATCATGTGGCACAAGGCCGGTTTAACGTGGAATCTCCGAGCCCGTGGGCTCGGCCAAAAATATGCCCTTTGAACCAGTATAAATGGGTTCAGGGTCGGTTTACCTCCACGAAAGAGACTCCGCCCTTCGGCGTAGACTCGTTCCGGTTCCTTCCCGCCTGAAGGCGGAGAGTTCAACTGATCAGCCGATCACCCGATCACCCGATTTTCGACTGAACTCTCTGCTTCCTCTTGGGGCGCAGTATTTATTACGTATGGAATAGTCCATTATGCTATTATGGGTAAGGTCCCATAACACACACACACACACACACACACACATATATATATATATATATATATATATATATATATATATATATATATAATCTAATAGATAAATATATGTTAATGTAAGAGCAAGCGTTGGTATACAAATATACGCACCCCCCAAATATATATATTAAAATTGTGTACACCTGTCTATGTGTGCGACAGTGTCATGACAAACAAGCACGGAAGAAAATTACCCCTCCCACCACCAACATAGCCAAACACAAATAAACCAGTTTGTCTGATGATCGCAAAAGCGTGAAACCCAGGGTCACAAACTCATATCCATACAACTGAATATGTTAGCTCTATCACTGATAATAAGCACTTTCCACTAAGTACTGCGCATATATATATATATATATATATATATATATATATATATATATACAGGGTGTTCACTTAAAAAAAAATTATAACTTTATTTGTATTTGCGATAGAAATAATCTGTAAAAAATGTCATAAAGTTTAATGTACCAAGTTTTAAGTATAGATAAAATAACTAATGTGATTTCAGGCATTATTGTAAATCAGTTGACAAATCTTTTCCGTGAACTATAAAATCGTATTACCCTTTGTATTGCTAATGATGGAAACTTAAATAAAATTTCAATAAAACCTTAAAATATATAGATTTACTTCTTTCTAATCCTTTTTACAAATTATTTCTATCGCAAATACAAATAAAGTTGTAAATTTTTTAAAGTTCCCACGAACTTTATGGACATCATGTATATATATATATATATATATATATATATATATATATATAGTGCAAGAAAAGCAGTGCTCAATGTTAAATAACAGAGCTATTTAATATAATAAAAAAATACATAATACCCTACGTTGAATGCACAACTCGGAGTTTCATGCTGTCTGCAATCTTCAGGTGCAATTTTTGGGATGGCATCGTTTGTTTAATATTTTTAGTTATCGTGAGTTATTTTATTGCTAGGGTGGATTATTATTGTTGTTAAGTATTTAAATGAATTTAGTTTAACTTTGAATTTGAATTTAAGCGCAGATTAACATTTAAGATTGAAAATAAGATTGAAAATATGATTGAAAATTATGTCGCGCATGGTAAGGTGTCCCTGCAGTCAACTCCGGTGGGCAGCCCTGAGGCCACATAATGATGCAGATTTTGCCAACTCCACTCTGCCTGCGTCACGGTCGAAACTGTCTGTTTCTTTTACCTCGGGCCTTCTCTTCTTACAAACAAAATTCAACATGAGTTACAAAAACCGAAAGATTAACCCTAAACCAGCCTCTCAAAAACCACCTAAACCCCTCAACATTTCGTCCTCTAACATTCGAGGCATTAGGACAAACTTCTGCAGTCTGGAATCTTTCCTCACTGCAAACGGCCCGGATATACTGGCTCTCTGTGAGACAAACCTTGTCTCGTCTATCCCCTCTTCTGATCTCTCGATCCCCAGCTATCTTCCTCTCCTCAGAAAAGACTCTCTAACCCACATGCACGGTCTTGGTGTCTACGTCAAGGAACATCTCCCTCTGGCCTGTGAGTCCTCTCTCAAATCGCCAGACCAGTCATACATGTGTCTCCGACTCTCTCTCCTCAATGCGGTAAGCTATCTCTTCTTCCTTTAGCGCTCTCCATTCTCTCAAGACTGTGAGATACTCGATAGCATTTCTGACAGCATAGACAAAGCTCTCTCCCTCCACCCGTTTGCTCACATTTTTGTGTTTGGTGACTTTAACGCCCATCATACCTTGTGGCTTAAGAATGTTACTACTGACCACGCAGGCATTCAAACGCTCAATTTTTCAATCTCCCATTCCCTCACACAGATAGTTAACTTCCCCACTCGTTTTACCTTCAACCGGGAAGGTAAAGCCTCTCTTCTCGACCTGTGCTTTACCTCCATCCCCGAATCCTGTAGCGCCTTGCAACTCTGCCCTCTTGGTAACTCTGACCACGCAGTAGTATCAGTTAACATTTCTTCCAACTCGACCCCCTATAAAGAACCTCCTACCACTAGAACCTCGTTCTACTATCAACGAGCTGACTGGGACACGTTCCGTGATTTCCTCCGCGATGTCCCCTGGGATGGAGTCTTTAAGCTCCCCGTCCAAGATTGTGCTTTGGAAGTCTCTTCCTGGGTTAAAGCTGGAATCGACGCTTTCATCCCATCAAGGAAATATAGGGTCAAGTCGCGCTCCTCCCCCTGGTTCTCCGCTGCTTGCTCAGCCGCCATCGCCCATAGGAACCACTACTTCCACCTATTCCGTAGCGACATGTCTGACTGCAATAGACGTCTCTTTGCCTCCGCCCGTAACGAGTGTAAGCGTGTCCTCAACGATGCTGTCCTCACTATTTGCGGCTCGGATGAAGGAACGTATTGCACCTCGCAAATTTGGCTCCAAAGATTATTGTCGTCTCTGCAAGAGCGTATTGAACAATTGCAAACCCTCTATACCTCCTTTATTCAACCTGTTCGAAGTCCTGACCTCCTCTACCGACAAGGCTGAATGCTTTGCTCGGAAATTTTCATTCAACTCGACGCTCAACTCGTCCGGTGTACCCATACCCGACTAGGCCATATTAAGTGGGTTAAACATAACCCCATCTTTGGTACTGGGCGTTATCTCCAATTTAGACCCCAACAAGGCTAGTGGTAGAGACGGGATACCAGCCATTGTCTTGAAGAAATGCGCGCCCGAACTGGCGCCCGCTCTTTCTAAACTATACAACTACTGCCACAAGGAATCTTGTTTTCCTGACTGCTGGAAGTCCTCTTCGATCGTTCCTGTCTTCAAGAACTCCGGCGACCCCTCTGACCCTTCCAACTACCGTCCTATCAGTCTCCTTCCCCTCTTCGGCAAAGTCTTCGAAGCCCTAATCAATACCGGGGTGGTTAACCACCTCACATCCCATAATCTGCTCTCAGACAAGCAATATGTTTCCGCTTTGCCCGATCTACAGCCGATGTGCTTACGGCCATCACCTAAACAGTCTACCGAGCTCTTCAAAATAACGGGGAAGCCCGAGCCGTGGCACTAGACATCTCCAAAGCATTTGATAGGGTTTGGCATGCCGGCCTTCTTCGCAAGCTCCAGGGTTATGGCATTACGGGTCGATTATATAACCTAATACGATCATTCCTGTCAAACCGTAAATTGAAGGTCGTTCTCAATGGATTCTCCTCCAGTTCCTATCTCACGAACGGAGGTGTTCCTCAAGGCTCCATCCTAGGCCCCACTCTATTCCTTATCTACATAAATGACCTCCCTGGCGCAATAACTTCTCAAGTTGGCATCTACGCGGATGACACCACAATTTATTCCTGCCTCAAAAAAAATCTAGTCTTGCTGACAAAACTCGCCTGGCCGTGCGTCTCGAAAAAGATCCCCAATCGATTTTGAACTGGGGCACGAATTGGCTGGTCAACTTCAACGCTTCTAAAACAAATCTGCTCTCTATTAATCACCACAGAGATCCTTCCCTTCCCTCCATTAGAATGTCTGACGCTCAACTTCTCGAGAGCAACTCTCTGCGGCTTCTCGGTCTCACGTTGACTGCCGACCTGAGATGGAATAAATACATTGAGTCAATTGCCTCGTCCACTGCAAGGAAAGTTGGCTCCCTGAGCCGCACCAGGAAGTTTTTCTCCCCGGAGTCGATCCTCCAGATCTACAAATCAACAATTCGCCCTTGCATGGAGTATTGCTGCCATATATGGTCTGGTGCCCCTTCTGTTTGCCTCGGGGTTCTTGATAGGCTCCTGAGGCAGATATACAATGTAGTTGGCCCTGCCCTGGCGTCTCGTCTACAGTCACTTTCTCACAGACGCGCCGTCGCCTCTCTCTGTCTGTTCTACAAATACTTTCATGGAAATTGCTCCGAGGAGCTGCATTCGCTGGTTCCCAGACGTCATGAGTTCCAGCGCCTTACGAGGCTGGCATCCCGCTCTCATCGCTTCACTGTCGAAACTCCTAAATGTAGCCGTCTCTTCTACTCTAATAGCTTCATGTCTCGCACCTCTCGCCTGTGGAACTCCCTTCCCTTTTCCTGTTTCCCTGGGAGCTATGATCTCCAGATATTCAAGTGTAATCGACATCTCCAGCTGCCTTGATCTATCCCCTACACTCATCCTTTCTTTTATCACTCCTATCTGATCTTGCTCTAAATTTTCTGTAACTCCTTGCGTTCTAGTGGCTTCCCGCCTTGCTTGGGGTGAAATGCTTAAAAAAAAAATTATAAATTTTAATTTAAAAACGGACGCTGTTATAAAAAAACGTTAAGAGTTCGAGGGGGCAACTTTATTTTTTGTATGAAAATCAATAATGAAATTAATAAAACTAGTAACATTAATAAAATTAATAATATCAATATTAATTAAATATGCATTGATAAAGTTAAGATACTAATAAGAATAATACATAACAATAAAATAAAAATAATTAAAAATAAAATAGAATAAAATGAAAATGAAAACATAAATAATAATAAATATATAAATAAATAAAAATGATAAAAATTTAGAAAACGCTATTCATTCTTTCAAGTTGATGTAATTTTAAGGTGACAGTATCAATACAATAGCGTTATGTAAATTCTTCTAGTTGCTAAGGACATTTTGTTTGTTGTTAATAGTTACTTTGTTTTCAATAATTTTCATTTCATTTTTGCCTTGAAAAAGTCCACACTACATGAAACGCGTCGGATAATAATACAGTTTTCCTATTTTCTTTTTCCTTTATATATATATATATATATATATATATATATATATATATATATATATATACAAGTTTCATTAAAAATTAACTGACCAGGTACAGTTCTTGCCATTTTCTTAATTTCTGGACGTCCAAATATTTTGTCCAGATGCTTTGTATGCCCGAGCACATTCGGCTATACTTTTAGCCATTAGCAGGGATGATTTTATATTTACTTTTAACTGAATGTATGGATTATTTTATATGCATCTAGATTTATAGGTTTGTTTTCTTTTCCAAACACGGTCAGAATATTGTGGCCGTGTTCATAGTTGATATTATTGAGTGTTGACTTTTTCTTTATATATATATATATATATATATATATATATATATGAAAAGGAAACGTGTCATTGATAATGGTGTCTGCAGTGATAGCTAGGTCATCTGCATAGTCCATATTTGTCAACTTTTTTGCTGTATATCGACTTGATAGTCTTGGTGAGAACATAAAACCTAGATGATGATGTTAATCGAGGCAATTTCTCAATATTTAGTCATGAGTCATAAAGAGAAAATGTGTCAGGGTATTACCCAGAAGAACCCCTCCTTTCATGTCGAAAAACCTAGTGTCTTCGTCTGAGGATCTAACCAAAGCTTTAGTATTTTTCTAGAGCATTATTACGACAGCTCCTGTCTCAGGGGACGGAGGATACCATACGCCAGAAGGATCTTCTCCGTTAGAAATTCCACAGTAATCCTACATCATCTGTAAAATACTATCAACGATGTTGAATTCTATGTCAAAGCCTCTAAAACTGAATTCATAGGCTCCAACCAGCAAGGCATAGTACAAACGGTCTCAGGTGAATCAATAAAATATGTTAAATCTTTTACATTACTTAGCAAGTGAAATAAATTCTACTGAAAAGGATGTGAAAATTCTCATAAATAAATCATGGGCCGCCTTGAATGAAATGCATGTGATATCGAAGCCTGATCTACCAGACAAGCTCAAGCGGAGATTCTTCTGAATTACTGCAGGGGCAATTTTAATGTATGGCGCCACTGCTTGGATATTAACTAAAACCCTCGAGTCTAAGCTTGATTGAACCTACACTTGAATGCAGAGAGTTATACTTAACACCTCTTGGAGACAACATCCAACTAAATATTTCAGCAATCTTACACGAATGCAGAAAGCGCTTTGCAAGAGACTGCTGGTGAGGAAAACAAGGACTTGTGAGTGGTCTACTGCTCTGGACACCTAGACATGGATCGAGATGAGTTTTTTCGTCCAGTAATCACATACATTGACCAATTATGTTATGACACTGAATGCTTCCTGCCCACCTTGATGTAGAACCATGAGAGATAGATAGATAGTGAACGGGATATGACACATAGATAGATAGATAGATAGATAGATAGATAGATAGATAGATAGATAGATAGATAGATAGATAATGAACAGGATAGGACACATAGATAATGAACAAGATATGACACATAGATAGATAGATAGATAGATAGATAGACAGTGAACAAGATATGACACATAGATAGATAGATAGATAGATAGATAGATAGATAGATAGATAGTGAACAGGATATGACACATGGATAGATAGATAGTGAACAGGATATGAGGCATAGATAGATAGATAGAGAGATTGATAATGGTGATTTTGAAGCGTAGCTAAGATGTGGCACAAGGCCGAAAGTACGGAGCACTCTATGGGGATCGAACGCACTACTCAGTCGTAATTGTTCTAGCGAGACAAGATTCCTGACCATTGCATCACGTTGAGGTGTCCAGTAGATGGATAATGAAGATTGTAAGATGTATAGATATGGAACAGTATCAGATAGATAGATAGATAGATAGATAGATAGATAGATAGATAGATAGATAATGGCCAGTATAAGATAAATACGTAATTAGCAGTATAAGATAGACAGTGAAGAGTATGTTAGATAGATAGCAGAAAAGACGTTTAAAAGAGAAAGAGAATTTCAAAAATGATAAAATTCATATAAAAAAAAGGGAAAGAAAAAGAATGGAAGAAATATTTCGAAAGAAAGAGAAAAAGTGTATGAAAATGGATGGAGCGACGGATAGATAGGAATAGACTAAAATGGATAAGAAAAGACTCATATATATATATATATATATATATATATATATATATATATATATGGCACGTGTCTTATCTTTTCTATGGTGTCATTTATTTGCCATCATTTTCAATTATTTTTCCGTTTATCAGCACGTATGTCTTCTCTTCCTGCTTATCTTCTCTTGTATCAGATCTTATTTTCGCGCGGGTATAAATCTGAGAGAAGCCAGCAAGATTCTTACACTAACCGAGTCAGAAAGTGCTGGCCTAATTAGTTTTCTTCTTTCTCTCTCTTCTACTGGCTTCCTTTCATTGCTACACCTTCTTCATTACTTCGAAATTTCTTTTTTCTTGAACGCGATATGATAATAATAATAATAATAATAATAATAATAATAATAATAATATACTCCAGTCCTAATGGACGGCTGTGCTCTCAGTGAGGGTCTATTGCTTCAAACGTCTTCTGGGATTAAAAGTCATTTATACCGTTCCAGACAGTAGTAAACTATTACAGCAATGAAATCAGCACCCCCACCCAAAATGGAGAGTTGCTGCCATATCTTGGCTGGTGTTGTCCAATCCTCACTTTCCAGCCCTAATAAGAGTTTCAAACTGATTACGCCGCCTTGCAGGTCATGAATTATATTGCAACGTTGTTACCCCACCCTCCGCTATCGTATGGCAACTGTTCCGACGAGTAACATTCCTTAGTTCCACCAGTTCAGACCTTCACAACTAGGACCCGCCAGTCCACGTACACAGCATCAACTCACCCCCTCCATTCCCTTCGCATTCCTTTGGTTCCACTCAGACAGATTCTTTCTCATAACACTTACTTTGTGAAACAAAATGGATGATTTTCTGACTACAACAGTCTTAACCTCTCTTAAACGTTATCTATCCTACATATCTTCATAAAATATAACTCTCTTACATCCCGCTTGACACACTTACACCAATCTCATTCAGTAACTCTCTACTTTAAGTGGCTCTTGTGTAAGGTGAACAAAAATAACAATAATAATAATAATGATTATATTTCGATTTCTGCTATGGTCACACTACATACCAATTTTGCGGGACGACCTAACGCAAGTCGTGGTGTGTTGTTATGGCGACATTTCAATATTCGTTTTTCTAACTTCCATAACATCACTACAGTTACATGGAAAAAGTTTTTCTTCGTGTGTGGGCTGTACTTACCAAGACATTTTTTTGTATTTCTCTTAAGCAGGGATTTCCAGGGATTTCTTTTCAATGTGTTGTTGTGTTCCTTTTTTTATCATTCCAAGCGCACCTACTATGACTGGTACTATTCTTGTTTTCAATTTCCACAGTTTTTTTTTCTATTTCGATTTCCAGGTCTTTATACTTAGATAGTTTTTTTTCAAAATCCTTCGTTGCTTTGTTACAGCCCGCTGGGCAAGCCATGGCAAACAGTAAACAAGTTTTTTTTTTCTTTTCGATGTTTAACAATTATGTCCAACCTATTTGCTTTAGTCTTCCTGTCTGTAAAGACGGTGTAATCCTATAGAGTTGTGCTGTCTTCTATTTTTGTAAACGTTTCTGTGTGGTGTTTCCATTATTATTATTATTATTATTATTATTATTATTATTATTATTATTATTATTATTTCCTTTGATTTCTGGTGTATACTCATTTCTTTCCGGGTCTCGCCCAGAGACCTAAGATCAGAAATGACATCATGACGTTTTCCACTGAGTAATTAAAAAAGAAAAACAAACAAGAAAAAAACATATTTTAAAAAAGATAGTTCTTCATATTTGGTATTGTCTGATTTGTTGGTATTCTCTGATTCGTTGATATTGTCTGATTTGTTGGTATTGTCTGATTCGTTGGTATTGTCTGATTCGTTGGGTTTTCGAGTGCAGTGAAGAATAATATCATGACTTGTTGATACTCTTCGCGGCACCAATTCGTTCGTTTTCTTTGTATTAGTCGATTTGGTATTGAGTCACTTGTTCCAAGGTTGGGAATAGTCAGGGTTTGGTGATTAAGCGTTTCTTCATACTTGGAAGATTTTGTTCCAGTGAAAGATTTTTTCAGTCGCGGTTCCTCTCAGAGTTACGTGGCCCTTGTTGACCCGGATGATAGCCGATCCGTTATGAAATTTTGTTTGTAATTATTGAGATTCGTAAAATTTTGTGTTTTATCCTTGACCGCCAAGAGGTAAATTTGTTCAAGTTACCAGCTCTAAGATGACAGTCCTTCGTTTGCCGTAGCCGGACTCCCGTAATGCGCCTCAGAAGGTAAGTGTACAACAGAGATCAAAGAATTATTAATAATAATAATAATAATAATAACAAAACTCTTTAAGCATGGATATATGCATATATGGATATATCGCTGCTCCTGTTCACCAACGATATATCCATATATCCATGCTTAAAGAGTTTTGTTATTATTATTATTATTATTATTATTATTATTATTATTATTATTAATTCTTTGATCTCTGTTGTACACTTATTTCCTTTCATGACCTAAGATCAGAAATAACATAATGATAAAATAAAACAACTTAAAACACACATCTATTTTCCTTAGAAAAAGCCCTTCGCAGGGCGCCAACTGGACTTGTGAGAAGAATTTCTTGTAATTCCTTAAGGCGTGCCATGCCAGTTATCCCTTCAGTGGCTTTATCAGAACCTTTGCCGTATTTTTGAGATTTCCACTTCAAGGTCCTTTTATTTTAATAGCTTTTGAAGATTATTTGATACAGACGTTTTCCTGACATTGAGAATGTCAACTTGATTAAAGCGACTGATATCAAGAAAAAAGATGAATGCATTATATAAAATACTTGTCTGTTGAAAATCTTCCAGAAAGACGAGTCCCCATTTACTAGTCAATGTTGGCCAAGAAGTTTTTCATGGACAATAGTGACATGTTTGCAGTGGCCTAGCCAGTGGCCAGATCTTAACCCAAGTGAGTATTTGAAAAAATAACTAAATAATTATGAGGAAACCTTCAGGTCTTAAGGACCTGGAGCTCTGAGCTAAACATGAAAGGGCCAAAATGTTTGTTGCAACCCTAGAGAATCTGTTAATGTACATATGAGAGCCGGTTAAAGTCTTTGATAGATAAAATCCTTGCAGTTGATTACTAAGTGTTAGGTATGAATAATCTGGAACATTCTTTTGGGAACAAATTAGAAATAAAGCTTTAATGAAACAGTTTTTCTTCATATTTCTTTTTTCTCTTCTTTCATTATTTGCTTTAACTCTATACTTCTAGCACTCTCAACTTTCATTTACTATTGATTTACTTTTTTTCCTTAATAGGAGTAGATAGTTACGCCTATCGCCCTGTGTACACTCCTCCCCGGTCTTTTGAACCGAAGAAGAGGTGTGACGTCATCCTGTCCTCTCTGCCCCCGTGCTATCCTGTGACGACCAATGTGACTTGGTATTGGTCGCGGCGCCAAATGTGACGTTCTAACCCTTGGTTGATTCGGATGGGAATCTGGTTAGATTCAGTATCAACTTTGTCGTTCCCAGCTCGCCTCCAACGTCTGGTTACCGAAGTAACTGCTTTGCTTTCTAGTCTAACCTACCCACGTTGAGATTTGATTTTAGGTAGACGAAATCAATCAGTCGCCGGGCCGTAATGCAAGCCGAATTCGAGCAAAGGTGACATCGCACAAGTATATGTAAAAGAAAATAAAGTAACAACTCGAAAGATTCAAATGTGTTAAAAAAAAGAATAACAAATATTTTTATATCTGGTTGCTGAATACAAGACTGCGTCTTTCTCCCAAACCGCTTCTATGGATACGTGACACTTTGCGTTTGTTAGGCGAGTCTTAATATCTTAAGTTGTTTTTCAATAAAATGGTTTTTGGTATCTTCAGGCGATATTCGTAAAACTTGTTTTGGTGGTGTGAGTCTAAGTCGTTCTTCAAAAATAAATTGTTTTTGGTTAGAAGTCTAAGTCGGAATGCGTCGATATCTTTCAGTCAGCTTTCTACGAGGCTGGTCTGCGAGCTCACAGCTCAACTCTGTCACTCTGTCTGCGTCTGCTTGGAACTGCAACTCCGTCGACTCGCCGCGACTCTGTTTGTATGGACGCCGACCAAAACCAGGTAGCGGCCTGTCGTGGTTTGGGTTCCTCGATAATTCCAAATCCACAATACGGATTTTCTTTATTTTCGGACAGAAAAATTTATCACTTTCCATTTTTGGAAGTCCATTACTTTCTGCTTTAGAGGGGCTCTTAAGGGAATCGTCCTCCCAAATTCTTCCTTTCTTATATTGGTATCTCACACCAATCCCCTCAGAGGGTGCCAACAGGTTTTCCTTCTTTCTCATAGTGGTACCTCACACCAATCTCCTCAGAGGCGTCAACTAGCCTCCCCTCCTTCTCATATGTTTACCTTCGCCCACCCCTCACGCAACCACTCAGCCAATGACGCTCGGCAACACGGGTGTGGATAGTCTGGTCTCAGTTTACAATTATCGCTCAAAGAAAAAAAAAATTATCTTCCTTTTTTCTTTTCTTTCTTTTCCTTGACCAGACCCCTACGACTGTGGTCCTTAATCTCTATCTTAACCGAATGTCATCTAGAATTCGTCAACGAGATTTCAGCCAGGCTTTAAATGAGTGGTCAACCGAACGTCTTAGCACCCTGTCGCCAATTATCTGTTCCGGTAACAAACTTTTATCATGTCCAGGTCTGGACATAAAACAGGTGTCTTTTCCCCAAACCAAATGATATCTCCGAAAGACAGTTAATGGTTTATTCTTTCCTTTTTTTCTCGTTTCCTATCCTTTTTTTTTTTTTTTTTCTTTGGAGGTGGTCTAAACTGATCTTTTTTTTTTCGGTCGCATCCATTATCTTTTAGCACTCTGCCTTGTAGGCCACTTGACCAATTTGAAATTTTCATTATTGCCATGGGCAGATTGCTATCTTTTATTCGCCGCGTCGTAGCATAAATTAATTCCGACAGATTACGAATTTCCTATCTTCTGCGAAAAAATACTTTTCTTCGCAAATGAAAATAAAATCTTTACCACTTTTCTTTTGTCCGGTTCACACTCCTCCCCACTCTTTTGAATAGAATTAGAGATGTTTCCCTTATTTCCTGTTTAGGATTGGGTTTCCGGTTCATTCCAAGACCTTTTCCTTCTCTTTAACTTCGGGTAGCCCCTTTCGACTTCTTGGAATTAATTCCTTGCTTGGCTTGGTGCCTCTTATTATATAAACCTCTACCCTGAGTGGCTCTTGGGACTTGTATAGGGGAACATCATTATAAAAAGAATCAAAAATAAAATTGGGGTTCGTAAAATGTATTCATTTAATAAAATATTTTTTGGGAAAAACACTTTTTATTTGTCTTTTTATTTGTGTTAAGTATTTATTATTATTTATATTTGAAATAATGTTTTGATCTTTGATCTTACAGTGCTGTTCACCTTGTACAAAGCGCGGAGGCCACTCAAGGTAGAGGGTTACAGTGTAAGAGGCACAGCCTGTGCGGAATTCTCACGTGGTCGGCTATTGTTTGGTCTGGTATGGTTTGTTTAACAGCGTATCAACTCCTTATGGACCGGTTAATGCTAAAATTTTATTTTCTTGTG
Organism: Acanthosepion lycidas; assembly: GCA_963932145.1. Lineage (NCBI taxonomy): Eukaryota > Metazoa > Mollusca > Cephalopoda > Sepiida > Sepiidae > Acanthosepion > Acanthosepion lycidas. The sequence goes on along the minus strand of OZ010593.1, from coordinate 5,593,901 downwards.
AGATTTGTTTTTTGGGGTCTTTTTTAAAAATTTCTTTCTTTTTTTTTCTTTTTTTTTACTACGAAAATGGTTTGCTGGTAAATTTTTTCTATTGAATTTTTCTATTTTCATGTCTTGACTTCAGTTTGATTGTTCACTATTTACCCATAGCTGGGACCCTAACAGGTGCTACCATTGTAGGTCAAGGTGAACCTGGGAACTATAGCAATTAAGAAACGGTCCATGCTTCTCAAAACTTGCCGATCAGAGACCTTGCTGCCGGGTGTAGTTTATTGTCATACCGAGGGCGATTCGGCTATTGTATCATCTGACCTTCAGTTATCTCTCTCTGAATCCTTTATTTAATCTACTGCAGTCGATTGTTCCTGTTCTGCTCTTTATGGATACCTCCTCTTGTTGCTGTTTCTATCGATTCGCAGTTTGTACTAACTGACCCAGCAATTGAACTCACAATTACTATGACGCCAAAGTCATGAAATGCCGCTTTAATGCAATACATCATTTAGGGAGTATTGGATAACTTTGGACTTCATTATTGATATATTGGGAGAGAGTTTGTAACTGAAGAACTAGATCCTTCAAAGTCAGAACTAGTGCCTTTGGCAGGATAGAAGAAAGGGTAACTAAGGAGTGTGTAATGTTATATATATATATATATATATATATATATATATATATATATATATATATATATATATATATAAATATGGTAAGAGGTTAATAATGTGACTCTGTCAACGGTTCAAGGAAAATTACGACAACGGAAAAAAAAACTAACATCAACGCAAAAAACGGTGCTCCATCCACGAGCAATTCGTACATGTCGTAAATTATCTGTTTATCTATCTGTGCTAATTTACTTATCTGACCTACTTTCGAGAGAAAAAAAAGGAAATAGGAGAAAACAAAGGTGAATGAGTTTGTTTTATTTATTTAGGATTATTTCGTCTCGAATCGAGGCCCGTTTTTCTTGATCAAGTTTAAATGTTTTTCACGGTGTCTCCATATATATATATATATATATATATATATATATATATATATATATATATATACACACACACATATATATATATATGTGTGTGTGTGTGTGTGCGTGTGTGTGTGTATATATATATATATATATATATATATATATATATATATGAGATTCGTCTGATGAAGTCCTGACGTCACACGAAAGCGTTTTGTCATACATTTTACCCTAATATATATATATATATATATATATATATATATATATATATATATATATATAGAGATAGAGAGAGAGAGAGAGAGAGAGAGAGAAAGACAGGTGTATGTGTGTATTTGTGTGTTTATGTCTGTGTGCGTGCGGGTATCGCTACAATTTAGCTAAAAAAAGGAAATAAAAATGCCTTCAAAATCATAAAAACGATATTTTATCGTCAAAAACTTTATTTTTGTTAATATATTAATAATTAATATTTATTTATTAAAAGATTTACCTTCCTGAATGTTCGAGGAATTTCATAGAAAATATGGGGTTTCTAACAGGAACCGAACCTCTGTCCTACACGGATTCCTCATTTGATCTAACGTATCAACCAGACGCTTCTCTATATTTGATTACCATAGCACGTCTGATCAAATGATGGTTCCACAAAGACAGATTTAGTTTTTATTGGTCCGATACGTCCCCCCTGTATAAACGCAATAGACATTATATAAATATTTGTGAGGGACATTTTGGACGTTAAAATGTGTAATAGTCTAATAGATTATATATTTAAAGAGAAACTTGTGCATCTAAGTGTATGTTGGACGGTAACGTTAATTCATGCAAGTGCATAAGTGTGTGCGTGAGAAATGTCTATAGATATCACCTTCGTTTATTGGCGTTGAAATGTAGCGAGATAATGCAATAATTTTTTTTTTCACTAAGTGTGTATTTTTGTTGACATGAAAAACAAAAACACATGCTTAGTAAAAAAAAAAGTTTCTAATATCCAAAAAGAGGCTTACAAAGGAGAGTCTTTTAAACTGTCTGAATTTCATGTAACTACACAACATTTCACTTTTGTTTATTATCACTTGATAAAGTCAAATGACGAAACCCGTCGGCGAGGACGAAGTACTATTTTCCGATTTTCTATTTTATTCAATTTGTATTCTCTACAGATTTATTCTGAGTACATTTACACACAGACACATATATGGGTATAGACGTGTGTTTGTGCGCGTGAAGATTATCAGACAAAGTGGAAAATATATTAACAAAAGAATTCGTTAGAATGAAAGAAAGACAAAACTGTACGTGAGGAAAAATGCTTCCTGATCTGATAGGATAACTGGTGACCATAAATAAAATTGAATTAGGTTATCTTATCAACTCCAATGTCCAGAGCGTCTGCCAGCCTGTTTATTTGTTTTATGAGAGGCGGTTCATGTTGTAGGATTTTAAATCAGTCCACCGCAACTAGAGACTGCGTTTTATGATATATATATATATATATATATATATATATATATATATATATATATATATATATTTATATATATATATATATATTAGCTATAATGACATATATATTAGCTATAATGATATATATATATATATATATATATATATATATATATATATATATATATATATATATATATTATAAATTAATTGGTTTAAAATATGTTTTTTTACGCTACACAGTTCTAACCAGGTTTCAAAAATGAAAGCTAAAAGCTGCAAATTTAAGTTTGTAATTAAATTAAAGGCATTGGAGTAACTTTTAAAATTAATGGGTTTTAAAGACACAGCTAAAATCATAATTCACGTTTCCAAGGTTACAGATAAATCCACTTCCACTATCTTCCTTAATAAGAACGAATCACAAAACAAATCTAGTGGAAGCAGATTTATCTGTAACCTAGGAAACGTGAATTATGATTTTAGCTGTGTCTTTAAAACCCATTAATTTTAAAAGTTACTCCAAGATTCGCTTGAGGATGAAATGGAACTAACGTATTTAATTTAATTAAAAGATTCGCTTTTAGCTTCCATTTTTGAAACATGGTTAGAACTGTGTAGCGAAACAAACCATATTTTAAATCAATTAATTTATAATATTAATGCTCTGTAAATTTACATTGAGCACTATTTTGTAAAAAATAAAAGTATCTATAAGAACACCGGATTATATAGCTTACTGTTCTTTCTTTATATATATATATAGAGAGAGAGAGGCTATAATGAAGGACCAGAGATATAGATGAGCTTGGATCGAAACCCAACCGCTTTGGCGTCAGGCAGAGTTTCTACTCCTAAGCCGCCAACACTTGGTTTGCATATACGTGTATATACAGACATACACCCATGCATATACATATATTAAAGGCTTTTAGTATGCTTGTACATACATGTACACATATAGATGCCTACTTATATATATCTGTGGATGCATATATATATGTATATATATATATATATATGTGTGTGTGTGTGTGTGTTTTTACACATACATATACATATACACATTATAGAACCTTTTATATATATATATATATATATATATATATGTGTGTGTGTGTGTGTGTGTGTGTGTGTATCGCTGTTGGTACCTTTTAAGATTCCCCTGACTCGGTTCAGTAAAGCTGAAAAGATATTTAAAACTCAACAACAGTTGTGAGGGTTTTCGTAAAAAATCTCTTGGTGCAAATTTTATGGCGCCTTTTTTTCATTCCCCATATTCCCCCCCCCTATCGTTCTTATCAGCATCCAATTTCTCGGTGAGTGGGGGAATCATTTCTTCGTCGCTCATCGCATGCATCACTACATGCAGTTTACTTGCTGTAAGCTTGAAACACGCCGAATAAGTCCTTCCAACAAGTGCAGATTGCTGTCTGGCATTTGCCAGAGTGACTCTGATTGCAATTGGCTGCCATGAATTAATTCAAATCCGTTCCCATCAAATAAATTTCTATGGTCGTGTCATTTCTGTTACGTAGTACGTCACAGTCATAAAGATGCTGGAAAATAAATGGTCGGCTTCTGGTACCTCACCAGAAAATGCCAGAACATTCAGAAACCTCCCAAGTAAAATGGGATCTAGGATTGGTTAAATGGTAATCACAGAACTGCCCAAGAATTGATAAAGTCTGCAATAAACAATAACAAGAGAAAGAAAATAAAAGAACTAGGCAAAAATAATATTAAGTTAGCAAAAGATATATGTAAGCCAAAGCAATAGAAATAAGGCAAAACAACAAAAATAAGGCAAAGGGAGAGAAATAAGGCAAAACAAGAATAATATGTCAAAGCATCAGAAATAAGGCAAAACAACAAAAATAGGGCACACGAACAAAAATAAGGCAAAACAACAAAAATAAGGCAAAACAACAAAAATAAGGCAAAGCAACAGAAATACGGCAAAACAAAAGTAATATGGTAAAGCAACCAAAATAAGGCAAAAACTGAGTAATATAGCAAAGACAGAAATATGGCAAAGCGGCGAAAATATGTCAAAACAACAGAAATAAGGCAAAGCAACAGAAATAATGCAAAGCAACAGAAAAAAGGCAAAACAAGATTAATATGGCAATGCACCAGAAATAAGGCAAAACACAAGAAATAAGGCAAAGCAACAGAAATAAAGCTAAACAAGAGTAATATGGCAAAACGACAAAAGTAAGGCAAAACAACAGAAATATGGAAAAGCAAGAGAAATAAGACAAAACAAGATTAATATGGCAAAATGTTCACAAACTATGAATGATATTAACACACAAACAGGCTGTTTCAAAAGTTTGTGTCACATTACAACACGAAATATCTTAATAACTATTGAGGATATTTAAAAAGAATTTATATTTCCTGAAAGCTGATATTACCAGGTTTTTTTCAGGTGTTCAATGTGAGAGCCGCGGGTTGCACGACACACATCCAAACGATAATCCAATTCTTGCCAAACGCAGCCTCGTCGATGATTACCAAGTCTACATTTATTCGCGTCTTCAGATCATTCACGTCTTTGGGAAAGGGAGGTAAGTACACGTGACCTTTCGCATACCATCAAAAGGAAGATGTTCCAAGATGGGAGTTAAGGAGACCATTGCAGGAACAAGCGATCCGACTGTCCGACTCATCTGTCAGGCAGAGTGGTGTTCAAAAATTAAATTTAATTAAAATTAAATTAACAGATGAAAACTTGACACTTTTGACTCTTAAATGATACCAAATCAATCATGTTACCATTTGTAGTTCATAATATAAGAGTTCTTAGAATGGAATATAGACTTTTGAAACGTGTATAAGTTCGATTAAAAAGAACCGACAAGGTTTGTCTGTTTAATTTTTCGTTATATTTTCCCAATTTTCGGATGTGTTGAGTAGTGTAATAGAAGTTGGGGATAAACTGCCCAAAGTTCATTTCAACAAAAATAACAAAATATAAACTTCGGATAGTTTGGAAAATAGAAACAAAAAGAAAAATTTATATTTAACATCAAGGAGAAACAGTTGTGGTTTCTAGGGCATATAATGAAGAAAGAGGCTTTGGAAAATTTGATACGCACAGGAGAGATTGAAGGATAGAGGAAAACAATGCATAACACACTTAGTGAGCTTGAATAAATCGATGACGAACAGGGTTTAGAAAAAATAACAAAAAGACAAAATTTATTAAGAGTTACAAAAGAGTGACGCGTTTCATCTTCATTTGCTTTGATAAAGTCCCTCAGAGGGCGAACCGCCTTGGCTAAAATAAGTTTTCCTTTGGTCTTTATTCACTACACACACACACACGCACACACACATACATATATACATATATATATATATATATATATATATACATATATATATATATATATATATATATATATATAGTATAGACTAAGACGAACCCAGTCTGTACCTGGGTTGATTAAAACTGACGAATATTTTCATCGATCGGAATAAGCTTATTCCTCATATGTGGTGATTTGGGATTTTATTGTATATATATATATATATATATATATATATATATATTAGGTTGGTGCAAAAATAATGACGTAATAATGTCGTTTTTTGACGTATTTTTAACGTCAGAAAACGACATTATTACGTCATTATTTTTCCACCAACCTAATACATACATATATGTGTGTGTGTGTGTGTGTATTGATATAATAGAAAAGAACTGTTAGATTGATGATCCGAAGTTCTTTAGTATTTTTTTATTTAAAAAAAATAACAATACTCGATAGAGAAGTGGAGCCTAAATTATAATTATTTAAAAAAAAAAAAAAAAAAAAGATTCCATCGCGACGCCGAAATTACTCTTTCGAAAGGGGTCACCAAGTTTGATTTTCAATATTAGACCTTAACTGATGGAAGACAGTTTCATCCTCAAGCAATGTTTGGAATAACTAAGCAATGAAATGTTTTACTCATTTATAGTTTTGAAATGGAGGCGTAATTTGGGGTTAGTTTTTCATTATCAAGGAGTCTCTGCCTTGATAAAAGTAGGAGTTTTTTTTTTTGTCTGGCTACAATGGCTAATTTTATCAGGCTCAGTTGTTTTTATTATTCTCTGCTAAAACTCTCACTGATTGATGCTGTAGTTAAGGTCTTTTTTGGTTTTTATTTATTTGATTTCTTAAAAGGGAGCTAAGATTATGATTGGGTTGTATTTTTAAACCTATAGTTTTAATTAAATAATAGATTTTATTTGGTATTGTGCAATTATTTATATATGGTATTGTGGAATTTTTTCCATCTATTTATAAAATACTAATTTTTTAAGGCGAATGTTTTGTGGTGTCTGCAAAATCGTTATTTCATTTCTTTGATTTAATAAATTTTTGTTTTTTAGAAACTTGATAATGTGTAATTATTCATGTAGACATAAAGGGCATGGGTCACCCTAGCTCCTACAAGTTCTTGTTCTATTTATTTATTCCATTTTACTGTTGGTGTTTTATTTGTATCTTTTAAATGTCAAATATATATATATATATATATATATATATATATATATATATATATATATATAGAGAGAGAGAGAGAGAGGATTAGTGTATACGGAATAAATTCCAATAACCAAAAAGTACTATTCTTAAAAGAGTGCTCAATACAAAGTAGAGCAAATATCATTTATTCGAAAATTATAGCATAAATGTTATAATATCACTACAAAAATAGCCATTTTGTTTAAACGCATCTGGTGTCTTATCAAATGACGGTGTCGAATGTAGAACTGGCTTGAAACATTCAGTTGTCTAGCCATGCTAGCGAAACAGGCCTGCTTGCGAATAGCATTATAACACTCTCGAAAATCTTTTGGTAGGGCACTGTTGAAGGATGGGCGAATTCTAAAAACAGTAGCTGTCAACACTAACGTATCGAACTTCATTAATAAATAGAGCACTCTGGCTATCTGGCGTTTGTTTACATTCGTAAAAGCAATACGCTAGAATTCGTCTTTCTCTCTGCCGAAGCACCGATACTAAATCGGTTGGGTTTCGATCCTGAAGCATTCGGTTGTCTTGTCGCACTGATCAGCTGTGATACAGCGAAGCAGGCCTGTATGCGAATGACAATATATATATATATATATATATATATATATATATATATATATATATATATGTATATATATATATATATATATATATATATATATATATATATGTGTGTGTGTGTGTGTGTGTGTGTGTGTGGAGTGGAGTATATATATATATATATATATATATATATATATATATATGAAGAAAAATATACGGAAAAAACAAACAAAAATCCTAATATGCAATTATGCTGTTTTAATGTTAATATAATGTCAACGCAATCATCACTGAAATGCTAACTGAAAGTGCTATGATAAAATTTTATTGATAAAAAAAGTATACTTATTATTAATATATATATATATGTGTGTGTGCGTGCGTGCGCGTGTGTGCGAGTACGTGCGTGTGTGTATATATTACAGTTTATTTCCGGTTACTCTCTCTAACCAATCCTAGAAAATAAATCTCCAGCTGAGAAAGAGAGAGAACGAATTTTGATCCGTCAATTAAACTTAAAATCACCCGTTGCGTCATTGACATGAAATCAAATATTCATTCTCTTGATACCGACTGTCATTCAAAGGAACTGTAAAAAGGATTAAAAAAAAAAAAAAACTATATTAGATGTTAGATGATCCCACCCTCCATGAAAGTTAGTTGAATGTATTGTACAGGGTATTTGAACGGCGGGATGGAAAAGAGAAAGCTATAATTACGGGACAGCCATGATAATTTTAAGACTTCGTTTTCCCGATAATAATACATGTAAAAATATAATATAACATCTTCATTTATTTGGCTTAAGATATTGGAAACTGTGCGAATGCTGACGTCACAGTTACTCACACTGAAGATTATGGTGTTTGGTAATAATAACTTTTTTTTAAAGTTATATCCTATCATGATGCAGTCGATCATGACTCTCCACAGATTCCTTATTTATTATCTGGGATTTACTATTCCCCGCAGTTAGAAAAGTGTTTCTATCTAGTTTTAAGAAAGAAGTGTATTACAATCAATTTTTATACAAGTTCTACATGGAAAAATCATTGTTATATAATCTATATTTATCCCCCAAATTGTTAATATTAGGTTGGTGCAAAAATAATTTCGTTTCCTAACATATGTTACTATGTGAGAAAACGAAATTATTTTTGCACCAACCTAATACAAGAAAAAAATCGCAAAAAAAAGAAGAGTCTTATAAAATTAAAAAGAATACATACTTCGTTTTTAATTATCTACAAAGGGTTGATAAGCCATAAAATAAAACAATCAGTCAATTTTTCGGAAGTGAAAGCCAGCTTTAATCTCGAAACATTTAAATATAATATCAATCGTTATCTACTGTCCTCCTGATTAACTTTTCTCTTCCCGCTCATTAGTAATGTTTCTGTTCCTAATTCTTCTACACCCTGTAGCCTCCTTGTGTTTTAGTGGCTTTGCTGCCTTGCTTGGGTGAGAAAAACAATACAAAGTGGTCACCTCAAGAAAGTAAAACCTTAATTAGAAAAACAGTCCCTAGTGGCCTTCCCAAGAAAGTAAAAAACTCTTTTGGAAAAACAGTCTCAAGTGGTCGCACCAAGAAAGTAAAAAAACTTAAAAAAAAAAAAAATTCCAAGTGGTCACATCAAGAATGTAAAAACTCTTTTGGAAAAAAAAAGTCCCAAGTGGTCATCTCAAGAAAGTAAAAACTCCGTTGGAAAAATAATACCAAGTGGTCACTCCAGGAAAGTAAAAACTCTTTTAGAAAAACCATACAAAGTGGACACCTGAAGAAATTAAAAACTCCTTTGGAAAAAGAATACAAATTAGTCACCTAAAGAAAGTAAAAAGTCCTTTAGAAAAACAATACAGATTTGAACCTCAAGAAAGTAGAAACAACTTTTGGAAAAACAGTCCCAAGTGTTTCATCTTCTGAGAGATTTTTCAAGGAAAACGTAGGATTTATTTTGCTGTACGTGTTTATATACAAGAGTAATTATGTCATTAGTTTGTCAAAAATATTCGTCAGGTGATTGAAAGGTCAGTCAAACTATGAGGAGGACACAAAGTGCAATAATTAAAAGTCAGGTAAGACAAAAGTAAGCTAGTAATATATATATATATATATATATATATATATATATATATATATATATATATACAAAAATGAATATTGTTTAAATTGTGATGAGATTGTTATGGTTTGAGATGGACGTGTGTGATGTACATCTTGAAAAACCTGAAGTAATGAATTTAAACGGTTCCTTTTGATTTTTAAACATATTTGTGGTCCTGTATTTTGGCTTGGGAATATTTTTCCATTTGTTTTTTTGTTCATTTTGTCCCCCTTACACAGATACACTCTATCTGAAAGTAATTTGCGCACACACACACACAC
>OZ010593.1:5571512-5579012 GCA_963932145.1 Acanthosepion lycidas | reverse complement strand
TTTGATTGTAATACGCCGAAAAATATCTGTGAATATGAACGAATTATGATAAAAATGTGCAAACATGTTTTTAATTTATTCAATCATATATATATATATATATATATATATATATATATATATATATATACTCTTCAGAAAAATTTGTCTCTGCTTTTCAGGAAACTTCATTGTACAAAATATAAGTAATTTCAACGAAACTCATAATAAGAACAACATAAGTGAACATTTAATTTTTTTTTACTGTTAAGTTCTTTTGCGTGATATTACGCCCTATATTTCGATAAACTGGTCGATCTTTGCTATATATATATATATATATATATATATATATATATATATATATATATATATATATACATACATATATATATATATATATATATATATATATACATACATATATATATATGCATATATGTGTGTGTTTGTCTGACGAATTAATGAATTTATTTTCAATCCGACGTCAGTGCTTATATTCAGTGGATTTACGTGTTTAAATTGATGAGCGGTTTAATTTGTTTTAAACAAAGGTTTAGGCGTGAAGGCTGGATAGCTCAATTTCTTTATTAAAACTTTCAAATGCACAGGCCGGGAGATGTAATTCATATTGTTTCAAAACAGATCTCTTACTCAAAGTATACACTAAAATATAACATTTAGTCGCCTGAAGATCGCTGGAGCGGGAAACTTGAGAAGTGATTCGAGGTATGCTTTGTTGAGTGTTGACGTTGTCCAGAATTTTTTGCTTTCTCTGGATAGCCTAAGGGTTGAGCACTTTCATTTACTGCTGAGGTAAGTGTTTGTATCTTATTTCTTTCTTACTTCGGGATTTTTTTCTCGCCTAAGTTTGTAGATCTTTTGATAAGTATTTTGCAGCTACACACACACACACACATATATATTCTTTTTAGTATTGTTTTACTTAATTTACCTACTTCACTTTTGCTTGGGTTTATGAATCTGCATGTTGGGTTTCTTTCTGAAATTGTCCTTATGGTCTTTTTAAATGCTTACGCCTTAGAGATGCAATTTATTCGGTCGTCTAGGTGTCATTTTGGGGCGATGGTTTTACTTTTCTCATTGACATCGCGTTTCGTTGGGGTTTTTTTTGGGGGGGTGAGCGTTTTCAACCCCGGCATAGACTAAGACGAACCCAGTCTGTACCGGGGTTGATTAAGACTGACGAATATTTTCATCGATCGGAATGAGCTTATTCCTCATATGTGGTGATTTGGGATTTTATTGTATATATATATATATATATATATATATATATATATATATATATATATATATATATAATAAAAAGGCTTAATATTCCATGGTCATAATTTATTCCATTGGAATCGTAAATACGATCCAATTCATCAGACCTACAAATTCGAAAAGAAAACAAAAAAACAACCCCGGGAATAAAAAATAAAATTTAGTGAGAGTGTATGTATGACAGTGTGGGACGAATGTTAGAGTAAATGAAAGCTATAGGGAGGCGGGTAACAGACGACAGAAGAATAGGAAGGTCTAAAGATGAAGGGAGGATTATGATTGTCTCTATGTATCATCGTGTATGTTTATGTGATCTGATGGATTGAATCGTGTTTATCATTCCAATGTAATAAATTATGACCATGGAATATTAGTGTTTAAGCCTTTTTATTATATCCTTACTCTGTCCTGGACATTGAGTTCCACCTGGATTCTATCCTCTTGGAATTATTTTTTATACAAATATATATGTATGTATATGTATGTATGTATATATATTTATATATTTTAGATATATGATTGGATATGTATGTGTATATTTACCACTAATATTATCAATATATATATATATATATATATATATATATATATATATATATATATATATATATATATATATATATCAAATAAGAGAAAGAATAAATGGAGTAAGGATTCACAGTTCTCAGCATTTGCTTTTTAAAACAATGCTCAATAAAAACTAGACTAAAATATTATTATAGTATTTTTACTATAATAGATTACAAGTTATCTACAATCGCCCGAAGACGAACCATTATAGTTCCGAAACATGAAAATTTTTGTGTAGCGATGTAAAATATTTTTATTATAATATATATATATATATATATATATATATATATATATATATATATATATATATATATATATTAATGCATGTTTCATTAAATAATATAAACAAGTTTTGTCTATTTATTTTAAGTAAGTTCCTTTCATATTGTCTGATAAGCTTAATAACATTATCATTGAAAGACGAAAGGAAATCACCATATTGATACATGTTTAAATCCAATCTAAGTTTTCGGCTTACATAAGCCATTATCAAAGATGACAACTACTTTTCAATATATCAACTAGTAGAAAACACAAATATATTAAGTGCATCCACCTGCAAAAACAAGATTAAAAATAATGGAAACTTTAATAATAAAAAAGAAAAAAAACAACTCTTAAAAATATTAACTACGAACAAGGCCACAATGTGCTAACCGTCTTCGGAAATAAAAACATCCCTACTACACACTAAGGCATACACATAATGCACACACTCAATTAAGCTGAAAAATCGAATCATCCTTGATAATGGCTAAAGGTATAGCCGAAAGCGCTCGGAAATATAAAACATTTGGACAATTTTTACACACTCTTGCTCCAGAAAAGAAAGCTCTTGTTCGAAAACAAGAAAAATTAAATAAAAAGCTTAACTGTAGTACCTTGTCTGCCGTTTTTAATGAAACATGAATAAACGAATGATTGCTGCCTAAATATACAACTAGAGAGAGAGAGAGAGAGAGAAAGAAAGAAAGAGAGACTGTATATTTACATATATAAAAGTGGGTACTGAGATCAACACCGAGTGGCAACAGTCTGTTTAATACTGGTACGTAATCTTCAGGACAAGCTAGTAGATAGTCTGAAGATTGCGTTCAAGCATGAAAATGACCTCAGTGTCCACTTTTATATTTACACACGCTCTGTCTCTGATACCGAGCACTTTTACCTCTAAATAAAACATACCTAAAAATATATTTATATTATCTTGTCCGTAAAGTAAAAAAAAAAATTGGTTAGAAAATTTAAATAATTTTGTTCTTATATTTAATATTTTTGTTCTTATATTGTATATTAAATATTATAAAATATTTTATAAAGTTTATAAAAAAATATATTTGAAAAAAAAATGATAAAATTTCAGAAATATGTTTGTCTGCATTTTCCTGTTTATGTTCTGTTAGAACAGCATCCGTCAATATCAAAGTGTTTATTTACATATGGATCAGGTTTTGGCTAAGATCATAGACTCTGCACACTATGTGATTAATTCTCTTGTCGCATGTTAGTTTACAATTCAAAAACGTTTTGCTTTTGAAGCTATTAAAAGTAAACATATGAAAAGAAAGCTGACACGACATCGAATAAACAAATTTAAAACGCAATATAATAGTGACCTCGTTGTTTATACAACTCCAAGTGGATTGAGCCTGCGTTCCCAAAAAGAAAACTATGGAATTCATCATAATCTGAAAAATATGAAGCCAGCATCTGGCCCGCTAAATACAGGAAGTTACACTTCGTTTTATATTATATAATATGGAAATGCCTGGGCTGGAGCTGGACGATTCTGGCTTGACAGAGTTCTAAATTGCGATGACTTTATTTTCTACATTATCACAGACACGAATCTTCTATATTTCTCCAGTATTCCAATTGTAAGAAGGAAATTCATCTAATACAGCTTTTCGTGAGTATTGCTAATGTATTGAAAAATGACTCGTGGGGATGCTTTTCTGAACACTACAATATTAAACTCTTCACGTCAATGATCAACCGCTATCTGTGTCCTCTCCATCCACATCAATTTCATATCCTTCTACTGTCTATTATGTTGATATCACACAATCAGCTTCCCTCTACCATGAAAGGCTCTCGAGTCTCGAGTATTGGATAAACTTTAGTAAATACTTACTTACATACATACATACATACATACATACATACATATATATATATATATATATATATATATATATATATATATATATATATATATATAGTTAAATTCCCAGATCAATTCTGCGGACAAGACAAATTGGTGTAAAATGACAACTGGAAAAAAATCTTAGCTTATTGCCGACGCGTTTCGTCTTCCGACTTTTTCAAGGCAAAAATGAAATCGAAATGTTTGTTGTTGTTATAGTTACATTACAAAATCCAAATTTAAAAAGAGAGACGCTTCTGTCTTGTCCACAGAATTGATCTGGGAATTTAATTGTATTGTCGACATGCAAAAAAAAAAATCTCTTCGTATAAATGAAATTTACATTAACCAGAAAAAGGCTTAGACAGAAGCGTCTATCTTTTGAAATTACTATCTGAAAGTAATTTACACACACACGCACATATATATATATATATATATATATATATATATATATATATATATATATATATATATATATATATATATATATATATATATATATATAGTGTATTGGGGCAGTAGATCATTATTCAAAGAATTTGTCTTTATTTTCTCCCGAAATCAAATCCACTGTACAAAGCTTAGAACGGCTCATCATCAAACATAATATACATTTGTTGTTTTTTTTTTATATTTAAAAATATATATTTCATTATGTATATATATGAATGAATGTATTTTTCATTTATTACACAGACATATTTAATTTATTAATCAGGTATATTAATCTATTATAATATGCGCCCTCCGGTAGGATTTGAACCTGCGTCTCCTAGGACGAATCCTGCAGGAGGACACATATTTTTCTAAGATTCCTCGAATATTCACGCCGTTAGATGTAAATAAATAAATGTACTGTTTAATAAATAAATAAATAAAAACAGAGCATTTACTCAAATATGAGTATTCATTAACAATAATCTTTAAATGAATAAATCATATATATATATATATATATATATATATATATATGGTGACTGAAAAGTCAGTCCCTAATTTATGTATGAGTGACCAGCTAGGAGTACTGACTTAACACCCTTAAACTTTTATCTTTGGGGTTGGTTATAGAAGCAAATCTACGATACCAAACCAAGACTTTGGAAGAACTTGAAGGGCGAATACAAGAAGTTATGTCTTCCATACCACAAGAGTTCCTAGTGAAATCAGTTGACGTGGTTCCTGGGCGGCTCCAGAAGCTGCTAGAGAAATCTGGTGGCCATATCGAATTTTAAATAAAACCTCATGCTAAACGTTTTCCTCTTAAATCCATTTCTTGTAAAAATTATAGTTAATAAATAAATTATGAGGATTTTAAAGTGGGGAATTATATATATATGGTCTCCATAAAATTAGTATGCACTTTAAAAATTTATAACTTTAAAGTGCACACGAACTTTATGAACAGCCTGTGTATATATATATATATATATATATATATATATATAGATATATATATATATATTTGTGTGTATATATATATATCTATATATATATCTATATATATATATATATATATATATATATATATATATATATATATATATAAAAGTGAACATAGAAGTCAACACTTAGAGGCGACAGTTTATCCCATAAATATAATCTTAAAACTATATTTCTTCATATATATATATATATATTTATATATATATTTATATATATATATATAGATAGATAGATAGATAGATAGTTGTTGCAACACCAGAATAAAAAGACCTTTACAAAAGGGATCATATTTTATTAAGAAAACAGGATACACATGTATTGATTTGTATCGAAACTGTTCGTATTCGAATATTGGTAGTGGATACGTACTGCTGATGAGTGCCAAAATAGGACAAAATGGCCGTCCAGTGCCTTCTGCATTCTGTTGAGGATCGATGCATTACTACAATGATTTGCCTAAAATCCCCAAAACTCTAATATATATATATATATATATATATATATATATATATATATATATATATATATATATATATATATATATATTTGTGTTTCAGTTTGAAAAATTAGATATGTTTTGGATAAACTATTACGAAAACCATCCGTCATCCGGTAAACGATAAAAGAACATTCCGAATATAATCCGGAGGTACATTTTGAGATTTCTTACAGGATACGATATATATATATATATATATATATATATATATATATATATATCAGGTTGTGTGATTCTCCTGTTGAGATCATCTGACTGTTACCCGAGACGAACATTCACAATTCAGTTATTTCAGAATGTTAAAGAAAGAAAGAATAAGTGTAACTAATTTGACGTGAGTTTGTAGGCCGCGAGAAGAAAGAGGAATGAAAATTAACTTTGTTCAGACTGTTGTCCTCGTCGTTATTGTCATATCCATTGCCTTCTTCACGTGATATACGTTGAAATTTCGAAGCGGATCCTTTATTTAGTCCACTGGGGCACAGTGTTCTAGTTCCACGTGCCGTGCCTTTTCTGGATATCTCAGTTTTCAGTTATTTCTCTTTAGTAATTCAACTCTCCAAGTTTTTATTCACCTCTGCTGTGGCCAGGTAGCGAACTCATAATTCTTTGGATCAAGTCAATGGATTTCTTCAACCCACATTTTTATCCACTGTCTTTGGGACAAATATATCCTGGTGGATGTAATAAAGTGTGCGTTTCGAAATTCCAACGTATAAAACCTGAAGAAGTCCGGAGCGTACAACGGCTGAAACATCGTGGATATGACAATAAAGATGAGGACAACAGTCCGAAAATGGTAAATAATGTAATTAGTTACAATACCTCATCTCCGCTGTAGCCAGGAACTGAACTCTTAACTCTTTGGGTCAAGTCACTGAGTTAATTCAATAATATCTCTATCCATTGGGCCGAAACTTCGTGAATATGACAATAAAGATGAGGACAACAGCCCGAACAATGTAAATAGTGTAAAAAGTTACAATACCTCATCTTAGAAATAGAGACAAAGTAGACATGTTTTAAAAAAAAGAACTTATTTTGCTTCTGTTATGAACTTAAAAAAGTGTTTTTTTAGTGTTTACATATAAACGGGATTTTTATCAGTAAATAAAAATAATCAACTCTGTCTTCTTTTAGAGGCAGAATCAAACGGACGTATATATATCTGGCCATTCGGATTCGGATTAGGGCGGCTAGCTAATCTGTATTGCAGACGCTTGCTCAGGCACATTTGTGCTTATTCAACTAACACAGATCCCACCTGCGGTTTATACTGCAACTATGCTGAGCAGACTTTATTTGAAGTGTCTAGGAAAGAGCGTGTTATCTAGTGTGATCAACAATTTGAACAAGGCTAGCACGCTCAAACCCTCGGTCACGATGACTTGTGACTTTGTGCTAGCACAGCTATCGACGGCACCCAAAGGGTTCCGTCTATCCATTTTCACTCACAATGCTTGGGTCAACCCGTGATATTGTTTTTCAGTCACTTCCCAAAGGTGCCGCACGCCGGCATCGTTCCCTCTCCAGACCGATAACATCAGAAAGTCTACTTCCTGATAAA
>OZ010593.1:5529012-5566512 GCA_963932145.1 Acanthosepion lycidas | reverse complement strand
TTCGTTAAAAAATGACTGCTGTGCTTAAGCTTTTATATAATTATTCACGTGTTCTTAGAATTTCTTTTTTTCTTTTCAGGACATAATATATATAAAAATGGTCAGATTTTCTTGCAAGCGATTTCGGCTATACTTTAAGCCATTAACAATGATGAATTTTATTTTTACTTTTAATTGAATATATGGATTGTTTTATGTATGTATCTTGAGTTACAGGAATGTTTTATTTTCCAATCACAGTCAGCAAATTGTGGCCGTGTTCATAATTTATATTATTAATATTGGCTTTTTCTTTTTTTTTTATTAATAACGCTTCCATTATTTTAAGCCTTATTCACATGTGGATAAGGTTATTATATTTGTATTATCAAAGAGTATGTTATGGATCGAGTTTTGTTGGTCTCCCTGTGTATTTAAATGAGACGAAGTTGAACTATAGTCAAAGACATGTAACGTGAGTCTTCTTGTTAATCATGTTGCAGTATTTCCGATATAATTATTTACGAATGTGAATTGACCAGGAACACAATTCCTTAAGGGACATATAAACTCGTAAATAATATTGGTTGTCTGTAATTTTGATCTTGTGGGTGAATCATTATTTTTGGCAATAAGGTTAGCAGTTTTAATTTTTATAATAGATAATGAATTTAATTTCCACATATTACTAAAATGAATTAATTTCCCTTATGTTTTTCGGTGTTAAACATTCTGGATATAAAAATTTTTTTGTGTGTTAGTGACAAATGTCTTTCTTGAACTGGCATTATATATATATATATATATATATATATATATATATATATATATATATATATATTAATCTAACATTTTTCTTACACCAAACATTATTTTTAGTGTGTTTCCGTTTCTGAAATAGACGCTAAGTTTTTATTTTATAAAATGTGCATTATAACTATCGGAATGTGCACGTAAGGCATTTTTTAAATTAAGATTTCTCGAGTGCTAAAACAGATGGCCGTAATACACACTGTTTAAAATAAAGACATGACGTCTTTTTGAAACACGGTTATTTACTATATATATATATATATATATATATATATATATATATATATATATATATATATATATATATATATATAGTAAAGGTAATAAATCCGTTGGTATATAATCCAGGTGGATCATAGTAATATAAGATATTAAAACTGATTCACAAAAAGAGCTCAATGTATTTATTATTACAGAGCAAATAATTCATACGCATATGGGGGAATAAGTTTATTTCAACTGACGAAAAAAAATTATATTCGTCAGATTTATTCAACCCCTGTATAGACTGAGTTTGTATTGGAATTAGAAATTTAACTGTGAAAGTTACAAAAAACAAAAAAAAAATCTATGGAAAAACTAATACAGAATTTATCCATTTCAATGTTTCAGTCAGACAAAAGGCACAAGGAAGTGGTCAGTGGAGGGTGGATGGTATTAGTCTTAAAGGGAAGAGGCTTTATAAAATTAAACCCGGACATTAACCTTATGGCATTAAATTGGGGTTATGTGAAGAATTAAATTTTAATTGGAAACTAAGAGAGAAATAAAAAGGGGTTTAAATTATGAGGTGATTTTCGATTTTATTGTGCATCATATATGTGTGTGTGTGCGTGTGTGTGTGTGTGCGTGTGTTTTTATGTGTGTGTATTTGTGTAGTTTTTTCTTTGCCATCGTTGCTTTGATTTTAATATCTTTTCAAGATATCCCATGTGCTTTACTTATGTTTTTCATTTATGAATAATTGCGTCCCCTTCACTCATTTTCGTAATTGCAGCCATTTTTAGAATGTGGCCCAATCTCAAGAAGAAAACTTGACTTAATGGTTAAATAGAAAATAAATTATACAAATATATTATAATATATATATATATATATATATATATATATATATATATATATATATATATATAAGGGAGTCTGGAGAGATAGAATGAGAGAGTGAGGGTAGAAGAAAGGAAAGGTTGGAGAAAAAAAAATTGAAAGAGAAGTACAAGTTTAAAAGTAAATGAGAAAAAGAGACGAAAAAATGAGCCTGGATTGATGGGGATCTTGAGAAAAAGAAAAGAAAGAAAAATATTTTTTTTGCCAAAGAATAAAACAAATATATGTATGCCAAAATGAAAGAAAGAATGAAAGAAAAAAGTATTTCATTCTTTTTGTTCATTCATTCTTTCTTTTTTCTTAAAAAAAGAAAATGATAATGAGTAAAAAATAGATAAGAAAAGAAAGAAAATCAGAATGAGTATAACAAATGGAAAATGGAGAAATATAAAGAAAGAAAGAAAGAAGGAAAGAAAGAAAGAAAGAAAGAAAGAAAGAAATGAGAATGAGAAAAAGAAAGGAAAAGAAAAGATAAGGAATTAATCTATAGAGTAAAATTGGAAATCAAAGAAAGAACAAATGGAAAGAGAAAGAGAAATGTAGAGGAAAATAAGAAAGACAAAATAATTAGAAAAAATGAAGACAAAAGAAAGAACTCGTTTCCCGGAGGAAAGAAATAAAGAAAGAAGGTATACAATGGAAACAATAGAAAGAAAGAAAGAAAGAAAGAAAGAAAGAAAGAAAGAAAGAAAGAAAGAAAGAAAGAAAGAAAGAAAGAAATGGAAAGGAGAAAGAGAAAGGGAGATTAAAGAAAGATTTGCATAAGTATATCAATAGAAAGAAAGAAAGAAAGAAAGAAAGAAAGAAAGAAAGAAAGAAAGAAAGAAGTGGAAAGGAGAAAGAGAGATTAAAGAAAGATTGAATAGGCATAACAATACAAAGAAAGAAAGAAAGAAAGAAAGAAAGAAAGAAAGAAAGAAAGAAAGAAAGAAAGAAAGAAAGAAAGAAAGAAATGGAAAGGAGAAAGAGAAAGGGAGATTAAAGAAAAATTCGCATAAATATATCAATAGAAAGAAAGAAAGAAAGAAAGGAAGAAAGAAAGAAAGAATGAAAGAAAGAAAGAAAGAAAGAAAGAAAGAAAGAAAGAAAGAAAGAAGTGGAAAGGAGAAAGAGAGATTAAAGAAAGATTGAATAGGCCTAACAATAGAAAGAATGAATGAAAGAAAGAAAGAAAGAAAGAAAGAAAGAAAGAAAGAAAGAAAGAAAGAATGGAAAAGAGAAAGAGAAAAGAAGATTAAAGAAAGATTGGCATAAGCATATCAATAGAAAAAATGAAAGAAAGAAAGAAACGGAAAAAAGAAAGAAAGAAAAATGGAAAGGAGAAAGCGAAATAGAGGTTAAAGAAAGATTGACATAAGCATAAGAATAGAAAAGAAAAAAAATGAAAGAAAGAAAGAGACGGAAAGGAGAAAGAGACGGAAAGGAGAAAGAGAAAGAAAGAAAATGGAGATTAAAGAAAGAATAACAGAAGCATAACAATAGAAAAGAAAAAAAAAGAAGAAAAAAGTTAACAAGAAAACGAAAGAAAGAAAATTCACGAAAAATATGGCATGTAATTGAGAAAACTATTAGATTTTTACTTACAAGCTTCTAATAAGCACTTGATTGATACCTTTCGTTATACAAGGTACGGTAGAAATACCTCTCCCATATACCTCCCAGAAATACCTCCCAAATAATGGCAAAACAGCTAGATGAAGATATAATTGCATTAATGTCTTACCTTTATGTGAGAGTTATTTATGGGAGATATACAGTGGGGGGGGGGAGGATAAATATTCGTACACATGAAAAATTGTATTTCTATAAATGTAAAAGCCTTAACTAAAACAAATTTTGATACATTTTTTGTGTAAAGATACATTTTATTAAAAAATAGTAATAAACTTAATTAATTTTTATTCTAACAGAAATTAATGCATTTTTTTTTTCATTTTAACTGATGAAAAAAGTATTCGTACAAAACCAAAAAACATATTAAGTTAATACTTTGTGGAATATCTTTTATTGAGTTCAACAGCTACCAGTCTATTCCTGTACGTCTCAACTAATGATTTGCACACATTGAGTGGTATTTTGTCCCATTCTTCTTGGCATATTGTCTTCAAATTCTTGATATTTGTTGGTGCTCTTTAACCAATTTGAAATTTCAAATATGGCCATAAATTCTCGATTGGGTTCAAGTCTAGGGACTGACTTGACCATTGCAAGACATCAACGTTACTTTCAGCTAACCATTTCCTTGTAGATCTAGCGGTATGCTTAGGATCATTATCCAGTTGGAAAACCCAATCAGGAGGTAGCCGAAGTCTCTCAACAGAACGCATTAAATTGTCTTGCAGGATTTTCTGGTAGCTTTCGGCATTCATCTTGCCATCTATTATTGATATTCTGCCAACACCTTTTGCAGAAAAACAGACCCAGATCATGATACTGCCACCACCAAACTTTACAGTTGGCAACGTGTTCTTTGGTAAGTAGGCTTCACCGTCCTTCCTCCACACATGATTTCGATAATTATGACCAAACAACTCTATTTTAGTTTCATCTGTCCATAGTACTTTTTCCCAAAACGAATATTCTTTATCCTTATGCTCTCTAACGAATTTTAGCCTAGCATCTCTGTGTCGTTTCAAGAGGAGTGGAGTCTTCCTTGGGATGAGTAATTTCAAATTGTTTTTGTGTAGTTCATTACTTATTGTAACTAATGGACGCAGATGTTCCTGCAGCTCTTCTCAGGTAACCTGTGGATTTTGTTGGATCTGGCGTCCTAATATCCTTGCTGATCTTAGAGAAATCTTCCTCGGAACACCTGTTCGTCTTTGGTTTTCGACGCTGCTACGAGTTTTAAACCTTGCAATGAACGAAGCAATTGCAGTAAAAGGAATATTCAGGTTGTTAGAAATCGTTCTGTAACTGTTCCCATCTTTCCAAACAGACAAAATGTGTTGTTTTTGTGAAATAATCAATTTTTTACCTTTAGGCATTATTAGAACCTTCTCGTGAGACTAGAAATTGCAGAATGCTCTGATAATGGCTAATAGCGTTAACTATAATTACTGATAACATTACTGGAACATTCTAGAATATACTTTTTTCATAATTAATTGATTATTTTATTCTAATAATTGATTTGTACGAATACTTTTTTCATCAGTTAGAATTTAAAAAATGCATTAATTTCTGTTAGAATAAGAATTAGGTGTATTATTATTATTTAATAGTGTGTGTCTTTATACATAAAATGTGCCGAGATTTGTTTTATTTAAGGCTTTTACATTTATAAAAATGCAATTTTTCAAGTGTACGAATATTTATTTCCCCGCACTGTATGTAATAAGATATATTTGTGCTCAGCGAAAATAATTTCCGGTAGACATTTTACGACGATGTGTATCGAGTGAATTTTTTTTTTTTTTCAAAACTTATAAACCTCTACAGCCATTCTCTTTAAACGCGTTAATAGGCTGCTCTTTCTTACTTTCTTTATTATTATTCTAATTTCTCTGCCTACATGATGTTTTCTGACTTTAGGCAGTGCAATGGTTAGCAGATTCGAACTAGAAACCCGCCAGCCAAGGTGAAAATCTTGTTGATTTTGTCACATTCATTGTCCCCCACTGTATGTCGGAGGGTATCTCTGCCACACCTTATATTTGTTGTTATATCTGCCTTTGTCAACTTTGCTTCTGTCCGCACATCGGCCTTCATGTTGTTTTTTCTATTCTCTCTATGACAATGTTTAATTTCATAATGCCTTATTTCTTGCTTCATTTTCGACTTTTCTGACCAATTGACGTTTGGATTTTAAATAACGCCATTTAATGAAGCCTAACCTACGATGAGGCATGTTCTTGAGACGACATTAATACAGAGACTAGGAAAGCCGATTTTGAGGATAATATTCGAACGTGGAGGCTTGTATTTACTTCGCTAGACGGTAGTGAGGCTCCCAATGAGGATCGAGGTCATTGCGATTATCTGTTGATTTCGTAGACAACCATCGATCCACGGTAGGCGCCATATTTACCAAAGGCGTGGGTAATGCAACACCCCGTGACCACTGAATTCGCTACATGAGGCAAATTTGTCTATTAAGGCTGGAGCCATGATAGGCGCCCGATTTGCTAAACTGAACCTAGAGCGGCACAAAGTTACAGCAATGGGGGTGAGAGACTTTCACCAGCATATTTCGTAAACGCGCTTTTAGAGGCTAGTATTAGGTTGGTGCAAAAATAATGTCGTTTTTTAACGTTCAACTTCAAAAGAAAAACGACATTATTTTTGCACCAACCTAATACATAAGTTTTGTTACCAACGTCCGCAAAATTGGTCTAGTTTTGCTGAGGTGTCCCCCTTCTAATGAGTCTATTCTTCCACTTACTATAAAATTAGTAGAAAAGTAATACTTGGGGAAACAGTAGTAGTCATTGTTCTTCCGAGGCTGTGCCGAAGGGCAGAGTTTCGTCCGGGGAGGTAGACAGACCCGAACCCGTTTATACGTATTCTACGGGGATTTTTTGGCCGAGCCTACGGGCTCGGATGACCTACGTTAACCTCGGCTTTGTGCCACATATAACCCGCGTGGTGGGGCTGATAAATATTAACAGTAGTATAGACTGAACGCTGGTCAACCGACATACACTCCCAAATCTTGTAATACTCTGTTGTGTTACTTTTCAATAGACAATTTCTTTGCAATCTCTTGTTTTGTTAATTCTTACTCATTTGCTTGGTTACAACAAGTTTCTACACTGGTTTATCGTGCTTTGATGATCTGTTCACCTAGCTTGTTAAACAGAAAACTTGCAAGGATCAAAAAAACTTTTGAAAACAATGGTTATCCTACTAATGTCATCAAACGCGTTATTGATGGTAAAATTAAACAGTTTAAGGAGTCAGTGGTTCTAGGACTAACCCTACCGATGCCCAGTTTATTTGAAGTTGCCTTGATTGTGGCGGAAGTGTCAACTGCTTGCTGACAGACTTTCAGCTTGGGTTGCTTCGTGCTACAACGCTGCGTACTCTGTTCTAAACAAGATCCGCGTTTCCATCTTTGAGTAAGGATCGCTCGTCCTATTTTCAAAACAGTTCAGTTGCGTATAAATTCAAACGCCGTTGCGACGCAGTGTATATAGGACGGACCAATCAGAGACTGGAAACCTGGATTATGCAACATGTATCTGCCTATTTGTGTTCGAGTAGTCAAAGTCGTGTTTTATGAACCAACTAAAGCAGTGCATGACTCATCCATTGGACAGCATTTACTGGACATTTCCGATTATGCAACCGTTTATGATGACGCCATTTTTTCTATCTTACAATATGCTCACTCGGTTTAGCAACTCCGAGTCCTTGAGGCTGGTTATATCAAATTTCATCAGCCGATGTAAACAAAGAAAAATTTTATTCGTTCCTTACTTTTCATCGAGGGATTAGGACTGACTTTTTTTTTTAATATTTTACACTCTTTTGGAACTTCCCAAAATTTTTTAGTCGTTAATTTATTTATAATTAAAATTTATTTTAATCGTGTTCCAATTTTTCCTCCGCATTCGTTATTTATTACTGTGACTTGTGTTGTTTCTTGCTTCGCCAACGATTACCTTGTGAAAACGTGTTGGCCGAAAGGGTCCTAAAGGTTAAGTAATAACGTCCATTATATATATATATATATATATATATATATATATATATATATATATATATATATATTAGTGGTCAATACACACACACATACACACCCAACCAATCAACCAACCACCCCCCACACACACACATATATATATATATATATATATATATATATAAATTTAATGAAAAACAGACCACTTTAAGGTACCATTACAATAATTTATTTCACCAAAATCCTTTTAAAGGACTCCGGATCATCAACAACGAAATGAAAGGAAAAATGATATTTAAAATTGATGGGTAGTGTAATTTTTGTAATTTAACAGGGGGGGATGAGGTGGGTAGTTAAAGAGACAAGGTAGAGTATAGGGAGGGGTTAATTTCATATCTCTCTTAAGCGTGCTTTACATTGGGGTAGGAGGAGTGACCAGACCTTGACCTATTTAGATGGTTAACTTAACGGAAATGATATATAGAAATGGGAGAGGAGCGGGGAAAAAAAAAGAAAAGGAAAAATGGAAAAGAGAGAGGAGACAGAAGACAGTAATACAAATGAGTGTTACGGCAAGGAGAGAGGCGGAGAGGGAAGAAAATCGAAAGAGCTTGTAATTTTAACAAATTTAAATAAAGGATAGATTTCAATGCTTGATAGAAATTTAGATGTCTAAAAAAAAAAAAAATGATATTTGTTATCAGTTTAAATATTTAATTTTTTAAGTAAATAGTTTAGGGACTTAATATAAGTTAATTACTATTTTTATTAGCACATTTATAGAGAACATATTAAAGAAATATTTCAAATTATAATAGTTTATTTACCCGACCAATTGTACTTCCTTAATATTGTAAAAAAAAATTTTTCGTAACATCTTTATTAGTTTTACTTTTAATCTAATTTATGAATGCAATTTTTCTTAATTATTAAATGGGTAAACTTACTTAAGGTTTAGGTTTCATTATTGAATAATATTTGAGGGTAATATTAAACATTTTGTTTTCTTCTTATATATATCTCACAAACATATTCATGCAAATCCATATATACATACGTTTATTTACATGTGCAAATACACACGTGTAACAATATACACAAATGTTCATCTATCTTCATACATAAATTATATATACATACATTTATCAATCATTACCTATATTTTAATATTTGAAATTTATTTAGATTTTAGTTTGATTTCATAGTTAAAGTTTAACTTTAGGTGACTTCTGAAGTACTTCATTATTAAAGGAATTTCGTTAATATTATTATTACTATTAATAGTTAAAGAGTGGTATATTTAAATTTAAATTAAGTTAACAATTTTAAAAAGAAACTCCCTCCAGAAGATAAATATACATTCTCATAATTCTAATTATAGAACATTAAAAGAGAAAGTGATATTAAACATTAAAAATAGTAATTTTAAAACACCATTAGAATGACCCATGTCCTTCCATTTGAAAATATTCCATACACGTACACACACACACACATATACACATATATACACATATATCTATATATATATATATATCCATCTATCTATCTATCTATACACATATATATACATACATATGTATATATCTATATACCCATATACATACACACACCCTTATATACATCTACAACTATATATATACACACATATACGCACATGCACACATATATACATATACCTACATATACACACACGATTATATACATAAAAAAGCATATGAAAAGGATTCTACACATAACTACCCACACATGCATATGTATTTATATTACAATGTTATACATCTATTCACACATATATTACAAATATTAATTCTAAGATATTTACATCTATATACAAATGCAGATTACAAGTAATTTTATATTCAAAATACTACATATATATAAATACATGTATACACACATATATCTATACATATACATACATATACACAATGATCTACACATATGCACAAAGACATACCTATATGCATACACCTACACATATGCAAAACACACATATATATATAACGATACCTAGCAAAAAAACAACACTAGTACCTAAACATACACCATACTTATATATTCATACTCACACATATGTATATATATATACATATATACACACACATACCTCTATACATATGTGTCCACAATTTATACAAGTACATATATTCATATAAGCACCCTTATCCAAAATGTTCATACATATATATATAAATTCACATACAAATGTCTAAGTTCATCTACTTTTTAGAGTACATACTAACAAGTATAGTATCCATGTGTTCATACATTCATTTCAAAAAACAAAATTAATATTTTCCCTTTTAATATAGTTGTTTCTAATCATATTTAGTTAAATTAAGGTGGTTTTTATGTCTACATTTAAAAATCAACTCGTTATGTTTGTTCAGTAATATGTCCGGATCCTTATGCTTTATTATTAGGATTTTTCTTTAATGCACAAATTACATCGGTTATTATATATGTATATATATATATATATATATATATATATATATATATATAAACTACATCGGTTATTATATATATATATATATATATATATATATATATATATATATATACATTTCCAAGAGGATAGGATCCAGATAGAACTCAATGTCCAGGACAGAGTAAGAACATAATAAAATGGCTCAAACACTAATATTCCATGGTTATAATTTATTACATTGGAATCGTAATCATGATCCAATTCATCAGACCTACAAATTCAAAAAGAAATCAGAAAAAATAACTCCGGGTATAAGAAATAAAATCTTAGTGAGTGTGTATGTATGAGAGTGGGAGACAAGTGTGAGAAGTGAAATGAAAGCTCTAGAGAGAGGGGTAACAGACTAAAGAAGAACAGGAAGGCCTAAAGGTGAAGGTGGGGATTAAAATTTAACAGAGAGAAATTTTAAAGAGAAGAGTTAAATAACGGTTTAAATGAGTGAGATACAGATAAATATGAATTATTTTTCGATGAACTACGCTACTGAATCGCTGACCTAAATTAAAATTTAGAAACAGACACCGGAAACGGGTTTATACATTATTTTTTTTTAAGCATTTCACCCCATGCAAGGCGGGAAGCCACTAGGACGCAAGGGGTTACAGAAAATTTAGAGCAAGATCAGATAGGAGTGATAGAAGAAAAGATGAGGGTAGTGGATAGATCAAGGCAACTGGAGATGTCGATTGACATGAGTGGTGACACTACGCACAATAAAAGACGATATGATTTGAACTTATAATTCAGAAAATGAGTGAGAGTTAAAAGAAAAAAGTGAAAGATGGTGGGTGGGGGGGCAACTGAAACCGAAGGTCCATTTATTAGAGAACCGCTGTGTATTCAAGAAAATTTGACAAAGCAAATAATATCACCTACACGTTACAAATTTTATATAAACATAAAAATTAACGAATATTTAATCTAGTAAGGATCTACCATTTCTATGACCCAAAACACATACGTAGATACACACATACACAACAACATATCTGTATTTACTCGAACATACATACATATACGTGTGCATATATATATATATATATATATATATATATATATATATATATATACATATATATATATATATCCATACACATACACCCATGCACACATATACACATACACACATAGACACATAGACATACACATATGTACACATAAACATATGTGCACATAAACATATATACATAAAACCTTACACACCTCCATGCATACATATACACACACTCATTTAAACAAATATACAACGTATCTAACTATCTGTCTAAATATACATATACACATATATCCATACATACGCACATATATATATACATATTTTTATTATATATATATATATATATATATATATATACAAGGTGGGAAATTTACAAAGAAAGTTCAGTTGCTTTTTCTCAGCAAGTAGTACGCCAATTTTATTTTTAAAACCTACCCTATATTGATGCGACAGCCATATTTAATGTTATTATTTATATCTTTTCAGAGACCTTTACCCATATGAGTAAATAGGAAAGCAAACGTGAAAGAATCTGTGATTGGCTAAATGCACTTGTTATTCCAAAGGTGAAATGTGCAAGTTTCAGGAGGTGTGTGCAAACAGTTATTGAGAAAAAAGGACACATAGAATAAAAATAGTTTCTAGTACGTGGAAAATAATTCCTTTAAGTTTCAATAAACTAATTTGTTATTTAAGGTCTTTCAATGCCTGTCTCAAAATATTGTAAATTTTGCTTCTCCACCTTGTGTGTGTATATATATATATATATATGTGTGTGTGTGGAGAGAGAGAGAGAGAAATATAGTCTTAAGATGTGCTATATTTATGGGATAAAGTGCTCAATATCAGAGATAGAGCGTGTGTGAATATAAAAGTGAACATAGAAGTCAACAGAGGCGACAGTCTGTTTCATGCTAGATGCAATCGTCAGGTGGCCTGACGATTGCATCTAGCATGAAACAGACTGTCGCCTCTAAGTGTTGACTTCTATGTTCACTTTTATATATATATATATATATATATATATATATATATATATATATATATATAGAGAGAGAGAGAGAGAGAGAGAGAGAGAGAAAGAGAGAGAGAGAGAAAAAACAATTACATACCTCAGTCTTGCACGTAAAATGAAAAGGATACGGTGCATATATTAGAAAGTACGTTGGAGTAATGGATAACGGCTCGGAATCGAAGAGACGAGTTCGAATTCCAGTCGAATTAACTTATGTGCTAATACCCTTGGGAAATTCACTTGCGTTTTAATATCCTTGAGAAAGCAATGAATCCTCTTCTTTGGGTTAGTAGCAGGACAGACCGGGTTCTATAGCCTTAGATGGCAATTGGTTTACCGCAGAAAGAAAAAAATCTACCTCTTCAGTCATCTATCGAAAGAAAGATACATGATGGCCTAAGCGTGTATCACGGCACATAACCGATGGAGGCTTAGAGAATTGGACACTCAAAGGATTTATTGAAGGCAAGACGGAAAGAGGAATGTCGTGCATAACCTAACCTAACGAACGTACGTAAATAGAAGAAAATTATAGCGAGCCACGATCACTCATGTTCTGCACAAAGAAGAAGAAGAATCTAGTGAGGAATGAACACGCCCATACTCTATCTTCTTTATGCATTTGCCACAGAATAGAGCTTAAGACGAGCTTAAAAGCCGCCCTATTAAGCTAGCGAAGGGCTCTTCATTGAACCTTCGGCTTGTTCAGGAGTTTGTGAGCCCTTAAGTATTTGCATGCTTTCAACATAGGAAGCTCTCCTGGCTGCCGTTTTATCTTGGTTTTCATTTGCGCGGGACTTTCTTTTCCTCGCTGCAGCCTTGGCTCTTATGACCGCAATCTGGTCCGCTGTTGGCAAAATGTCTTTTTGCAAGGCATGCCGCTACCGTATGCGATAGGCAACAATAAATTACAGAAGAACACAAAACTGATCGCTGCATTTAAGTATTGCATTAATATTTAATCTTACGGTTTAAAAGTGCAACGATAATTCTGCCACCACCTACTAATTTAAAGACGATTTGTTGTACGTAGGTCTTTACTTAGCGTACAAACAATTATTTTTTATTTCATGAGTGATTTTGGCTGGATTTCGCTGTTAATTTCAGTTATTCCCAAATTTAATTCCAAGTTATAAAACTTGTTATCATACAAAAAAATCTTAAGTTTTTAATTTGGTCATGGAGTCGGCCTAATTTCAATATCTACGGCCTCTAGGAGTAAAATTGAAATCACGGACAATTTTATTTGGAAGCACTGTAATTTGAGAACAGTTACTTCATTTAAACGTGAGCTATTGAAAGCTAGAGAGTTATGTCCCTTTAATTGTTTTTATCAGTAGAAGCCAAAATGGCGGAATCCGAAAACAATCATAGTGATGAAAACTTGGGAATCCAATATTTCAAGATTGCCGGTCCGGATCCGGCCCGGAATGTTTTTAATTTGCTCATGGAGTCGGCCTGATTTCAAAATGGTATCATATATTGTGCTACAGCCTCTAGGAGTAAAGTCGAAAAAGTGTGACACACTGACATTTGCATTTATTTATATAGATTAGCTTAGTCTAACACGAGGCCACAAAAATCCGTCTCGTTTCATACGTCGGTGCCAAGCTCAGTCTGTACACATGTGTCTTTGTTCATACTTATCTATTACAACCTGTTCATATTTATCTATCTTTGTTCATATCTATTTATGGCATGCACACAAGGGTAAATCCTCCTTCTTATTCGATTAGTAAGAAGTAAGTTCCATTTGGACAGATTCTTGCCAAGAACTACTGCTTTGTGAAACGGACTCTCGGAAGGATGTTTTCCCGAATCACTTTAACCTTGACCTTTTCAAATCTAAGGTTAACCGTTGTCTTTCCTGCATAACCCAATGAACTTCACTTCTTCCGCTTACCTCACAGTAACACTCTTCCTACTTAAAGATTAGAATAATGAAAATATAATAGAAGACTAGCAAGGTAACGAGAGTTAAGTATGAACAGACTGATGTAAATTTTAACAGATTAGGAGGTAAATAAATATGGACAGACTCAGATAGATAGATAGATAGATAGATAGATAGATAGATAGATAGATAGATAGATATACGAGATTTGATAGATAGATAGATAGATAGATAGATAGATAGATGAGATTTGATAGATAGAATGATAGATAGATAGATAGATAGATAGATAGATAGATAGATAGATAGATAGATAGATAGATATACGAGATTTGATAGAGGGATAAATAGATATACGAGATTAGATAGATAGATAGATAGATAGATAGGAACACACTGGGATATTGGTTGATTAATTCGTTTTCTACGGCTTATCAACCTTTTGCAGGTTATTTAAAGCCAGAAAATATTTTTGGAGATAATTATGATTTAACAATACAAATCTTACTAATTAATCCATAGCTGAGGGGGAGAAGAAATGGCTTCATATTTTTCCCAAGCGTATTTACGCGTAAGTGAATATCAGGGACCCAACTGGAATCGGAACTTTTAATCTCTGATTAACAATTTCCCTGAAAAAAAAACAACAACACTATTCACTATTTTTATCCATAATGTTGAATGTGTTAAATTATTGAACTTTTAAATATGAGCAATCTCAAGTTGACGCAAAACATTGCCGTTTTATTTCAAATGAAATGATCTCCTATGACATATTCTCTAATTTCAATTTACATACATTGTATTTTATTTTCAATTTATCTACTTGAATTGCCCATCTATATTACATATAATCCATTATTGTACATAATTAGATTACAATAAAATATGTATTTTATATGAATATTACTTATGAAAATTGAGATGTAGTCGAGTGGGCCTCACTGTTTATGTTTGATAATTCAAACCCCTGCTTTTATGTGACATCCTCCCTGTTTATTCACGAGGCGAGTTTAAAAGGATTGAAGGGGTTTTGTTTCGATCTTTTCATATTCGTCTTGAAGAGTCGATTTTTTGGCAGTTTGCCGTATTAGTCATTAGCGAAGTTACAGAGATTTCCAACCAAAAGAAAGTTTTTTTTTCTTTCGAAATACAATAAATAACAACAGAAATAAATACTTTCGCTATGGAGAAACTGAACAGGCAGCGCGATTAAGTGGAAAATTTCCAGGTGGTTCAGTAAAAAGGGTGTTGGGCACGCGAAACAGTCTTAACGAGTTTGTCTTCCACTGAGTATTCTATAAATTTGGCAACGTGCCAGACTTTCTCCAAATCGAGGCGCGAACAAAATAAAAAAAAGAAAAGAAATCGTCTGCTTCCTTTAGAATTTGTACTTTCAAAATAACGAGTATGAACTCTCTTAGAACGATGGTTAGCAAGTCACTTTAACAGACACTCGCTAATAAGTTTGATCATTAATATATGCCCCCAGAGTGTGATCTACGGCAGATTAAAGTAAGTGTAGGGACTTGGAGCGACTATAATAAAGTGGTACATTAGAAAACTATTTTTTGCAGCCATTAATTTCGTGCGTTGGTATGAATGTGCAAGAAATGATGTTAAGACATTGGAAGAAAAATACGAATGAAAACTAAAAGGGGAAAAAAATGTAATGAAAATGAAAGAAAAAGAAAGAAATAATAAAAATAAAGAATATGAAATAACGAATAAAATGTGGATTAAAATGGAAAACGTTTATTAAAGACTCACAAGATACATGAACGTGCCAAAAGTTATAGAGTAGTAATGTGGAAGAAAATACAGATGAAATAAAGAATAATTGGTAATTACAAGAATAAGAAATAAATAAATAATTGGGATGAAAAAGTCAAGAAAAAGGCAGAATAGGAGAATACAATAAAAAGAAAGAAAAAAAGAAAGAAAAAAAAAGAAAGAAAAGTGGAAGAAAAAAACGAGCGAAAAATGAAGGAAGAAAAAAGAATTAATGAAAAGCAGACAAAAAGAAGAAGCGAAAATGGAAAATTGAGAGAAAAAAAATGGATGAAATATGAACGAGGAAGAAGGAATGAAAAATAAGAAAAAAAAAATCTAATGAAAATTTGATCGAATGTAAATGGATTGAAAGGGAAAACATTGGTTAAAAAACGATCACTAAACACTAACGTGCCAAAAGTTATTGGGTAGCAGTATGTAAAGGTAGTGGTAAGTGGCGCCACTTTAACGTCATGGAAATGCTCAGACCTATATCAGTTGTGAGCAAACATCTGGTAAGTCAGTGTGAACACCGATTAAGTTGCTCAAGGCTAGGCATTCGAACGGGGCATAATAGGCAGTGCAGGACAAATGGGATATTCCATTTTTGAAATTGTGGAGGTATCCGTCGACTTACAATGTTACGTACGTAATAAGAATATCTAATAGAAAGCATTTTACGCCGGCCGTGGACAGTGCAGTTCTTTTCCCCTAATCTCTCTATTAGTAAAGTTAAGATTATCTCAATATTTCTGAGAATGATGTATTGTAACTATTTACACTGTCCGGACTGTTGTCCTCATCGTTACTGTCACATTCACAACTTATTTTCTTTTTCATTTTCTTTCTCTTTCATTTTCTTTCACGTGGATAAAAATGGGGTTTCACCCCAAAAGTGACTTATACATATATTAAAATTATAAATATGCGTTAGGTACAAACGTTTTCGTTCAGGGAAAACTTACCTTTCTTATTAGTATAAATTTAAGCTGTGGTGTTATACAACAAGCACAGTTTTCTTACCACTCACTGTGAGGTATTTCACACACACACACACACGCATATATATATGTGTGTGTGGGGGGAAATTGTATAACACATTGAAAAAGTTTACTTGTGATATATATATATATATATATATATATATATATATATATATATTGTATAAAAATTTAAATAAAAATATATATATCAATAAAATTTTCCTTATACATTTATGTGTGTGTGTTTGCGTGTGTGTATATGGAGAGGGCACCTCCATACTAACCTACTGACTAATCAGTTCGATCCTGACTGGGTTCCCTATACTTTCGGCCTTGTGTCACATCTAAGCTACGCTTGGAAGATCTCTCTCTCTCTCTCTCTCTCTCTCTCTCTCTATATATATATATATATATATATATATATATATATGGGGGCGTAAACATTCATCATCATCAGGTCTGACGATTACGGTTAAGCATAAAACAGACTGTCGCCTCTGGGTGTTCACTTCAATGTCCACTATAATATATATATATATATATATATATATATATATATATATATATATATATATGCACACACACTCACACGGACATATATAAGCACACACACACACACATATATATATATATTCATATGTAGGCAGCATATTTTCATTCAAATATGTTTGGTAATTTAGAGGTATTATTTTTATTTATTATTATTATTTTTTTTATTTTTATTCTTTCAAGTCCAAGGATTAAAACTAAAATAAATAGACATAATACGTCTAAATTATTTAACCAAACACACATATATATATATATATATATATATATATATATATATATATATATATATATATGTGTGTTTGTATTTGTGTATGTAATTCTATGAAAGGATTTTTTTCTACGACATTATTTCTTATTACGATAAATATTATTTTTAGTGACTACACATGTTTCAGTTACTATCCGATTTCTCTTTTATTTTCTTAAACAGCGATATTAATAACAAGTGGACTAAATTGGGAAGTCATACGAAAGAATAATTGTACCACGTCCAGGATTCGAACCTGCATCTTCTTTGCCATTAGGGAATACAATTTTTGTGCCAACGTATGCCCTACCAGTCCGGTAACTATTGTGTGCGTGTCTGTGTGTGGCGTGTATGTGTATGTATGCGTCATTTCTAAGCAATTAAGACTTCTGAAACGTTCCTCAGTTCCTTTTTGGGACCGAAAGCACAAATTGATTAAATCCAAATCCTATAGGTATTGCCACTCCCATTGCTTTAAAAGGGCGGGAGTTAGGGTCAGTCTCTGATGTCTATTAAGGCGTCCCAAATGACTAGCAAACTGGTCAATTGTTTCTTACTTATCCCATGTACGCGTGGGATTCTCACTTTGAACCCTCATTTGCATCTTATTCTGCTCCACTGGATTTAATACATTACTTAGAAAGAAATGAACATAAAAAATGCAAAATATATATTACAAAAACAATGCAAATGTAAAAAGCTTTGCGACTGCTCGGTCTCACATTGTCAGCTGACCTGACATGGAACGAATACATTGGGTCAATAGCTTCGTTCACCGCAAGGAAAGTTGGTTCCCTGTGCTGCGCAAGGAAATTTTTCACACAGGAGTCGATCCTTCAAATCTACAAACCAACCATTCGCCCTTGCTTGGAGTATTGCTGTCATATATGGTCTGGAGCCCCTTCGAATTGTCTCAAGGCACCCCTTTTTGAGAAATACATGCACGGTAACTGCTCCGATGAGCTGGTTTCCCTGGTTCCCAGGCTTCGTGAATTTAAGCGCCCTACGAGGCTGGAATCTCGCTCTCGCCCTTTCACTGTTGAAGCTGTTAAATGTAACAGTTTCTTCTACTCCAATAGCTTCATGTCTTGCACTTCTCGCCTGTGGAACTTCCTCCCCTTTTCCTGTTTCCCTGATAGCTATAATCTCCAACTATTCAAATCTAATGTCAATCGACGTCTCCAGATGCCCTGATCTATCCCCTATCCTTCTCTTCATCCTTTCCTCTATTACTCATCTTTGTTCTCGGCTCCTACTCTGAAACCTTTTGCGTGCTAGTGGCTTCCCGCCTTGCTTGCGGTTGAATGCTTAATAAAAAAAAAAAAAAAAAAGTATCACCGCCATTTTTTACAATACATTACACTTTTCACCACTTTACCCCCACCTCGCACCGCTTTACCCCCGACACCTTCCGCTGCTTCAATAAATATTCATAATTGAGTGAAATAAACGAACTCTGAAGGTTACAACTGCTCTTTAAATGATGCTATTTTAAATTAAATCAACGGTTTTAGTGTTAAAAACTAGGTGGGGAGAGTAACACCTAACATTTTTTAACTTAATCAAGAATTATTTGCATTATTCGGGCTATTGTCCTCATCTTTGTCGCCATATTACAACGTTTCAGCCTTTCAGTATCTGTCTGTACATAATACCTCATCTCAGAAATATAGACAGATACTAACTCAAGAATCTTGGTATAAAACAATACACCGTTTGTAAATATTAAATCTCTTGATTTAGTTTCAAAATATGAGGTGGGGTATATATTTTTTTTAAATTAATCCCATGATTTAATATGGAAATGTGGCGAGGTAAGTTTTTAAAAATAAAATTTTTATTTTGGTTTGGCAATGTGAGGCAGGATATATCGTTAAGATCTATTCATTTAGTTTCAACCTGTGAAGAACATTAAGTTTTTTAAAGATTAAAACTCGTGGATATTATGAAATTTTAAACACTAAAATACTCGATTTTGTTTTTAAAAAAAGAGTTGTTAAAATTAAAACTCATGATTTAGTATAAAATTTCGAGGCAAGGTAAATATTAAACACTAAAACTCATGATTAATTTGAAAATATGAGTCGAGGTAAATATTTCAAAATAAACTTTTATTTATTATGACTATGTGAGGATAAACCTTTAGAGACCAAAACCATTGACTTAGTTTGAAAATGTGAGGTAAGATTTTTGAGATTAAAACTCAGGGTTTAATATGAAATTGCGAAGTGAGATAATTTTTAAACACTAAAACTACTGATTTAATCTAGAAATTTGAAGTTGGGTAAGCCCATAATTTGCTATGAAATTACGAAGCGTGTTAAATTATTTTTTATACGAAAAAAAAACCCTTTAGTTACAATATAACGCTTTAAAACACGAAAACCAAATATTTAGTTTAAACTGGCAGCATTTTGAACATTTTAACTTCCAAGATTCGTTTATGTCTCCCTTTTTTGAAAATGTCTATTGAAATAGCGTGAGGAGTCGCTAAAGATTAAAACTGTACCTATTATAAATAGCACATGTAGATATATTATGTATCAGCAGATTCGTGAATGAATTCAAATTGCGGATATGCTCCCCTGTGTCAAAAAAATCACAAGTCTTTTGGAACAAGGCTGATTTATGCTCTTGTTAGATCAGAAGGAATGAGCTTAATATGACCTATTTTAATAATAATCATGAATTCTTTATGGTGTTTTCAGTAAACGTGCATGGAAAGTGGATTAAGATTTTTTTGGAAATGTTTTTTAAAAGTTAAAATAATTTGAAAAACACCGCTTTTAAGTTTATGCAAAAAAGGAAAAGTAAATAAAAAACAGAAAAAGGCAATTACATCTTTAAAGAGATTTTATCATTTAAAACTTTTTACTTAAGTAGGATTATATCAATGAACTGTAGAATTGCATCTCTTCTTTCTCTCCTTTTCTCTTTCTTTCCTTTCTCCTCCTTTTCTCTTTCTCTCCTTTCTCCTCCTTTTCACTTTCTCCCCTTTTCTCCTTTTCTCTTTCTCTCCTTTCTCCTCCTTTTCTCTTTCTCTCCTTTTCTCCTTCTCCTTTTCTCTTTCTCTCCTTTCTCCTCTTTTTCTCTTTCTCCCCTTTTCTTCTTCTACTTTTCTCTTTCTCTCCTTTCTCCTTCTCCTTTTCTCTTTCTCTCTTTTCTCCTCCCTTTCTCTTTCTCTACTTTTCACTTCCTCTCCTTTTCTCTTTCTCTCCTTTTCTCCTTTTCTCTTTCTCTCCTTTCTCCTTCTGCTTTTCTCTTTCTCTCTTTTCTCTCCCTTTTCACTTCCTCTCCTTTTCTCTTCCTCTCTTTTTCACTTCCTCTCCTTTTCTCTTACTCTCCTTTTCACTTCCTCTCCTTTTCTCTTTCTCTCTCTCTCTCTCTATATATATATATATATATTCATGATAGAAATATATATATATATATTTAAGTCATACTAAATTTATGGGTAAAATCTACGGGAATTTTTGCTCGAGCCTACGGGCACGGTTTTGCCCCCTTCCAAAATTAAAAAACGGCCTTGTCCCACATCCTGCCTCGCGGGGAGGTAAGGTAAATATCCTTGCTTCGGCAATTATTTGAAGATTCATCTCCGGCTGTGATGGTCGAATTCTCTACCTTCGGGCTGAAAAGTACCCAGACGAGGCTATGCCGAAGGGTAGAGTCTCGTCTGGCGTGGTAGACAGCTACCCGACCGGAGTCTGCGGAGAATTTTTGTGCAAGCCTATGGGCTCGGTTTTGCCCCGCATTAAAGAACGGCCTTGGGCCACATCCTGCCTCGCGGAAATGTAGGGTAAATATCCATGCTACGGGAATTACTAGCCTGCCGCCCGATTCCCTGTCTTTTAGTAGTGTATTCTCTTTTACGATAAACCTACCTTTCTTTCATTTACACGCGTGTTGATGTTCCTTCATTCGAGTACCACCTTTGTCTGTTTATGACCTCTTTAAGGATACAACATTCACTTATCTTGTCTCTACTCAAACTTTTGCAGTCAGTAGACTTGATTTTAAAATCTAGTGCTCTGATGAATGCAGGTATCTCTGCGAAACTCTGATGAGGAACATGATAAGTGAACATTTAACTATATGCACATATATAGACACGTACAGACATACACACGCACACACCCACTCAGAGACAAAGGAGAACGAAAAATCAACCTCACGCTAATAAAAAGCGCATAAATTATATTCTAACTTAATATATAAATAAACGTTATAGCCTCATGTATTATTAATTCATCAGCGTGCGTTGGTCACGAAATTCTTGTTGTAAGAGGGATTTGCTTTTTCTTTTGCAGACACTGGTTCAAAGGTATATCAGTTTCAAACGCCGTCATATCACGGAATTTAAGCAACGACAAACCTGGTCCGTACCCAGATAGGTGACCTCTTGGGAACGTAAGCGTGCGGGTGGTGTAATAGATAACGGCTCGGAATAAGAAATCGGAGAGCCGAGTTCGAATCCCTGTCTGTTCGTTGCATCCACTTACGCACGATTACCTTTAAGCGATCACGAATCGAAATAAGACATGATAGCCGAAGCGTGTCATATCCAACACGCACTGGGCCAGCGTGGTATTGGCCCTTCCTTCTCGACGAGCCGGCTAAAGTACAGACGCGTTAAGATAGCATCGAAGTAGACGTAGTGGATATTATGATAAAAGAAAACGAATGGGGTAGATAAGGAAGTTGTTCTTTCTTTTTATGTGCCATGTCCTTTCAGGACGTAGGCAATAATGGCTCTCCACTTCCTTCTCTCCCTTGCAGATCTCAACAAGTACATTCCCTCTGCTTCCTCACCCAGGCAACGTTATGTGATCCACTTGCTTACGCCCGCCACGCGTTGTTTTCCATTCTCTCTTTCCCTCTATTCGACCCGTGTGTATCAGATTCTCCAGGCCCTCCTTCCTCATTATGTGTCCCAGAAACTTCAGCTGTCTCTTCTTGATGTTAAGTATAAGCATCCTCTCTAAGACCTCATCGTTGCTCACACGCTCGGTCCATGATATTCTTAGCATTCTTCTGTAGAGCCACATCTCTGACGCCTCGAGTCTCTTCTTCATCTTTGGGGAAATCGTCCAACATTCACTGCCGTAAAGAAGGACACATGTATCAGCTCAGTATTCGTTTCTTTGTTACCAAATAAATCCTCCAGTCTCGCAATACTCTGCCCAGCTTTTGAAATGTGTCCAAATGCATCCCAGTACGCAGTTACCGTCCTCCGTCAAGATGCCGTCTGTTAGGAATCAACAAAGAGATGGAAAGATAGGTGAAATTGAGAATTTACAAGGCTAGAAAAGTTATAATTGTTTTTTAAATAGTCCAATAAAGGTCTGGACCCCCTTCTGTTTGTCTCAAGGTCTTTGATAAAATCTAAAGACGGATGTGCAATATAATTGGCCCTGATCTGGCATCTCGTCTGCAGTCTCTCTCTCTCACACAGACGTGTCGTCGCCTCCCTCTGTCTTTTTTACAAATACTTTCATGGTAACTGCTTCGAGGAGCTGGTTTCGCTGGTTCCCAGACTTCATGAATTTAAGCGTTCTACTAGGCTGGCATCTCGCTCTCACCCTTTCACTGTCGAAACTGTTAAATGTAGCCGACTCTTCTACTCCAATAGCTTCATGTCTCGACTGTGGAACTCTCTCCCCTTTTCCTGTTTCCCTGACAGCTATAATCTCCAACTATTCAAATGTAATGTCAATCGACGTCTCCAGATGCCTTGATCTATCCCCTATCCTTCTCTTCATCCTTTCCTCTATCACTCCTATTTGCTCTCGCTCCAACTCTCTGTAACCACCTGCGTGCTTGTGGATTCCCGCCTTTCTTGGGGTGAAACGCTTAAAAAAGAAATCGTATAGAAAATCGTGCATCCTGTAGTCTATTAGAGACAGCAAAAATACCACCTGTACCATGAGATTTACCACTACGCGCCTTTTTTTTATATACCATTTTCGACTTCCTTAAGGGAAGCCGTTTCTGCCATATATTCGCTCGTCGGCTGGCCGGAGAGATGAATTCGGTTGGTTGCAGTACATTTGCACCAACAACCCTCTAATGGGCTACAGGATGCACGGATATATATACATATATATATATATATATATATATATATATATATATATATATATATATATATATATATATATATATTAATGCATGTTTCATTAAATAATATAGACAAGTTTTGTCTATTTATTTTAAGTAATTTCCTTTCATACTGCCGAAAGCTTAGATTGGATTTAAGCATGTATCAGTATGGTGATTTCCTTTCGTCTTTCAATGATAATGTTATTAAGCTTATCAGACAATATGAAAGGAACATAAAGAAATAGACAAAACCTGTCTATATTATTTAATGAAACATGCATTAATGAAAAATTGCTGCCTAAATAATATATATATATATATATATATATATATATATATATATATATATATATATATATATATATATAAAGAAAAAAGAAAAAGAAACGTGAATTATGAATTTTTGCAATGTCTTTAAAACACAGTAATTTTTAAAATAAGTTACTCCAAAATTCGCTTGAGGATGATATTGAACTAATGTCTTTAATTTAATTACATAATTAAATTCGAAGATTTTAGCTTCCATTTTTGAAACATGGTTAGAACTGTGTAGCGAAAAAACATATTTTAAATTAGTTAATTTATAATATATACATATATATATATATATGTATGTATGTATACACACACACACACACACACACATACATATATATATATATATATATATATATATATATATATATATATATACACACGCACACACAGGATGCACGATTTGCTATAAGATTTAATTGCTCCAGCAGGCTAATTGGAATATTTAAAAAACAATTATAACTTTCAGGTCCAGCCTTGTAATTTAATACTTTCAGTGCACCTTCTTTCTTTCTTTCTTTCTTTATTTTTTTTCGACGTGGGAATGAAACTATGGAAATTCTCCCAAACAACATAGTAAATTCTCCGATGAAAATCGAAGTAAAGAACAGCAACACAACTTCCGAGCTGTAAGACTGTTGATTACGTAATAATTACATTACAAGGGAAAAGATAAATTTGGGGAATTAAAAAAAAAATGGTAGCAAATCAAAATATAACACTTCTGACAAAAGGAACATCAGGCTTTATCTAATAAAATAGAAAATGGTCAAAACCATGCCTGATTTCTGCGAGGAGGCAGTAGGTAGGGTCTATTTGGCTTCTTTGAAATAGAACCAGTTGAACAGAACACACACACGCACACACACATACACATACGCACTAATACACACACGCACGCGCGCACACACATGCATATATATATATATATATATATATATATATATATATATATATATATATATATTGGTAGATTTTATTATATATTGTTACAATGTGGGATAGTCGGGGACAAAGGTGATGGAAAGAAAAAAAACACATATGAATTTCGCTAGATTGAAAAAAACAAATATTCTTTTTTGAAACTCCCTGCGTCTCTCGTTTCGTGCGCATGTGTAGACGTAGCACGGTCAAGAAAGCCAAGTCCGATGCCCTAACGCATGAAACGCGTCACCAATAAACATCTCCAGTTTGTCATATATATATATAATTTCATCCACATACAGGTCTGTTTCGCTGTATCACAGCTCATCAGTGCGGTTAGACATCCGATTGCTTCACGCCTTGATCGAAACCCGACCGATTATATATCTTAATAATTATAAAATGGATTAGATGTTTCGTAGATATATTAGTACTTTCGTTAGTATAAACATATCTACGGAACATATGGGACTGCACAGACTGATGGATTCCGTTGGTTACCGTACATTTGCTCCAACAACCCTCTAATGGGCTACAGGATGCATATATATATATATATATATATATATATATATATATATATATATATATATATATATATATATAATCATTTATTTAAAAATATGATTCCAACACGCTACATAAGGGTTCTCATGTTTCAAAACAAGAGCCGAAAACTTCAATATAATTATTTGAATTAAAATGAATTAAAGTACTAAGCTCTTTTCTATCTTCAAGCGAAATTTTTTTAGAATAACTTATTTCTGAGGTTTGCGCGTTTTATAAGCATATTCATTATTGAAATCAAAATTTCTATGGTAACAGCTAGAACAATTGTTTAAAGAGAAAAGGGGCGTACGGTGTTAATAATTTGTATCAATGTCTCAGTTGCATTCAACAGATGTCAAGTCAGGGTAAGGTTGGGGTGTCTAAATTTAAAGCGGAAGATGACATCGTCTAGTCTGGTTAAGTGACTATGGAGATTTATTTATTTTTTTAATTATATTTTTTATTTTTCTAAAAGGGTTTTCTGTATATAAAAACTGTCGTAAATCGCTAACATTTGTTTTTTGACAACTTCATAAAGGGTTATCTTTTTTAGTAGGGCATTTAAACTATTTA
Source organism: Acanthosepion lycidas (assembly GCA_963932145.1). Classification (NCBI taxonomy): domain Eukaryota; kingdom Metazoa; phylum Mollusca; class Cephalopoda; order Sepiida; family Sepiidae; genus Acanthosepion; species Acanthosepion lycidas. The sequence continues at coordinate 5,540,572 of OZ010593.1, read as the reverse complement.
TTAGGATTTGGGAATTTAAAAATTATTTTATTGTTTGTTTATGCTAATTATTCAATGCAAAAATTTGATGATGTCGACAAAAAACCGTTAACTCCTGTCTATTGTTTAATAGACTTTTATTATTTAGAAACTTAATAATGTGTAGTTTTTCATGTAGGCATAAAGGGCATGGGTCATCCCAAGTTTTACAAGTTCTAGTTTTGTTTATAATTTTCCATTTTACTTTTGGTGTTTTATTCATTTCCTTCAAATGCCAAAAATATTTAGATAGGGATGTCTCATTTCTTTTATTTATATTGTTGAAAGAGCACTTATACTGCCTCCATCTGGCTTTAAATTCATTCTTCGTAGAGCCAATGTATATCATATTAGTATTAGGACTCTCAGTGGATAAGATAGTACATTGGTATACCACAGATTTGACGCAGCATTTATTTTCCAATGGGCAGTCTTCTGGGTTTCTACAATCACATAATTTTTCACTATTTTTGTCTAATTTAAGTGTAGGGTTTTTATTAATACTATTCAAGCATGGGGGTTTGTTCAGGATTTTACTATTGTGTTTTTTTATTATACTTTCTAGATTTTCGGTGCAGCTGTAACTTAATTTTAGGGTGTTTTTATTAAATATTTTACTAAGTCTGCTATTGGTAGGAAAGTGTTTTTCAATTAAAGCTAGGAATTTCTGTCCTAGCTTAATACTAACCACTTGGTTGAACGGAGGGGTATACCAAATGATTTTTCTTTTCCTGTTTTTTTTCTGGTTAGTACAATTGTTTCTATAATTAATGTTAGCATTTTTGTATCCACTATTTTTTAGGGCTGCGTTATAAAAGTTACTGTGTTGTTGGAATATTTCTTTATTAGCGGAGTTAATGCTGATTCTATTCTCTATTGATGAGGGTATATGTTTAATTATGGATGGAGGGTGGTTTGACTTCGGGTGTATATATATAAGGGGTTAGTATTTGTTTTTTTATAAGGTTGGTATGTGTTGTTTGTTAAATCTAGAGTTACGTAGAGGAAGTTTACCCTTTTCAATTTAGTACAGACTGTTATTTTTAAGTTTAGATTTTTAAATTCGCTAAATATAATCTTCCTAATTTTCTTTATTTTAAAATTAGTAGAACTCCTCACTACCATGAGCCCGTCATCTCTATACAGTCCGATGTCCTTAATGCCTATTTCACGGTGCGCGGTCAAGTTGTACAGTATAAAAAGGCCAACAAGGTCAGAAAACTCTGCAGAGTCTAAAGATCCCATAGTGATGTCAAAAAGGTCATTATTGTTTTTTATCCATTGGTCCCCATTATGAATGAGGACAATTTTTTTGCACTGAGGATTAGTCGGAGTAGTTCTTCTTATAGACTGGCTAAGACTACCAGAACGTAAATAGGCAGGAACATGCTGCTCAACCCGCGTCTTCAACCTCAGATTGGTTCATTCTATGTACACCGCATCACAACGGCATTTGAACTTGTACACAACTAAATTTTTCTGAAAATAGGACAACCTATCCTTAGTAAAGAACGGAAACACGGGTCTAATTGGAAAAACTGTGCGCAACTTAACCGCATTATAGCAAGACAAAATGGACGCCGAAATTCTGTCAGACATTAACTGACATTTCCTACGAAGCCAAGGTAATTTTAAATAGATAGGGCAACGGCTAGGTCCAAAAATCACAGATTCATTAAACCGCTTGATTTTACTATCAATAATATGCCTGATAACATTGATGGGATATCGATTACTTTCGAAAATATTCCGAATAGTAGTAACTTCTCCATCTAACAGTTCTATTGGGGTTGCTATGGGTAGCCGTTTGGGTCTGGTTTTAGCCAATATTTTAGTGGGCTGTTACGAGCGAATCTTGTTTGACGGTGTCCAAAAATCTTGTGTCTATATGAGATATGTGGACGACACTTTTTCTATCTTTGATTCTGCCATAGATGCTACAAATTTCCTGGCTCAACTTAACTCTCTCCATCCATCCCTTAAGTTTACAATGGAAATTGAGAAGGATAGGCTACTTTCCTTTTTGTATGTCCTTGTTAAACGTAAGGACAGGGTTTTCGTTACCAGTGTTTTTCGTAAGCTCACATGGACTGGACTATACACAAGCTGGAATTCGTTTGTGGCTAAGTCCCGTAAGATTGGACTGAGTGCTAACTTGGTTCATCGTGTTATTATGATTTGTTCCCCTGAACTGTTAGATGGGGAACTTACTACTAGGCGGAATATTTTCGAAAATAATTGATATCCCATCAATGTTATCAGTTGAGCGAGTGACCAACAAAACTCCTTGTAGCACCAAAGATGAACTGAAGGCAAGGATTATGGCTGCATTCACCAACTTAAACAAGGAGAACGTCCAGAAGAGTTGCAAGAGATTCCGAAATCGTCTGGAGGCCATGGTTGAAGCCAATGGCTATTTTATTGAATAAATTCACTCCTTATTATTACAAGATATTTTTGTGTACTTTTCATATCTGTTAAAATGAGATGTCAGTGTTATTTTTATTTTTGCGTCATTTAAACGACAATTTATCCATCGCATCTCCCCCCCCACATATATATATATATATATATATATATATATAATTAATATTGAATGTTATACGCGTATTGTTAACGATCATTTCTTGTATACGTGTCGAAACACAAGTGTCTAGCAATCTTTAAGTTCATGCAGAATCCATTAAAAGAAATATAAAGTTGCCTTACAAACTGCTTCCAGATTTTTTACTCGGCCTTATCAGGGTAGAAAAAACACTTCTGAGAACAATTATCGATAGTAATCGGAAATTCGTTTTGGTGGGGCCCAACTACATCTTGAATACATTAAAAGTAAGCGTACTGAAATCCAAGCGAATAAAAACAGAAAACCAACGTTCAGAATCTGATCCACTCTTTTAAAATCCAATCGGTCATGTGTTAAAAGTGGCGTCGATGACCCTGCACGTCATTTATCGATACCATCTCCGTGATTAGTGATTTTCCAAGCGTAGCTTAGATGTGGAACAAGGCCGAAAGTATGGAGCACCCAGTGAGGAACGAACTCACTACTCATTCGTAATTGTTCTAGCGAGACAAGCTTGCTAACCATTACACCACCTCGCAGTGCCTTACCATCGTGATTATATTTAAGCACAAGCCACATTTTAGGACATTTCGTTTAAGATAGTGAATTTATCGACATATCAACCTTTGTTGGGTTATTTCATATCGAAATGCCAGCTGATCTAAAACAAAATGACCTATTTCCTGTTGTTAACTGGCGCAAGGAACAGCTTGTTAATTTTAACTCCTGCAAAACGAAACTATTCTCTGTTAATCGTCTGATGGAAACCTTTCAGCCTTCTATCAGTATGGCTAATGCTAACCTCTATGAAAGTGACACGTTTCACCTTCTGGGGTTAGCGCTTTACACTAACATGTAATGAAAGGAATCTCTTGCTAGGTCTGCTGCGACGTGAGTTGGTCCACTGTGTCGAGCTAGACATTTTTTTCTCGCCAGAATCTATCTTACATATTTACAAGTCTACCATTCGCCCATGCTACGAATATTACAGCCATATATGGTCTGATGCTCCTGCTATATATATATATATATATAGAAATCCTTGATAAAATCCAAGGTGTAATATGCAATTTCATTGGTCCTGATCTGGCATCACGGTTTTAGTTTTTTTCTCACCGCCGTAATGTAACATCTATGTGTCTTTTTTCTTATAAATACTTTCAATTGTTCTGATAAACTCTCCTCTATGGCAGGGATCGGCAACCTTTTGCTAACTATGTGCCGACTTAGGGTTTTAAAATCATTCAGTGTGCCAACAGCATGCGTATTTTTATACAAGTCAAGGTCAATATACCTGTTCTATAATATATTTTATATAGTAATATATAGCATATATAATTTAGTATATATTAAAATAGAAACAGCTAAATATCTTCTTTGCATTGTAGTCGTGTTGTCATTTGAGGCTGCGTACCATTGGAAATTGCTCGGCGTACCATGTGTGGTACGTGTACCATGTGTGGTACGCGTACCGTAGTTTGCCGACCTCAGTTTTAGAATGACAGATCGTTTATAACTTTTTCACTTTGTTTCATAATTTCCACTTTTCTTTCGGATGCTATTATACATTATATTATGTGCACGTTTGTGGGTGGGTGTATGCGCGTACGCGTGTGTGTGTGTAAGATGATGAGAAAAAGCGGAAAATCTATAAACGACGTCTTTCGCCGAACGTCAGTGGCTTTTGGCTTCTTTAGGTCAGAATGAAAGACAAAAATCTGCGTATAAAGAAAATGCGTCGACATATTTTAGAACAGGGGTAGGCAAACGTTTGCTATGTACCGACTAAGCGTTTTAAAATACAGAATACGTATTTTTATACAAGTCAAGGTCAATATATTTTATACACTAATATATAGTATATATACTTTAGTATATATTAAAATAGAAACAGCTATCTATCTTCCTTGCGTTGTAGTAGTTATTGGTTCGGACTTCATGATGTCATTTGCGGCTGCGTAACATTGGAAATTGCTTGGTGTGCCGCGTGTGGCACGCGTGCCATAGGTGGCCGACCAATACTCTGCCTTCTTAATTCCTTTTTCTTTTACTGTTCCCATTCCTTCATATTATTTTTGTCGTATTCTCTAACGCTGAATAAACCTTTTAGTCTTAGTGGATTTATTGCCTTGCTTGGAGTGAAAAGATTTTTAAAAAGTGCTATTGGGCAAAAATCGCAATGAATTAATAAGAAAGATGTTTCATGATTACAAGAGAGTAAAAAAAGACAATGGCTGCCTTTTTATTTCTGCTAAGATGACTAATTAATCCCTGCTGCAGACGCCTGCTCAGGAGCATTTTTTTTTCAACAACCACAGAGCTAATTTGTGGTTTTCTTACAGAGGAAGAAGAAACTTGTTGCAACGGAGATGTAGTTCTACAGAAGGATATTTAACGTCTATTTCAGTGAAATGGAAAAATGTTGTCAGTTTCAAACATTTTCATTTGTACCCTCTTACTTCTTTAAATAATGATCACCATTCATATTTATTATTTTTATTGCGATATTCTGTTAAAGTTGTTAAACTCAACTATTTCACGATGGGATTTGGGTGGGGGATTTCTACGAATGCGACATTGTCATAGAACTCGCTATGAACTTACTCAATCATTAACTTAAGAATTAAGTTTCAGCAGTGAAATAGGAAAACTGTGAAATTATCACGGGTTAAAACTACTACTACTACTACTACTACTACTACTACTACTAGTACTAATTATTATTATTATTATTATTATTATTATTATTATTATTATTATTATTATTATTTCCTTTGATTTCTGGCGTTTACAAATTTCTTTCCGGGTCCCGCCCAGGGACCTATGGTTAGAAATGGCATCATGACACTTTCCACTGACAAGAAAAAAAAATTAGATAGATAAAGCCCTTCGTAAAGTGTGGGCTGTACTTGTGAGAACATTTTTTTGTATTTCTTTGAGGCATTGACTTCCAGGAATCCCTTCAATTAGTCTACTGGAATCTTTTCCAACCAATCCGAGGGCTCCAACTACAACTGGGGATTGTTGATTTTGCCACGTGCCACATTTTTAGATTTCTATTTCACTTTGAAATATTATTATTATTATTATTATTATTATTATTATTATTATTATTATTATTATTTCTTCTTTTGATTTCTTTTTTATCCTAATTTACCTCCAGGTCCTAAAGTCAGAGATGGTAACATGATAGATTAAAATAAAATAAAACAACCTAAACACACACGCACACATGTGTAGGGTACGAGCTGTGCTTGTGAGGAAAATTCCTCGTATTTCTTTAAGGCGTGTGCTGCCAAGTATCTACTCAGTGAGTTTATCAGAAATATTTTCCAATGAAACCCAACCTCGTAACCATAAATGGAATTATTAATGGCTTCATGTACCACTTTTTCTATTCAGATTCACACTTCAAGGTACTTGATTATTTTGATCGCTTTTGAAGATTTTCAAATGTTAAATTACAGTCTGCAGGAACTAACAGTTCTTTCTAGACTTGATTATATTGCTAACATAGTTTTTACGTGGCCTTATAACAAACCGTTCATCCCAAATGAGTACCGCTTTTCTGGTGGTATTGAAGTGGTAAAAACAACATTCCATGGTGCACTCGATAAATCCTCCAAACGTCAACCGACCGTTAAAGATTAAAGAAGTTCAAAGTGTTCTTTTATTTGTTTGTGCTGTGTCACTTCAAAACGCTGACAATTATGGCTCTCCACAATTTCCTATTCTTTGTAGCTCTTTTTAACTTTTATCTTTTTACCATCCCTCCACGCCCCTAGTTCTGCCACCCATTCACACAAGCTCGACCCTCTGCCTCCCTCTGTTCTTTTTAACCTAGATATGTCATCTGAGTGTTAAATTTTCCGAGCTCTCCTTCCTAATTATATGTTCAATAAATGTCACTGTTCTCTAATTATTAGGTTGGTGCAAAAATAATGACGTAATAATGTCGTTTTTTGACGTTAAAAAATACGTTCAAAAACGACATTATTACGTCATTATTTTTGCAACAACCTAATAAAATTTTGTACATTTCTTTCTGTGTAAAATGTTACTGGCTTTTCATTTGGTTTAAAAATTTTATTGCGAAAACATTGACTTGCTCAATAACATTTATCAAAGGATTTATGCATGTAAATAATACATTTGAATTGTATTACAATATGTACTTTTTTTTTTCGAAAATTAATTGCTTACATTATTTAAGTATATAGGCATATATGCATATATGAAAGGTAGAAACGGAAGAAATTTGCTCAAAGGGGATATGAATCTCGAACAAGTGTTATGTTAAAACAACAACAGAATTACAGCGGTTATATATATATATATATATATATTAATTGATTCATCGAGTCTGATAGAAACCTTAGAAAGCACTGGACGGCCGTTTCGTCCTATATTTGGGACTCATCAGCAGTGCGCATTCACTATATATATATATATATATATATATATATATATATATATATATAACTGTCAGGGTTTCAATTCTCGGTAGTGAATGCGCACTGCTGATGAGTCCCAAATATCGGACAAAACGGCTGTCGAGTACTTTCTGCATTCTATTGAGGGTTCTTTCAGACTCGATGAATTACTTAATTATAATTATCAAATCCTTCTAATAATTACTATCATTTATATATATATATATATATATATATATATATATATATATATATATATATATATATATATTTATTTATATATATATATATATATATATATATATATATATATATATAAATAAAGAGAAATATGTATGCTAGAGCCGTTGGTATGTGTTGTATTTCAAAATGTGTTGTATCGTCAAAGATACTAACGCATTTTCGTGTTTTATCTTTCATTCTATCCTGAAGAAGCCAAAAGCAACAGACGTACTTGGCGAAACGCTTCTTTTATAGCTTTTACATTTTATATCTCTCTCTCCCTCTCTCTCTCCCCTATCACCCCCTCTCTCTCTCTCTCTCTATATATATATATATATATATAGAGAGAGAGAGAGAGAGAGAAAAAAAATCTGTATGGATAATCCCAAGGAGGATGTAATCCAGAGAGCTCAATCTAAAAACAGCGAATTTTAGTTAAATTTAAAAAAAAACATAATTAATTATATGATATATATTTGTAAGGGTATGTGTTTGTGTGTTCGAGCGGACTGTTTCTTTATAATGTACGTAACATGGCTCTCCACAGTTTCCTTTTCTTTATTATCTGTTAATTCCCAACACATCATGGGAAAGCTAGTGTAGTTGTTGCCTTCTCTATTGTTTGAAATTTAAAGTTGTCTTTCTGCTGGACTGGTTGAAATCCAAGGCTATAGAGCCTTTTTTACTCTGCTATTTAATCGGAAGATACAGTAAAATAACCAGGGTATATTTTTAGTGCTCTGCTGCAATACGTAGGTATTTCATCGTTTGAAAATAAATATCTTTTTTATTTTTAATTTAAGGGTAGAATGCATACTGCATTTTTGTTCATGAAGAAGAGCAGTGGGTGAGGGTCATAGCCGAAGGGTCGAGAGAATTTTTAAAGTTTGAAGGAAGATACAGACAAGCTTATTTGAGAGTCACATTTAGGTAGCTAGAAAGACCCTAAATCAGAGATCATCTCAGCCAACTGGGTTAACCAAACTAAACGTATTTCTAACCGGGTCTCACCTACAAGGTCAAGCGTCTTTTTTTATCAAAACATAACGCGCATGTTTAGCTGTGATCCATCTACTTGGTATACAATTATCAGACTAGATGTCATGACCGGTATATTGGGCTTCGTATATGCTGCTTTTTCTCGCTCAATAATAATAATTTGTATGAACCCCACCCAGACCCGGTTACGTAGATGGGACCTGTAACAATTTTATGAGACTTTACAATACACTCAGACGGAACCATCAAAGTCAACCGCCCAGACATCGTGATTAGAGACCGCAAATAAAAAAAAGTGCCTCCTTATTGATATGGCAGTCCCTGCAGTCTGCAATGTATCTTTGAAAATCTGTCAAAATGCAAGGACCGTGAAATAGAAATCACAAAAATGTGGCACATGGGAACAACAACAATCCCTGTTGTAGTTGGAGCCCTAGGATTGATTGGAAAAGATTCTAGTAGACTAATTGAAGGGATTCCTGGAAATCCATGCCTCAAAGAGATACAAAAATTGTTCTGACAAGTACTGCCCACATTTTACGAAGGGCTTTACCTATGTAAAATATGTGATTTTTTTTATTTTTATTTTTTTGTCAGTGGGAAGAGTCATGATGCCATTTCTAGCCTTAGGTCCCTAGGCGGGACCCGGAAAGAAATGTGTAAGCGCCAGAAATCAAAGGAAATAAAAATAATAATAGATCCAAAAATTGAATGAAGAATTTTAAAACAAATTATGTGAATTAAAACAAATATTTCAGTAATTTTCCCAATTAAAAGTAGACCCCGATTTTTCTCTTAAAAGTAAATAAATAATAAACGTTTCTTATGTTCCAATTCTTTCAAAGATATTGTATTTAAACTGAATATGTTTTATATTAGAAACGGAATTTTAAATGGATAAATAATATATGTATATATATTCATAAAGAATAAATGGATTTTATTTTTAATCCGCCATATTTCCATTTTTTCAACAGTTTTTTTTAGTGGATACCCGTATTTGATTAGACGCCCCGTTTATTTTAAACAGTATGTTTAGTCTACCGGGCTGCACACACGAGAAAAAAAGGATATGTGCCCTGCAGTTGGATTCGAACCTGCATCCCTCGACCACACACTTTTACTAAATAAACAGTCATCTGATCCGACGTACTCTGACCGCTCCGTCACTCAAGAAAAAGCAACGTCCTATAGAAAGTCACATATCTACCCGCATATTAGGTTAGTGCAAAAATAATGACGCAATAATGTCGTTTTTTGACGTTAAAAAATACGTTAAAAAACGACATTATTACGTCATTATTTTTGCACCAACCTAATAATATTTGATGCATAACTTATTTTTATTCTCTTTCTCTGTTTTTCTTTCCCTCTATTTCTCTTTTTCTCTCTCTTTTTCTCTCTCCCCCTCTCCAACATATGTATTATCTTTATTAAATAAACATAAATAAATTCGTATTTAAACAAAACTATTTTATAATTTTTATTATAATTTTACAAAACTTTAAAAATAAATTATTTCAACAATGAAAATTTAGATTTGTTAGATTTTGAAATTTTATCATGAAAAATGTCAATACTCTTTACTTCCTTTTACACATTACATTATTCTTTTTACTTTGAAGCTGTGATCTAAATGCTAAGGTCGTTACCATTTTCAGAGAAAAGAATGTCTTTATTTAAATAACGAAGTTATTTAATTAAAAAAAGAAACCAAAAATAATTCTTTCTTTAAAACTGAAAACAAATTATTATTTGTCGCCATTAAGTAAAACCGCCAGGTTAGCTATGACATATGACACATGAAGTTAGAGATAAACGATAAACTTGCATTTATTTAATGTAACAATTTTGTTTAATATTTACCACACGACAAACACACAAAAAAACAGTTACACACACATACACATACATACACACACACACACACACACACACACACACACATATATATATATATATATATATATATATATATATATATATACACTGCGTGCCAAATTATTATCGAGATAACTTTTTTTCTAATATTTCAAAAACCCTTCAATCAATTCACACAAATTTTTCACACAATGTTGGCAACAGAGACATGCGCAATCACTGAAATTTTCGTACTGATCTGCGCAATTTAAACAAACTGGCGCCGTATTTGTTATCAGCACGGTGATTTGAAAGTGCTAAATTATTAGAAAAGTGTAAGGATTTAGTGAAAAGATGGGTCGTAAAAGCAGTTTAAGTGATGCTGAAAAAAAAACTATCACCTCAGAACTCTCAAAAGATAAATCTACACTAGAAATTTCTAAAATGATAGGAGGTGTCATAAAAAAAAGTTCACCGCCGACAGTACACAAGTACGCAAAAGGGCAGATAAAGTCACGTCATCTCATGTCACGACTTAAACGAGAGGCCACGAAGGACCCTGGACTTACCAGTCAAGAGCTTTTCAGTCGCATTGGGAATCCTACTGTGTCTAAAAGTACTCGGTGTCGGTATCTGAGGGAAATAGCAACAACAGTCAAACCTGTATCAAAGCATCCGCGAGAAATCACATTCAAAATCGATTGAATTGGGCCGAGGACAATATCAAGATTGACTTCTCTAAAGTTTTGTTCACAGACGAAACTCGAGCAACACTTGATGGGTCAGATAGATATTGCAAAGGCTGGGTAATGAACGGACAGAATCACCATCAGCATTTGAGACGCCAACAAGGCGGTGGAGGCATAATGATCTGGGGTGGTATTATTGGAAAAACATTAGTGGGCCCATGGAGAGTACCAGATGGCGTCAAAATGACTGCTGATGCATACATAGCGTTTATGAAGGAGCATCTTGAACCGTGGATGAAAAGGCAAAGACTTGCCTTCAGAAGAGCAATTGTTTTTATGCAAGATAATGCTTCCTCACATGCTGCTTACAAGACTACTGAATATTTGAAACAGTTAGGCTCTGATGGACCTCGAAAAATGAAGTAGCCAGCAAATTCTCCGGATTTGAACCCAATCGAAAACCTCTGGAGCATCATGAAGCGAAGACTATACGCCAACGGACGACAATTCAGGAGCAGCGCTGAGTTGTGGGAAGCAATTCTTGACATATCTCGCGGCATTACAGCAGATGACATCCTACAATTAACAAATTCTATGGATCGTCGACTTCTTCAAGTAATTTTAAAACTGGGAAAGCACATTCCCTATTAATTTGTTTAAAACTGTGCCTTTGTTTGTATCTGTTATTATTTGTTTGATTATCTTATTTATTAGATTCTTTTGATCATAAACATTCACGTGGAACATTAATAAACGTTTTGTTTGCTCAATTC
>OZ010593.1:5524012-5526512 GCA_963932145.1 Acanthosepion lycidas | reverse complement strand
AAACAGGGGAGGCCACTCTTGATTATTCATAACCCTTACTTTATTTCAATGTTTCTATTCAACTATTTGTGCAGCTTATTTAGTGTGAAACTTGTGCCTGGTGTCTTTTTGCGATTTCTTCAATGTTTGGTCGATTGTGCGATAAGCAGACCCTCATTTCTTCTTCAATTGAGCGCAGTCTTTCTTGCTTCTTATTTCTGATGTTAATTAGGGCCGAGAAGCCTAATTCATATAAATAAGAAGTAGAAGGTTGCAATAAAACTGATAAAGACTTTTTAGCTAATTTAGGATCTTCCTTTTGTATTGAAATCCAAAATGTATAAATGGGTGATAAGCAGACCCTCGTTTCTTCTTTAGTTAAGCGCAGTCTTTCTTGCTTCTTATTTCTGATGTTATTTAAGGTTGAGAAGCCCGATTCACATAAATAAGAAATAGAAAATTGCAATAAAACTGATAAAGCCTTTTTGGCTAATGTGGGAGGGTCGTTTGGGGATCTTGTAGTATACTGTACACCATTTCCCTGTATTCGTCTCCTCCAAAACATGTGATTGGTTCTGCACAAACATTCGCTACTATAATCAAATGATATGTGCGGGTAGTTTGGCTCTTGGTCCTAAGAACTGAGCTGCTTCACCTTCATACATCGAAAACAACGAGAGAGTTCAGTTTTAGCGGAATTACCTCAGCCTTGCTGCGTGTCAGACTTTTTTTTTAACTAAATGATGATTGATTTTAAATCATTGTTATAATTTGTTGAGAAAAAGGATGCATTTCAATATTACTCAATGATCTTGCTAATGTGACCTCCATCTTCTGGCTTTCTCCTTTTATATTTTTTGATAGGAGTCATTCCGTTGTTCAAATTTAAATTCAATTTAAATTAAAGGGGGAAAAATTTCAGGGGTGGTGGTGCAAAAACAGCTTGGTCTGACCTCGTTGATATGTAGTTGATGCAATACGTGATTGAGTGAATGGATGAGAAGATTTAAACACTGATATGACAGTTGAATTGTCACAACAAATCTGTATTGTAAGGTACTACCCACTAATTGGTGATTTCTTGCTCAACTTAATCTCCATATTGTCTCATTTTGATCTTGCCAATTTGACCTCCATCTTCTGGATTTCTCCTTCTATATTTTGGATAGGAGTGATTCCCTTGTTCAAATTTAAATTTAAGTTAAATCAAAGGGGAAAATATTTCAGTGAGTAGTACGTCTCCTGGGAACCCCCTTTCATCGAAATTAAATATACTTATCCAAGTACCTTTGGAGTCATGATCATGTTCAAATTGGAATTAAATTTTTATGAAAGGGAGAAATAATTCATTGGCTTGGTTATGTTTCCCCAACCCTTGGAGAACCGACTTTGATCAAAATGAAATATACATATCCAAGTATTCTGGGCAATGTAGGTTCAGTATATATATATGGTTATGGGGGACTATCTCCAAAATCATAGGAAGAGTTCGATAACAAACAGAGGCTAAAACTTTATATATATATATATATATATATATATATATATATATATATATTATGAAATGGACAAAGCCCGACAATTATTTAAGACATGCGTTCTTTTTATAGATACAAATATTTAAGTAAATGCTCTGTTTATAATAAACAGTATTAACAACATTTACCGGCCTGAATATCCGAGAAATGTTCATAGAAAATATGCGTCCTCCAGTAAATGTCGTTAATACTGTTTATTATAAACAGAGCATTTACTTATATATTTGTATCTATAAAAAGAATGTATAAACATATAAATGTCTTAAAATACTTGTCGGACTTTGTCCATTTTTTGTGTTTAGATTTGGATACGCATTGAGCAGATATGAATGAATGAGAGAAAATCATGGAGAATTATGTTTAAAAACAGTAAAATCGACCTTGCTAACCAAACGCTCCTCTGTGGCTCAATCGGTAAAAGCACGCCAGGCTATATGACGCTTCCGTATAGGATACAGGTTCGATTTCTGTCGGAGAACGCATATTTTCTATGAAAATTTCTCGGACATTCAGACCGGTAAATGTTCTTAATACTGTTTATTATAAACAGAGCATTTACTTAAATATTTGTATCTAAAAAAGAACGTATAAACACAAAATAAATGTCTTATATATATATGTGTGTGTGTGTGTGTATAATAATGGAAGCCTTATTAATAAAAACAAACAAACCAACACTTAATAATATTAACTTTGAACATGGACATAATATCTTGACCGTGTTTTTAAAAATGAAAACATTTTATAAAACATACATACAACAAACTATTTCTTATTTTAACAGTTAAAGTATAATCCTTGAAAATGGCTAAATGTAGAGCCAAAAGCGCTCGGGTAAAAAGATCATTCGGACAGTTTTTATATTATTTATCATCCGAAAAGAAAAAAAAATTAGATCGCATGTGAAATTGTATAAAAAACTAAATAAAAGCACCTTACCTGTCGTTTTCAATGAAATGCGCATATATATATATATATATATA
>OZ010593.1:5494012-5519012 GCA_963932145.1 Acanthosepion lycidas | reverse complement strand
TTTGACAGTCATAGTGAACAGTTTGAAATAATAATACTCCCATAGGTGTGATAACATTTTTAATCACCATAAACACACCCGCGCGCAGATACACTCATATATATATATATATATATATATATATATATATATATATATTAAGACATTTTATGTTTATACATTCTTTTTATAGATACAAATATTTAAGTAAATGCTCTGTTTTATAATAAATAGTATTGAATAACATTTACCATTTACTATTTATTATAAACAGAGCATTTACTTAAATATTTGTTATCTATAAAAAGAATGTATAAATATAAAAATGTCTTAAAATAATTGTTGGACTTTGTCCATTTCATAATATATATATATATATATATATATATATATATATATATATATATATATATATATATATATACCGGGTGTAATAGCAAAATTGTTTAAATCGTGTCACAGCATAATTGTCCATCCCACAAAATGTTTTATATCTAAAAAAAAAAAAAAACAACCCACTAAAAGATAAGATGTTTAGGTATCTTAACACCATTTATCGTAAGAATCACTGAAAAATCCTTCTAGTTATTTAGCTAGAAAGAGAACAAGTTAAAATCGTTTTGTGTCAGCCTCACTATGTCTTACCAAGTGAACAATGGTAAGAAGAAAAGATTATTCAGTCCTTCAGTCATTGTATCAACATTTATACTCTGGCTTCCATCTTCAAAGTCCATTCAAGAGCCATCAAGAGAACAGTGAAAAGTTTAAAACAGAGGAAACAATGGACAGGAAAACTGGATCAATTAGTCACAACAGGAAGTGGGATCATCAACTTACAGGAAAAAGGATCAACTAGAAAAGATCCAATTCAATGCATAAGACGTTTGTCACGTGAGAGAGGAGTTTCAGCTATGACAGTCCAAAGAGTAGTGAAAAAAATCTTCAAAATGAAATCGTACGTGAAACGTGTGAGGCAACTTGTTACTCCAGGACAGAAAGTTAGAAGGTTAGAGAGGGAAAAGATCACTTTGAATAAGTTGGAATAATATATATATATATATATATATATATATATATATATATATATGTTTGAACTTTATTTTAATACTTCATGAGCTTCCGATCTTTAGCAATGTTTAAGAACATGTTATTTTCATTTATCATCAATTTCATCATCGTTTCTTCTGTTAAGGTTGGAGAGTAATTATACATTCTAATTGCTGAAAGTAGAGTCCAATAGTGTTATAAAGACCTCGGAGAATTCCAGTAAGATATCTTTAATCATTTCTAAGATATGACGGTTCAAAGTTTAATCTAACAATTGGACAATTTTGCTATAACAGCCGGTATATATATATATATATATATATATATATATATATATATATATGATCTGGGCGCGTAGAGTTAGTGTTCACTTTACGACGATATAGAATCTCACTGTGATCGATTTGTCAGGAAGATGACTTCTTGATGTTATCGAACTTAGGAGGCGATCCCAGCGTGCGACAGCTTTGGAAAATGCCTGAAAATCATACGGCAGTTTGACTCAAGTCGTAAAATAATCGTTACTGATAGGAGTTTCCTTCCTAACCTTTTGTTTAAAGTAGTGTGGAATGTCAACAACATGATTTTGTCATTGTTTTCTTTTCGAGTTACATGAACTATCCATTTAATTTGTTGCTGCTGTTGAAAACCGTAAATGATTTTTTTTTTAAATTGAGGTTCACCCGGTAAAAAGTAGAGTGTTACAGATTAAGAGGCACAGTTTATAAGGACAGGAGGGGGAAGATAACGGTTAATCTTAGACTTGAACAGGTTAAGATTGTATTGATCGGGAAATGATCCTCTTGCGAGTCGGTTCCGATCTATCTATCTATCTATCTATCTATCTATCTATCTAAGGCTGTTTCATGCAATCGTCTAGCATGAAACAGCCTTAGATAGATAGATAGATAGATAGATAGGAACAGACTGAGATAGACAGATATTAGGTTTGTGCAAAAATAATGACGTAATAATGTCGTTTTTTGACGTATATTTAACGGCAAAAAGCGACATTATTACGTCATTGCACCAACCTAATAGATAGATAGATAGGAACAGACTGAGATAGATAGATATTAGGTTTGTGCAAAAATAATGACGTAATAGTGTCGTTTTTTGACGTATTTTTAACGGCAAAAAACGACATTATTACGTCATTGCACCAACCTAATAGATAGATAGATAGATAGATAGATAGATAGATAGATAGATAGATAGATAGGAACAGACTGAGATAGATAGATAGATAGATAGATAGATAGATAGATAGATAGATAGATAGATAGATAGATAGATAGATAGATAGGAACCGGACTGAGATAGATAGATAGATAGATAGATAGATAGATAGATAGATAGATAGATAGATAGATAGATAGATAGATAGATGCATGCGAATAAAAGCAGTGAAAATATATGTCAGGTTAAAAGCATAATGCTAGACTTTAAAAAAAAACCCCAAGAGAAATAGGTAATTAAACAGGTGAAAATGAAAAGAAAGAATTGAAAGATAAAGAAGGTCCAAAAGATGGCAGGAAAAACAGACAAAACGAAAACGGAGGCACGTCAATGGCTGAATGAGTGAACACAGAGAGGACGAAAGTCTCATGTCAATAGCAATCACGTTCTATTTAAATAAACCACCTTGTCTTTCCTTTTATAGTTTTTAAACAAAATTTGTTACAACATGGGGGTCTGCATTCGTACATTGATAGCCTGGCACGATCCCAAACATGACAGTTGGGTGAGAAATTGACAGGACCAAAGAGATTGAACCTAACAGCAAGACTTGATCTTTCGCAGGTGGCGGTGGGGGGGGGCGTTTTAAAAAGATGGCGGCGAGGACGATGACCCCATGCTGTTATATTTATCCCGTTCCAGGGTTATATATTCACTTTCTGTTCTCGGCACTGTAAAAGTACACTGGACAATCTCCTCAAAGATGATGAGGAGACTTGAAGCAACAGAAGTGTGGTTCTACAGAAAGATGCTGAGGATACCAAAGACCGAACATGTGAGCAACGTCGAGGTTTTGAAGAAAATGGAAACAAAATGGAAACTTGTATTTAACATCAGGAAGAGGCAGTTGAGATTTCTGGGGCGCGTTATGAGGAAGGAGGGCTTGGAAAATATGATGCTCACGGGACAAATAGAGGGAAATAGAGACGGAGGAAAGCAGCGCATAACATACTTGTTGAGTTTGAACAAATGGATGGTAGAACATAATTTCGGAGAGATAACAAAAGACATATTAAGAGATACAAAGGACAGGAAGATGTGGAAGGCCATGATCGCCTATGTCTTGAAGGACACATTAAAAAAGAAAGAAGATGCGCACTGGTTCGTACTGGAATAACCACGAACAAGAATCGAACCTGTATTCATCCCAAGGGATGAGAATTAAGCTTGATTAAAATATGTCTAATGCTCTTAGATGTTGCTCCTGAAGAACAGACTCCCGAGGCAAATGATGTCAGTTCGAGTTTCGGTCGATTTCTGCTGTTTAATTTAATGAGCAAAGACTTAATATGCGGAAAATCAATGCAGATGACACGGTGTTGGTAACAGACACAGAAAGGATTTACAAGAACTCTTACAAAAGATAGTAAAAGAAAGCGGGAAGAAAGGACAAAACATCAACTGTAATAAGTCTGGATACATGTTTGTAAGTAAAACAGTCAGTTCAACATGCAAATTACATATTGGAGATACCAAAATCAAAAACCGATGCAGCAATGTAGATATATGGTAAGTGTTTTAACAGAAGGACGGAAAGGGTGACACCGAGATCCGAAGCGAAAGATACCTTCCAAAATCATTAAGACACAGTAATCAGTAAAAGGATGAGCCCGAAATGCGATTTGCAGGTCGGGAACAGACGCGTAAGCGTTCTGACAATGCACGGTAAATGCGACACTGAGATCCGAAGATTTATTTGGATGGCCAAGGACGTATTCCAAAAGCTGGGCAGAGTATTGCAAGACAGCAGGATTTCTTTGGTAACAAAGAAAAGAATACTCCTTTACGGCAGCGAATGTTGGACAATTTCCTCAAAGTTGAAGAAGAAACTCGAGGCGACAAAGATGTAGTTCTATAGAAGGATGCTTAGGATATCATGGACCGAGCGTGTGAGCAACGATGAGATCTTTGAGAGGATGCAAACAAGAAGGGGGATTATACTTAACATCAGGAAGAGGCAGCTGAAGTTTCTGGAATACATAATGAGGAAGGAGGGCCTGGAGAATCTGATACTCACGGGTCGAATAGAGGGAAAGAGAGACAAAGGAAAACAACGCGTGATATATGTGGCGGGCTTAAGCAAGTGGATGACAGTATGTAGTATTGGCGAGATTAATCATTTATTACAAGAAATTTAAAACTTCCACCCTTTATAGTTAAGAATAATAATTCACCTCTTAGAGCAAAATTAGATAGGGGAAACTTTATTTGTGAATTTAAATGCCCATTAAGGAATTGTATTCCTGATCAATCAAAATTCGTAAATAATTATATAGGCCACACTACAACATGTTTGACACGCAGACTCACTCTACACCTTTCTGACTATAGTTCAATTAGATCTCTCATTTAAATATTCATGGAGACCTACCGGACACTATTCGTAACATACTTGTTGACAACACTAATATACTAGCATCATCTACATGCAAAAAAGAAGGCCAAAAACAATGGAAGCCGTATTACCAAAAACAAAAGACAAAACTTAATAATATAATCTATGAACATGGACAGAATATCTTGACCGTGTTTTGAAAAATGAAAACATATAAATACATACATGCAACAACCTATTTCTTATTTAACAGTAAAAATATTTAATCCTTGAAAATGGCTAAATGTATAGCCGAAAGCGCTCGGATAAAAAGAACGTTCGGACAGTTTTTATATAATTTATCATCCGAAAAGATCGCATGAGAAATTTCATAAAAAAACTAAATAAAAGCAACTTATCTGTCGTATTCAATGAAATGTGCATGAAAGAAGGATTTCTGCCTATATATATATATATATATATATATATATATATATATATATATATATATATATATATATATATATATATATATATATATATATATATATATATTTTTTAAGCCATTTTTATGTTTATATATTCTTTTTATAGATAAAATATTTGAGTAAATTCTCTGTTTCTAGTAAACAGTATTAAACAAAATTTACCGGCCTGAATGTCCGAGAAATTTCCACAGAAAGTATTGGTCCTCCGACAGGAATCGAGCCTGTACCATATATATGGAACCATCATATAGCTTGACGTGCCTTTAGCTGATTGGGCTAAAGAGGAGCGTTCGCTTAGCGAGGTCGAATTTACTGTCTTCAAAATACAATCTTCCATGATTCTCTCAAGTACATTCATATTTGCTCATGGAATATTTTCTATGAAAATTTCTCGGACATTCAGGCCGGTAAATGTTGTTTAATACTGTTTATTATAAACAGAGCATTTACTTAAATATTTGTATCTATAAAAAGAATGTATAAGCATAAAAATGTCTTTGTCCATTTCATAATGTGTGTGTCTGTATATATATATATATATATATATATATATATATATATATATATATATATATATATATATATATGTATATATATATATATATATATATATATATATATATGTATATATATATATATATATATACAACGAATTAATTTCTTTGGTTTAGTCTATTCTTTCCTTTCGTTGTGTTAATGTGTTAGTATTTCACAGATATACTAATGCTGTATGTGAGACTTGGAAATTGTAGATATTTATTTTACTCTCACTTGTCAAGAAACCCCATTAGTATTAATATATATATATATATATATATATATATATATATATATATATATATATATATATATATATATATACCACAATGAAAAATATGGACAAAAAGTGCCATAATAAAAATAACTTTGATGTCAGACTGGCTCGCTATGTTGGTTTAGTATGATGCCAGCTTATAGGCATATACATAGTAAATTAACAAATATTAATGACAAAAACGATATACGGCTACACAGAGCCAATGGCTTATTAATTCTAAGAAATTGTAACGTCAGAAATACAGTCAAAATAAAAAAAAGAAATCATGAAAAACCTTCAAAATCCTAGAATTTACAATCGATATAAAATGTAATAAAAAAATAATAAATTCATTAGATATAACCTTCAACCTAAGCAACAGAACATAAAAACCATACAGAAAGTCAAATAACAACCCAATATAATTTAACATAATTTTTGACAACTCTTAACTTATTCAACCAAACACCCATATGTATAAATAAAAGATTTTCAACGAATTCTAACGGCTTAAAAATATTCAACGAAAACAAGAAAAAAGTATGAATCAGCGGATATTCAAATAAACCAGAATACAAAATCAAAAATAATTAAAACATAAACAAGATAAAAAAGACATGATTTAGTCCTCCCCAACAACAATCATACAATAAAACAAAAATAGGGAAAATATTCTTCAAAATAATTGACAACACTTCCTTAAAAAAAAAACAGCAAAAAGATACAATCAAAATTAGTTACAGCTGTATGTATAACAGAGAGAAAATTATAACTAAGTACAAGAAAAAAATACTCAACAAAACCAATAACAATTGCAACAATAACAATAACATCTATTAAAATAACACCATCAAATATAACTGCCGAAACAAAGAAAATTGCCGACTTAATAATGAATGTTTAATCAATAACATAATATACAAAGCTATCGTAACTAATAACATTAAGACAGACGAAAAAGCAGAAAAGCATAAAAGAAAGATATTATAACCACAAAATGTCCTTTGAAAGAAAAAATATAACCCTATCAGAATACATATGAAGCAAAAAAGAAAACATTATCACCACCAAAATCAAAAAAGAAATTATAAAAAGGGCAGCCCCATATAGTAGTAACAGTAAAAATTGTAAACTATACTTAGAGGAAAAATTAGCAGTAATTAGTTTTAGAAACCAAAATAAACTCTTAAACAAAAAAACTGAAATAATGGGTAAATGTAGGCCTACAAATAAAAACTTTGTTATCTAAACAGCAATTAGAAATAAAACATAAATATAATATAAACTCTACATAAATAAATAAATAAAATATAATCTTTAAAAATAATTAATAAATAAATAAACGAACCAATATTACAAAATTACATCCTTCACTTGCCTGAGGCCATTTGACCATGACCCAGGATGCGAGTATAAGATAAATGCAGATAAAAAAGATTTTTTAAATAATAATAATAATAATAATAATAATAATAATAATAATAATAATAATAATAATGCTGCACAGGACCAATGCTTGTTTACTAGAAATTATCAAGCACACATACTAAAATATTGTGTTAGTCCAAAATACAGATTCTGCGATAAATATTCAGAAGCAATTGATAATCTTGTATCAGGTTGCACGATATTGGCACCCACTGAGTATAAAACCCGGCATGACAGAGTTGACCAATATCTGCACTGGAAAATTTCTACGGGAAGGAAAGTAAAAGAAATTGGTATGAACACAACTCAGAGCCGATTACAGAGATAGGACCTGTAACAATTTTATGAGACTTCCCAATACACACAGACAGAACAATCAAAGCTAATCGCCCAGACATCATTATTAGAGACTGCAAAAAAAAAAAAAAAATGTCTCCTTATTGATATGGCAGACTCTGCAGACTGTAATGTGTCTTTGAAGATCTTCAAAAAGCTATCAAAATACACGGACCTATACAGCCAGAGATTAACAGTACGCTGTGCAAAAAAAAAAAGAAATAGTAATAATTATTTGAAGCCATTGAAATTAAACAGGTGTTGATAATTAAACAGCATTCTCTAAATTCTCTGCTCTTCTCTTTCGTTCTTTTGCCGATTTTTTTTCTTTTTGTCTTCCTGTTTTTCGTGCTTTTACCTAAATTTCATATTGGCGTCGATTATTTTCATATGCGAAAAAAATACGAAAGAATAAGAACTAAACAAATGTTTTCGAGTTTTTATCTGTTTTTTGGGGTTTTTTTTTTTCGTCATCCTTTTGCTCTGGGTGGCAACAAGGTTTTTATACCTTTCCATTCCTATCAGTCTTTCTTTCTTTCATTTATTCCCTCTTAAGATCCAAACTGCAAACCCTTCTCTCTTTCTTTTGACTCTAGTCTTTTCTACCCCCTTCTCTCTCTCTCTCTCTCTCTCTCTCTCAACTTCTATCTATCCATATTATTTTCCCTTGCACTTTTATCCGTTCTTTCTTTCTTTCTTTCTTTTCCATGATATGTTACTTTTTCTTTTTTGTCCTTACAATTTTCTTTCTTTATTTTTTGTTTTTATAATTTTGTTTCTTTGTTTCTTTCTTTCCTACTTTCTTTTCCATGATATGTTAGTTTTTTCTTTTTTGTCCTTACACCTTTCTTTATTTTTTGTTTTTATAATTTTGTTTGTTTATCTTTGTTTTTTTCTTTCTTTCTTTCTTTTACATGATATGTCACTTTTTCTTTTTTGTCCTTACTCTTTTCTTTCTTTATTTTTTGTTTTTATAGCTTTGTTTGTTTCTTTCTCTCTTTCTTTCTTATTTCTTTCTTTTCCTTTTTCTGCTACCTTTTCTTTTTTTTTCTTTGTCCTTAAGCTTTTCTTTCTTTTACTTGTTCTTTTTAGTCTTCTCTTTCTTTCTGACTTTCTTTTACTTCATTCATTATTTATTACTCTTCTTTTTCTTCTTCCTTTTTTTTTCTTTTTACTTTTCATTTTCCTTTTCTTTTTTTTTTTTCCTTTCCTGAGTTCCTTTCAGTTTTCATTTCTTTCTTCTTCTGACTCTTTCCTTTTTGTCTTTTTATCCATTCTTTCTTTCTTTCATTTTTTTCTTTCTTTTTACTTTTCTTTTTCTTTATTTAACTCTTTTTTTTCTTCTATTCTTTTTATCTTTCTCGCTCTTTCTTTCTTTCTTTCTTTCTCTCTGATATCATCTGTTTTCTGCATATACTATTGGTGTGTATGATTTGATGTTATAATTTTGCACAATTCCTATTGGCATTCACTTCCTAAACAATCAGGTCTTGCCTTCTATTTTTGATGACCGAATTTTTTGCCTTTCCTTATGACATGATTGATATTTCCTCGTTTTTTTTAACCATTTCACCCCAATCAAGGCAGGAATGCCACTATGACGCAGGGGTTACAGAGAGTGAAAGTGAGAAAAAAGACTGGATATAAGGCGAGGAAAGGATCATCTTCCATTTTCATCTTCTCTCATCTTGAAGTGGCTCGTTGCGTCTTCTCAGGCTAGCGTTCTCAGCGGACATGAAGTGGAAAGACTATATTGAATCCATTGCAAGGTCAGCTGCTAAAATGTTGGTTCACTGTGCCGGACGAGACAATTTTTCTCTCCGGAATTTATCTTGCATGTCTATAAGTCTACCATTCGTCCATACTTAGAATATTGCTGCTATATATGGTTCGATGCCCCTGCGACTTGCCTGGATCTCTTTGATAAAATCCAAAGAGGAATCAGCAATATTATTGGTCCTGATCTGGAGGCTCGGCTTCAGTCATTTGCCCACAACCCTAAGGTTGACTCTCTGTCCCTTTTTTTATAAATATTTTCATGGTAATTGTTCGGATGAGCTCTTCGCTATGGTACATAGACTTTTTTTTAATTTAATCTCAGTACTAGACTGGCATCGAGATTTCATCAATTTATATTTGAGCTACATAGATGTTGCAGTAAATTCTATCCTAACAGCTAATTTTCTCGCACTTCTCGCTTGTGCAACTTCCTTCCGGCTCTATGCTTTCCAGCCAACACTAATCTGCAATTTAATGCAATGTCAATAGCTATCTACTGTCCTTCTGATTACTCTTTCTCTTTCTGTTCATCATTATAGTTTCTGTTCCAAATTCTTCCATAATCTGTAACCTTTATATATATAAACAGTGTGAACATAGCGATTATATATATATATATATATATATATATATATATATATATATATATATATATATATATATATATATTAACTGATTTAAAATATGGTTTTTCGCTACACAGTAATAACAATGTTTCAAAAACTGAAGCTAAAAACTTCAAATTTAATTATATAATTAAATTAAAAGCATTAGTTCCGTTTCATATTCCAATATTCGCTTGAAGTTGAAACGGAACTAATGCTTTTTGAAACATGGTTATTACTGTGTAGCGAAAAAGCCATATTTTACATCAGTTAATTTATAATATTAATGCTCTGTAAATTTACATTGCGCACTGTTATGTAAAAATAAAAACAAAAAATCTCAATAAGAACACCGGATTATATAGCTTACTGTTCTTTATATATATATATATATATATATATATATATATATATATATATCAAACAATATAAATTAGGATTACTCCATGATATTGATAATGATCATTTTACCTTATGAATTAAAATTAATTTATAATGATTATCAAATCCATCAGGTTAAGAAGAAAAGTCAAAATGAAACTTCATTCGTTTCTGTTTTAGCATAATGGGTATGTCCCCATTCACATAGTAAATACTGTATGTTGGTCTGCAGTTGCAGATTCGTCTCCAGCAGTGCTGGTCAAACTCTCTGCCTGAAGTCAGATAGGATCCCCAGACGAGGCTATGCCGATAGCTACCCGACCCCGTTTTTATACGAGGTCTACAGGGAATTTTTAGCCGAGCGTACGGGCTCGGATACCCTGCATTAAAATCCGACCTTGTCCCACATCTGACCACATTGGGTGGTTGGTAGATATCCCGCAGTTGGAGGTTCGTTTCCAGCTGTATGGTCAAACTTTCTAACTCCAGACAGAGAGGATCCCCAGTCTACGGGAAATTTTTGTCCGAGACTATGGGCTCGCATACCCCACATTAAATTTGGCCTTGTGCCAGATCTGTTCGCGTGGGGCGGTTGGTAGATATCCTGCAGTTGGAGATTCATTGTGGAATTCACTTGACACACTTCTAGGAGTGGACTACTTCTACACGCCGCCGGTGAATCTTATATGTGTTGTTCTTGTCCTAAATATTATTGTTCATTATCAACATTTGTATGATTATTCTATTCAGTAACCTTCTCTAGGTTACAAATGTTTTATTTCAATATGAAATGAATGACGTTTCATTTTGATTTTTCTTGTTAACCTGATGGATATGAAAATCCTTATAAATTAATTCTAATTTAAAAGCTGAAATGATGATCATCAATATTATGGAGTAATCGTACCTCCTATTGTTTTTTTAATTTATATGCTTTGTTTGAATAAGACGTTGAGCTCTCTCTGTGAATCAGTTTTAATATTTTATTTTATATTATATTAATATGATTCACTTCAACTGGATCTCCTGTTTTGTATTTTTGCCTAAATACAAAAACTCCTTATATATATATATATATATATATATATATATATATATATATATATATATATATATATATATATAAGGAGTTTTCGTATTTAGGCAGCAATCCTTCTTTCATGCACATTTCATTGAAAACGACAGACAAGGTGCTTTTATTTAGTTTTTTATACAATTTCTCATGTGATCTAATAATTTTTTTTTTCTTTTGGGATGATAAATTATATAAAAACTGTCCGAATGTTCTTTTTATTCGAGCGCTTTCGGCTATACATTTAGCCATTTTCAAGGATTAAATATTTTAACTGTTAACTGTTGTATAAAAAAACTAAATAAAAGCATCTTGTCTGTCGTATTCAATGAAATATATAAGGAAATATTTGTACAGTTTCCCGCTTTAATACGATCTTCAAACCAAGTTCACGCTGTTTATATTTATAAAGGTTTTCTTCCCAATATTGAGTTTTTGTAAATATAACAATTTTTAAGTAAAATAAACGCACACAGATACACTCGCACACACACACGCGCAAAGACGCAAACACACACATGCAAAGACGCACACAAACACGCAAACACACGCGCATATATATATATATATATATATATATATATATATATATATATATATATATATATATATATATATATATATACATATATAATGATGGATTGGTTTGATAGCCTATTCCTCATCAATTTTCGGCCTTTTGAAAAACAAGTATTTTAATTGTTATTTTTTTATTTTTTTTATTTTGTTTTTATTTTGTTTTTTTTTATCTGACTTTACCTGTGCCTTTGAAAGCCGAAACTCACGTTGCCTATCTTCATGATAAAGATCTTCGGTTTGTTTTCTCGACTGACACAAAAAAACTGTATATTTATTTCCACCCAACAAAGCCAAAATGTAATACATGATTGCTATGCCCACTCTTTAAGGAGCAGGCTACAAGGTTTCGGGTTATACTGGGTCATCTCAAAATTGCCCACTTGTCTCAAACATCAAAGTTCAATTGGGAGTTGCAAACCTAACGACTGTCTCCACGATCAATTAATTTTGATTTCTAGCCATGAAACCAGACTCTTGAAGAAATGATTCTAATGAGTTTGGTGACTATGAGTTCTTAAAGAGATGAGATAAGCATTTTTTTTCATTCTTGGACGAGAAAGTTCTTGTTTCGATACAGCTTTTTCCTTGTAGATATGGGTCCAATGCTCGAGGGAAATTATTGATCCCGTCCTGGGAATGACGTTAAACTACATCCGCGTCCTGGGTAAGACGATAAACTACGTCCAGCAGCAAGGCCTTTGATCACGAGGTTTTGAGAGAGTGGAACCACCACTTAATTACTGGTGTCCCCATGTCCACCCTGACCCGAGGTGGTAGCACCGGTTTGGGTCCCAACTATGGGCAAATAGTTAACCTCCAAACTGGGGTCAAAACTCTATGAAAGTGTAAAAATAGGTTTTAATACCAGAAATACTTTGTAAAAAATTATTACCAGAGATAGATTTTTGAAGAAAAAATATTATCAGCGAAAAAAAATTGTCGGCATTAAACAACACATTGTATATCGCATTTTGGGCTCATCTTTTTACTGATGACCATGCATTCTGTTTTCTTGTAGTTTATGCTTAGTCCTTTCTTCTCGCTCTCCTTCGCTACTTTCTGTCGAAGGTTTTGTAATTTCTTTTCCGTGTCTCCTGTCAGTATTGTGTCATCTGCGTATCAAATGTTGTTAAGGTTATGGCCGCCAATGTTGAATCCCAGTAGGATGTCCAGTTCACTCAGAATTGCCTCACTGTATAGTCCGGTGAGAAGACTCATCCTTGCCTTACGTCCCTTTCTATTTTTGTATATCTGCTGAATTCATTTTCTTTCCGCATACAGGCCTTTTCCAGAAAAGGAAAAAAAAATAAAACTCAGCCAATTTTCAGAATATTTACTCGTTTTATGTTTTCCCACTAAACTGGAATAAGTCAACATGAAGTCATCTTTTGGTGCTGACTAGTGACAGGAAAAGGTACTATTCTGATTTATTTTTACAAGCAATAAAAAGCATGTATAAGATTCCAATAGCTTTCAAAACGCAAAATATCCCGACCCTTTATTGATTGGTGGCTTCCTATATGGTTTCTTCACCCCTAGCTCCTTCTTCAGGACATAAATACAAATTTCGCCGAAGCTTATTTGCTTGATAATCAGTTTCTCAGTTATCAGCTTTTTATTGTACTAAGGGTGTAGCATCAGGAACACCTCCTGACACGTTCGGGAATTTGTCAGTAGAACTTGGTAATTTATATATATATATATATATATATATATATATATATATATATATATATATGAGTCTCTAGGTGTAAACACTCCTCATTTCAGGCATCACCTTTCTATAGCACTGTTATATAGGAATAAAGGGTCGCTGCCGACACTTGAGTTTGAACATAGATCGCCAGTGAGCAAACATAGGCGCTTCCATTATTTAATTAAGTAGACCACGTGGCATATATAGGAGATAGCGTGACGTTTGATTGATCGCTATTTCTAATCTATCCTCTATTATTATTCGGATCGCTATTCTCTATATTATCCACTATACTATTTCTCTATTCGGATCACTATACGGATTACTATTCGAGCGAGTATTATCGAGCAAGTGCTATTAATGCGAATGTTATTCGAAAGCGTCTGACACCAGTATTATTCAACGGCGTTACTATAGTTGTATTTGCAATAAGAAAGTCTCTACTACAACGAGCACTACGAAAGTGACAACGAATATTCGTTGATATTACAAAAGTGTCAACGAGTGTACGTTGACTAACGGCGTCCGGCCAGGTCCATGTACTAAGGCGTTCGATAATTTGTCAATAGAATTGGACAATTTTGACACAAATATGTATGGTCACTAGGTCTAAACGCTGGTCATTCCAGGTGATACCTTTCTATTGCATTAGTAGGGTAGGGTCAGGGATACGACCCAACTCGTGCGAAAACGCGATAATAGAAATGGGTAATGTTTGCAAATATATATGCGGGATGCGAGCCGAAGTGTTCAGTAATTTATTACTATAATTGGACAATTCTTGTACAAATATGTGTGGACCCCCCCCCCACCCACTTGTAAACAATGGTTATGGTAAACATCTCGTTTCCGCGAGAGGATGTTTGTAGATTTTGGGACATCTGCAAAATCTATATTCATCCTCTCGGCAAACGAGATGTAAAGCCACTTGCTGGTTGGCTGTTTTAATTCTTGGTGTTTCGAAAAAATGCCTTGTTTTTTTTAGTTGAGACAAAAATGTTCCATAAGGTATAAACCTCAATGTTGTTCTGTGTCACGTGATCAGTAGTCAACTTCCTTATCTCTTAGATACTTTTTAATCCTCTTCTACTAAACATATACAAATAAGTACAGTCCTATTTACCAAGTCTACTACACTCGGGGACACTGTATTCTTGACATCTCACCACTGTACTAACGTATTTCGTCGGCCTGCCCTGATGTCTGCAGCAATGCTGAGGGGACGAGGAAAATTCTGTATTCACTTATTTATTCGAAAATGTGTTGGGACTTCCACGCGATAAAAGGACATTTGTTGTATTTCGTTCTCGTCGTGAAGGGATCAATAATTTGTTTGTTTTGTCTTTTAAGTGGCATCCATTTTTACTTTCGCCCGAACGTACCCTTTCTAGGATATCTATCCATCACATCTTTCAGTGTCTTGATGTCTGTCTGAAAGTTTTCCTTCAGTTGTTGGAGAGCCTGAGGCTTGTTGACATAAAACTTTTCTTTGGGATAGCCGCAGAAGAAGGAACCGGGCCTGGCCATATCCAGGAAACGTGATGACCTGTTTAGGCCGGAACCATGAGAAAATGTATTTTTTTCAAGAGATGTGCGATTTGTTCGGCGAGACACAGGAAACTTAACTTGACAGATAAACAGCACGATCAGCCTGTTCACTTCATCAAGTTTTCGGTATCATTTTGTACAAATAGGTAGCATCCATATGTCAATAATGGCAATGGATATAGGTAATTTCCAGCTAGCGTTATTGTTAGTTGTAAATTTATAAAATTTATAAACTCTTATCTATGCTCTTTCTAATACTGATGAGAGTTTCCTTATAAATCGCTTTTGTTGTTGCTGTTTTTAGGGGAGGGGGGCTAAAAGCAAATCGAAAGAGTGGAAAATAAAAAATACACAGGAGAAAAAAAAAAAACTTTAATAATTGTTTTTATAAATGGGACAATTTTTTTAATGAAAAAAGTTCAAGGGATTGCAGTATTTATTTAATTCAGGCAAATTTGTAAGCCGAATTAAAAAAAAAAAAAAGAAACGAAAAAGGAGATGCTAAAAAGAAAAGAAAAAAAACAGATGCTAAATATTAAGAGACTCTCGTAGGGAAAGTAGAGCAGAAAAGAAACTGTCATAACGTAGAGAGAGGAAGAAATCAATAGAAAGGAAAGAAGAGAGAGAAGAACGGTAAAAAGAAAAGAAATAATGTAGAAAAAGAGTGTTGGCTAGAGATAAATAAGAGAAAGAAAGAAAGAAAGAGAGAAAGAAATAAAGAAAGAAAGAAAGTGGATGATTAAAAACAGTAAGAAAAGTAAAAATAACTTGGGAAATAGAAAGAGAAAAAATACAATGCAAAATGAAAGGAAGGAAGGAAGGAAAGAAAGAAGGGAGGAAGGAAGAAAGGAAATAAAGAAGGAAGGAAAAAAGGAAGGAAGGAAAGAAAGAAGAAAGGAAGGAAAGAAGGGGGAAGGAAGGAAGAAAGGAAGGAAAGAAGAAAGGAAGGAAGGAAGGAAAGAAAGAAGGAAGAAAGTAAAGAAAGAAAGAAAGAAAGAAAGAAAAAAGAAAGAAAGAAATAAGGAAGGAAGGAAGGAAGGAAGGAAGGAAGGAAGGAAAGATGGGAGAGTGAGAGGAAGGAAGGAAAGAAGGGAGGAAGGAAAGGAATAAGGAAGAAAGAAAGAAGGAAGGAAGGAAGGAAGGAAGGAAGGAAGGAAAGATGGGAAAGTGGAAGGAAGGAAGGAAGGATGGGAGAGTGGGAGGAAGGAAGGAAGGAAGGAAAGAATGAATGAAAGAAGGGAGGAAAGAAGAGGTAAAAAAGAAATGGAAAACGATGAGAGGAGAAAGGTTCAACGGACTAATTGCAAAGCACAAAGAAGAAATATGAACCCAAAATGTAGCAAGAAAACAGCGAAAAAGAAGAAATAAAACTTAGAGGTTCTGGTAGAAAAAAAGGAAGACAAAAAGAACGACGATAAAAGAGAAGGAGGAAAATAAAAATAAAAAGGAAAACCATAAAAGAAAAAATAAAGGGACAAAAAATTTAGAAAAAAAATGAAAAAATTAGAAGATGAAAATAAAAACGAAGAAAAAAAAAGATAAAGACGGAAAAAATAGAAAAGGAGAGGGAACATGAAAAAGAAGAAAAGAAAACAGAAAATATGGAAGGATAGCGAAAAAGAAAACGAAATAGAAAAAAAGATACAGACGGAACACTTAGGAAAAATAAATCAAAGAAGAAGAAAAAAGAGGAAAAATGTGTTATGGGAAAAGAAAAGAGTTTGGAGAAAAAGAAAAGAAAAAGGGAAAAGAGGACGGTGAAAGGGAAGAAAAGTAAAAGGGGACAGAGACGAGAAAGATAAGAAAGATAGAATTCACGTGCAAGGCAATGAAAAGGAAGCAAAAATAGAATGAAGAAAGGAAAAAGAAGAAAAAAAGAGGAAGAGGAAGAGGAAGAGAAAGGTGCTGAAAATGAGGCAAAGTTGTCGCTCTGAGCGAAAAACTGTAGACATGCGCACAAAATCAACTTGCAAAACGTTCTACACTGATAATGACATTTTCTGGTTCCAACGGAAAAACGAATTAAAAAGAAAATATATAAGAAAAGCTGGAAAGAAAACAATTTTTTTGTTGTTTTGTTATTGTGGGGAACATCACTGTGCAATAAGAAAGACAATTCTAACAGAATTAAATCAGATTCTTATTGAGCAAACGGTTTTTATTCTTCTTTTTTTTTTTTTTTTTATTTTTTTGCTTTTTTCAAGAACTTTTTCTCAAATTGTCCGCTGTCTGATAACCATTCAAGAGAGAAAAATAATTCTGAATGAAGCGCTCCTTTCTCTCCAAGAAAACAAACAGCTTTGTTTGTTATTCCTTTATTTTTATGTTTCTTTAAAAATTGTAATTTAATATTTTCTGTGAAGATATAAAAAGGGCGTGAATATATTTTCATATTTACTGGTTAATTTGGAAGTTAAAAACCCATCAGTCCATAAAACACATGCCTATCTTCTTTTCTATATATATATATATATATATATATATATATATATATATAATATATATATATATATATATATATATATATATATATATTCAGTTGTATGAATATTAGTTTGTAACCCTGGGTTTCACGCTTTTGCGATCATCAGAAAAATATACAACATATATATATATATATATATATATATATATATATATATATATATGCATGTTTCATTAAAAACGACAGACAAGGTACTACGGTTAAGCATTTTATTAAGCTGAAAAATCGAATCATCCTTGATAATGGCTAACGCTATAGCCGAAAGTGCTCGGAAACATAAAACATATGGACAGTTCTTACACACTATTTGTCCAGAAAAGAAAGCTCTTGTTCGAACACAAGAAAAATTAAATAAAAAGCTTAACCGTAGTATCTTGTCTGCCGTTTTTAATGAAACATGCATAAAGGAAGGATCGCTGCCTATATATATATATATATATATATATATATATATATATATATATATATATATCTGTAGGATATAGATTACGAACAAAAGTAGAGAAATGAGACAAAATGCAATTTTTTTTTATTGACAACGCATTTCGCCTTTTGCCATGGATAAGCGTCTTCAGTCCATATATATGTATATATATATATATATATATATATATATATATATATATATATATATATATATATATATATAAGCATGTCTCACGAGAAATGAGTTTATGTGGGAACGGAGTATAAAATATTTTATACCGTATTATTTTTTAGTCAATAATGACAATTTGTAGAACGTAGAACATTTTGAAGCTAGCTTTTGAAGTAGAGTGGTCCTTAATCTTGCAAGAGGTCCATTCTAAAAATACAAGCATATGCACCAACTTCGAAAAGTTAATCAGGATATGAAGTTTTTTACAATGATACAAGAAGAAGAAGAAGAAGAAGAAGAAGAAGAAGAAGAAGAAGAAGAAGAAGAAGAAGAAGAATGACACGACGGAGGAAATATAAAAGCGGAAAGAAGAAGAAGAAGAAGAAGAAGAAGAAGAAGAAGAAGAGGAAGAAGAAGAAGAAGAAGATGATGATGATGATGATGATGATGATGATGATGATGATGAGTAGATAAAAGAAGAAGTCGATAGAGAGGAGGATACAAAAGAAGAGGAGAAAGAGAGTAGGAGAAAAGAAGGAAGTGAGGAAGTGGAAAAATGATGGAAGACACAAAATAAAGAAAGAATCATTAAAAGTAAAGAAAAAAAACAAAAAGCATGAAGAGGAAATGAAAAGATAAAAGATGCAGATTTGAAGGAAGGGAGGAAAACGAATTATGGGGAAAAAAGAAAGAAAAACAGCAAAATAAGAAAAAATGTGAGGTGACAAAAAAGAATAAATTAATAGGAAGAATTTGTGAAAATACCATGTAGTGCTTTTTAATATCTTATTTATTTAAGCAAATTCCTTTTGGCGGGAGCGAGCAAAAATACGATGTACAATGGCGGTCATTACACAACACAACTTTTTACTTCTTCCGCATACAAATCTGACTCTTCCCAGTGGAAGGAGATGAACTGGAAAATTTTTGTGGGGTAAAAAAAAAAGGAAACAAAACAAAAAGAACGCTTTTCATTCTTATCTTTTGAGTTGATTAATTCTGTAGAATACGAACGAAAATGCCAGCATCTACGAAAACTGCAGGAAGCAGCAAGCAAAGTCAACAGAGAAAACTAAAAGAACGAAATAAAAACAGTCAAACAATTTGAATAAAGATATTAAAATAACTTTCAGTATTCATTGATAAAAAAACTGAAGAAACATAAGAAAAATATCTGTGATGGAGGCGTATATATATATATATATATATATATATATATATATATATATATGTTTAATTATAGGGATAGAAAATTAAACGACGACACATAAGCAAGCGTATATATATTAATTCGGTGTATTTGGACAGCAAATATTTATTGCAAAGAACAATAGCCATTTTATGTCTGTTATATTTAACGATCTTTTTTACTTAATGTACGTATATACTTTCGCAAATATTGGTGTTGTCTGTGACTAAATTGCTCAGAATTCAAAAAACTTTAAATTCCTCAATTCATTCCATCGAAATTCAAAATCTCACTTTGTGAATCGGGCGAAAAGTCCACTTCCCGTCAAACGACCGAAAGTTTCATTTGGACGGAAAATTCTGATTTGGGCCGAAATTCCACTTCAGGCCCGAAAATGAGTTCTTCGAATCCCAAACTTCGTGGAACTTCAATTGCGTTGAGTTCTTGAAATGGTAAACTCTGCAGAACTCCAAAAACTCAAGTCAAGAAAAGTCTCAGTTTAATTCTGATTTTTTGGAATTTTGAACAAATAAAATTGATTTCGTCAATTTGAAGTGAATTTAAAACAAATATTTTTAAATTCACAAATTTATTGTGTGGTAATTTATTGTGTTACTTTATACTGAATATACATTCAAAAATTAAAATCACTAATTTTTTTCAGTTATTTTAAAATTTGAATTTTTAACTGTTGCTTTCTCATCCGGATATATATATATATATATATATATATATATATATATATATATATATATATATATATATATATATATAAGTGAACATTGAAGTCAACACTTACAGGCAACAAGCTGTTTCATGCTAGACGGAATCGTCAGGTCACGAGTGTACATATATATATATATGGCATGTGGAATATGTACATATATATACATATATATATATGGTATGTGGCATGTATATATATGTGTGTGTGTGAGAAAGTATAATTTATTCACCTTTTTTATTCTAAAAAAAACTCAACACATTTTCCTTACGTCTTTCTTTCTCACCTGTAAAAGCTGAGATCAACAGACGTCAGCGAAACGCGTCGTTTATTAAAGTATTCCACTTTGTCTCATACCCAGTATATATATATATATATATATATATATATATATATATGGTGCGACAGAAAATACCTCCCACATATACCTCTCACGTAGAGGCATTTAATTAGCTAAATGAAAACATTATTGGCATTAATGTCTTACTATTAATGTCTTAGGTATTTCTGGAAGATATATGTGAGATATGAGTCATATATATATATATATATATATATATATATATATATATATATATATATTAAAATGAAGAGAAAGAACAGTAAGATTTATAATCCGGTGTTCTTAAATTTATAATATATATATATATATATATATATATATATATATATATATATATATATATATATAAAGAGTGAGACAGACAGACAGAATAGATAGAAACAATTATTCTTTTCAAATCTACCTGATAAGAGAAACATTGTTCCTTTGCCAATTGGTCGCCTATTGTCCGGTTCACACTCCTCCTCGGCCTTTCGGGAGTAGAGGTTGATCCCTTGTTTCCTATTTATGATTGGGTTTCCGTTTCCTTCTAATGTCTTTTCATTCTCTTTCACTCCCTGTCGCCCCTTACGAACGGGTGGCGTTATTTCCTTGCTTGATAGTTTTAAAAAAGGCATTCGGGCTCAGCTCAACGTGACGTATGTGTTGTTCTTCTGTCTAAGCTAAGATGGAAATCTAGTCATGGTATTTCCACCATTGAGACATCGAATTTCTTATTCGCTTTACAAAAAAAAAAAAAAAAATTACTGACGCCAGTGGGATAGTGGATGTGGGGACCGGGCAATTTTGCCCTTGGCTCATATGTACACCCGATGTTGAACCGGCCTTGCGTCACATCCTGCCAGCGGTGTGTGGCTGGTGTTGGTGATGGTTGGTTGGTAAATAGCAATAAGGGAACAGACTGAAATATCGAGGACACTCTAACTGCCTTTACAACTTTATCGTCTTCCGTTTGCCCAGATAACCTTCCATTTCTATCAATCTCTGACAAAACGCTGCCCTCAATTAGCAATTTATGAACCAAGTGTTATGAATAAATGCGTAAATAAAATCACACGTTTCCACACACACGTACATACGCACCCAAGTATATATAATATTATTTTGTTCATTATGTTGTATAATATATTATTATGTGCATTATGGTATATAATATAATATTATGTGCATTTGTTATATAATATTATTGTGTATTATGTTATATAATATTATTATGTGCATTATGTATATATATTATATTATTATTCGCATTATGTGATATAATATTATGTGCATTATGTTAGATAATAACATTATGTGTATTATGTATAATATTTTATTATTATGTGCATTATGTTATATAATATTATTATGTGTATTATGTATATATATTATATTATTATGTGCATTATGTTATATACCTAGGATCGAAACCCGTCAGTCGGGTGATTCTACCACTAAGCCGTTGGCGCACGGCAGGGATGAAGGTGAATTTAAGCGTATTTATTTTTAGATAAACACGCAGTGACGGAGAGAAATCGGGCGTATTTTTTTTATATATGCCACACAGGTTAAGAAATATAGGAAAAAGAAATTGAGTATTTCAGAATATTCATATATCACGGATATACTAATGTAGGACTTAGACACTGTATAAAACTAAGATAGTTATTCTGACTTTTTAGATACACTATTAGTATCAATAACATTATATATATATATATATATATATATATATATATATATATATATATATATATATATACATATATATATATATATCGCACATATAATGTTGGTGTTAATAAAACACTGCTCGATATAATAAAACAGAACTATTAACTCACTTTAACCAATATAAAATACTTCAATAACACTGCTTTCTCTAACCATTTATCGCAAGTAAAGGCTCGTGCTAATACACCTATTATTACGTGGAATATTGTAGCAAGATCGAAATCTTCTAATGGGAAGGCAATTCATGTAATTTATGTCTTGTTGAAAAATTAGTTATCGTAAAACACTTAAATTATCCTAGCTTATTAAACATAAGAAATGAATTGATGGTTACATGTAGGCATCAAAATAAATATCTGCTCAAAGACGTCGGTCCAGATTAATTTTTAATGTAAATTATGGTTTCTTTAATATTTTTGAAGAACAAGTCATCCACTATTATGCTAAATATAAAAAATTAAAAAGTTAGTAATCAAATCTCGAAAATAATTTTTACACACATACACACATACACACACACACACACACACACATATATATATATATATATATATATATATATATATATATATATATATATATATATATACAAATCCGATTTCTTTTAAATGCCAAAGATATTTTTTTAATTAAAAACCTGCAATCCCAGTATAACATATAACTACGGCATTATTACGATAACCAGATATTTTTATTAAATTTAAAATTCCGTAACGGCCAGTACCTGAAGATTGCGTTTTGCATGAAATTCCGAGTTCCGGACATCCCTCCATCTCAATTTAAGTTTTGAACCTGGTAAAGTTACTCTAAATAAGTATTCTTAAAGATTCTAGCTGCATTTTCAACTGTTTTCCCATATATACATATGAAGATGGTTTATTAGACTGAAACGTGCGACGTTGGCATTATATTAACATTAAAACAGCATAATTGCATATAAGGATTTTTGTTTGTTTTTTCCGTATATTTTTCTTCATATATATATATATATATATATATATATCTATATCTATATATATATATATATATATATATATATATATACATACCGGGTGTAACAGCAAAATTGTCCAAATCGTGTAACAGCAAAATTGTCCAATTGTCTGTTTGAACCTTTGTATCTTAGAAATGATTAAAGATATCTTATTGGAATTCTCCGAGGTTTTTATAACGCCACTGGACTCTATTTTGAGCCGTAAGAATGTATTTATCTCTAAGCTGAAATGATGATCCCGTTTCCGGTTGTGACCTCCTGATCCAGTTTTCCTCTTTACTGTTCCCTCTTTTTTAAACTTATTCACCGTCCTTTGAATGGACTTTGAAGATCGAAGACAGAATATGAATGTTCGTATCGTTACTGAAGGACTTAATGATATTTTCCTCTCACCATTGCTCAGTTAAGAAGGCATAATGGAGCTGACCCAAAACGATTTTCACCCGTTCTCTTTCTAGCTGAATAACTCAAAGGGTTTTTTGATGATTCGTACGACAAATAGTGTCAAGATGGCTAAACGTCTTATTTGAGAACCTGGAAAAAAACTCAGTTAGTTTAGTGGGTATTTAAATATTAAACATTTTGTGTAAGGGGCCAATTATCGCACACTGTTACATGATTTTCTGTTGCCTTAAGTCTCTTCTTCATTTGTGAGAAGATTTTTTTTAACATTGACTGGCATATAGGTTCAGCATTCTCTTTTTTCTTTTTTCTAACGACGTTTTCCTGTTTCTTAATACTTTGCTTAGCTTGTGCGAGGCATCTTTAGTTATCACAATTCGCCTTCGGATTTCAGTGTCACATTTCTACCCTCTGTTAGAAAAAAGTCCAAGATATATAAACTTTCATACATGCTTAATTTTGGTATGTCTAATTTGTAGTTTGCAAATTTGGCTGTTCCTCTTACTGATAAGTAAACATTCTTTCGACTTATAATTTGTGGTTAGTCCTTTCTTCTCGCTTTCCTTTAATACCTTCTGTTAGAGTTCCAGCATTCTCTGATCTGTGCTTATTACCGACACTTTGTCGTCTGAATATCTTATTTTATTAAAATTGTGGCCTCCGCTACGTTATAGATTAACTGACATGCTAAAAGTTATGGTGCAGGTGTATGAGCTTCCTTACGGAAGACTTTTGAAGAGTTGTTGATCTATATCACCTCTCTGATATTTATAAGTGCTGGAAAAGACCCTTCCACCTAGTCCGATCAATGTTCGGTTGGGCCCATGTCGGGTGAAAATTTTAGCTACACCATCTATTGTAGGTGCCAAGAATGCTCTTCAAACAAATGCTGAAAACCTTGAGCCCAATGGCACGGTACATTATTGTTCTTGAAAAGAAAAGAAAAACATTATCATTGGGGCAGACGAAATCTATGACGAGGTATAAATAGTCACAAAGAAATATAACGTAAATGACGTGTTTAGAGCGGACCCAGTCCATGCAACATGAAGCCACAAAACACGATTATGGAACGACCAACGGCATGCACGGTGCCTTGTTCACAACTGGGGTCCATGGCTTTATGGAAGCTGAAACACACCCGAACCCTACCATGAACCTGAAACAACCAGAAATGGGACTCATCGGGCCAGGCCTCATATCCAGTCCTCCATGGTCCAATTAATAACGTCACGAGTTTGGATGCCATTGAGATCGATGGC
>OZ010593.1:5446512-5486512 GCA_963932145.1 Acanthosepion lycidas | reverse complement strand
GAGGACCGCTTGTGAATTCCAAATTCCCATGAAACTCCAATATGAATGCCGTTACAAGACAAGAAGAGAGAGAGTATATCATTATGCTACACGCTATCTTTATTAAAATGCTTGATGCTCTTCTTAATTGTATTTTCTAAGTTGCTGGTACAACTAAAACTTATCTTTACACTGTTTTTTTGGTGAAGATATTGGGCAACTCAGAGAAATGTGTATTGGCACAAGCAACGGACATATATACAAAAAGGAAAATATATCCTCTGTTTCAGTTGGGGTAAATTATATTTTGCCCATTTTAAAATGCAGAACTTTACAAGTATGGTAAACGAGGACATATAAAGTCACACTGAAAAACCAAACCAAGAAAGAATTCTCACAGGAAGAAATTCGTACACAGCATTGCGACGAAAAAATGGTCACAGAAAACAAAAGGAAATTTTTGAATGTGAAAATAAATAATGTGGATGAAATGCTACTGGTAATGATATTTCAAAAATCAATGAATTCAAATGTAAAGAAATTAGAAAGCCTTTATTAAAAAGGACATCCAAAGTCGCGATTTCAGATTCCGGTGTGATTTTATTTTATTTTATATTTTATTTTTATTTATTTATTTTCATTTTATTTTATTTTTATTTATTTATTTATTTATTTATTTTGAGAAATGACTTGTAATGTCTCATTCAGTAATAAGCATGTAAATAAAGTTTATGCATTAAAAAATGCTACGGATTTATTCGGTACCTACTGGATTGAACTATTTGAACTTTGGAATTTGCCGATAAATATTTATTGTAAAAACTAAAGTAGACAAACCACCATTTTAAAACTTCAGAACTTAAGAAAGAATTAAAAAAATTTTTCCAGGTGTCTGTCAAATGAAATGGGTCGGTGTTCAGAATTCATGGCGGATTTTAAAGTAAAAATATCTTCGACAACAGTATTTAAGCCGGAACGGAACGTACCATTTGCAGCATTAGTACAAGTCAACGAAGAGCTGGACAGAATTCGTGTTTGCGCGGATTTCTCAACAGGATTAAACAGTTGTTTAGAACCACATAACTACCCATTACCAACTCCTGGAGAAATTTTCTCAGAGTTAAACTGCGGAAGAATATTTTCAAAGCTAGATTTCTTTGAAGCATATTTACAAATTTAGATTGAAAATGAATGTTCAGAATTAACGACCATAAATATGCACAGAGGATTATAAAAGTTCAACCTACTTCCTTTTGGTATAAAGGTGGTACCAGCTGTTTTTCAGCAAGCAACGCATATCATTTCGCAGTGGCGTATCTGGACAACATTTTAATCAAAAGAAAAACAGCATGTTAGGCATGTGAAAACAATTTTAGAAAAACTAAACGAGTACGGATTCAAGCTCAATGAAGAAAAATGCGAATTGTTTTTGCCAAAAATTAAATACCTTGTTCAAATTATTGATAAAAATGGTCGTCAACCAGATCCATCGAGGGAAAGTGCAAATAAAATATGCCTCCACCAACAAACATGACTACGTTAAAAGATTTTTCTAAAACTAGCTAATTACTATCAAATATATGTACATAATATGCATAATCTGAGAGTTCCACTGATCGATCTAATTAAAAAAGAGTAAAGTGGAACCGGAATGATAACTGTCAATATGCGTTTGACGAAATAAAAAGAAAAAAAAAACTTACGTCAGGTTTATCATTAGTACACTACGATCCAAAAGCAGAAATTGTAGTGGCGTCAGATGTTAGTGGGTATGGTATTGAAGCGGTGATTTTACGCAAATACGATGGTGATAAAAAGAAAGCCTTCGTTCATGCTTCACGCTCGCTTCTACCAGCAGAGAAAAAATAAAGCCAGATAGAAAAAGAGGCTCTAGCAATTATATTTGCAGTGATGAAATTTCATAAATATATTCATGGAAGAAATTTCAGTTTACAAACAAACTACGTCCCTCTCTGAACAATATATAGTTCAGAGAAAGAAATACCTTTGCATAAAACTAATAGTCTACAACGCTGGGGTACCATCTTATTAAGCAATGTTTTTCGATGGAGTACCAACTGTCTAAAAAATTACATACTGATGGACTATCAAGATTAATACCTAAAAATCGGAACCATTTGAGGACACGATTATTGCAGCATTAAAAAACGAAATGGAAATGGAAACCATTTTGCGCAATGAGAGTTACCATTTATCCTGGAAGAAATAAAAGAAAAAGCTGGAAATGACACCATTATTGCGGAAATAAAAAAGCAATTGACAGAAAGTAACAAAGAAAGAAATTCAAATTTAAACGCTTACTCACTAAGAAACAGTGTAGTAATGTTTGGGCAAAGGTTTGTAGTGTGTTACAGAAATGAATATAGAAGGATTTTCATTGCGGACATCCTATTATTTTAGGAATGAAACCTCTAATGAGAAGTTTCGTATATTAGATCAGAATGGACCAAGAAATTGAAAAAATAGTGAAAGCTTACAAAGGATTTGCTCTGGCAGCAAAACTATTTATCAAAAAGATAGAACCTTGGCCCAAAACAAACATCACGTGGTCAAAACTTCATATAGATTTTACAGGTCCTATGTATGGGCCACATTATTTTGTGCTACTTGATAAATGCCCCAAAATTTATAAACGCAATAATCCAACATCGTCAGTAACAGTGAATTTCTCACATGAACCGCTTGCAAGATATGGAATACCAGATACCATAGTCTCTGATAACGGGACGCAATTCCCGGGTAAAGAATTCCAAGATTTTTGTAAGATGTTCTCCATTGAACATATTACGACCCCGCCGTATCACCCAAGGTCTAACGGACAAGCTGAACGGTTTGTGGGAACGTTCAAAAGAGCATTGAATAAAGCAAGTACTGAGGAAGTAAACGACGATGCACTTTAAAATCTTCTTACAGTTTACCGGGTAACATCAGGCGCCGGCGGAATTAATGTTTGCAAAGAAATTAAAATCAGTGTGCGACAAATAATTACCAAGTACAAAAACACGAACGGATAACAAAAACGACAACAAAAGTTTCAAGGTCGGCGATAAAGTGTTCTTTACAGCATATAGGGAAATGTGGGAATATATATATATATATATATATATATATATATATATATATATATATATATATAACTCGTGGCCTGACGATTGCGTCTAACATGAAACAGATTGTTGCGTCTAAGTGTTGACTTCTATGTTCACTTTTATATTTACACACGCTCTATCTCTGATATTGCGCACTTTATTCCATAAATATAGCACACCTTAAGATTATATTTCTTCATATATATATATATATATATATATATATATATATATATATATATATATATATATCCCATTAAATATTATTTTAGCGGATACCTATATTTGAGAAGGCGCTCTCTATTCGGATATTAGGCGTTGCTCGATAAGGGACCCTTCGTAGCTGATGTGTGTTGTTTGTTTTTAATTTTATCAACTACACAGTATAGTAGGGTCAGTTAGGCACCGTCTGTAAGAAAAAAAAAGCACCATGACGTAATACACTCCTCCAAAATTTGAAAACGGCATGCTGTACTGCTTGGTATCCGCACCGAAAGCTCCAATACGAACATTTCAGAGTGTTTGGGTGTCAATCTGAGGCGAATGCAGAGGATTCGGAAAGAGTTGGATGATTCTGATGGTGATTACGAAGCCACGGCAGCACGGAAAACACACTCTGATCGTTTTGATAAGCGAAGAACTCTCGAATTTTTTGGTGAGGATCTCCGACTCAACGCGGAGGGCTACAACAAGGGCCTTGAGGAGGTAGTGCCGCCCTGGGTCAAGAGGGTGGCTGCTGGAAGTCACTATGGTAACAGGACTCGGTACCATGCCAGACAAGCAGGCAAATGTAGGCATGGCTATCAGACAATTTCTGCGACCACATCATCACTTACATCTGGCCACCTAACTCCTCAAACTGCAACCCTCTCGATTATTATGTTTCGAGGCACAGTTGAGCGAGGGATCAACAAAACTCCTTGTAAAACCAAAGATGAACTGAAGGCGAGGATTATGGCATCATTCACCAACTTAAACAAGGAGACTGTCCAAAAAAGTTGCAGGACATTCTGAAGTAGTCTGGAGGCCGTGGTTGAAGCCAATGGGAACTTTATTGAATAAATTTACAAGATATTTTCGTGTAATTTCATTAAATATATCGGTTCAAATGAGATGTCAGTATTTATTTTCATTTTTGCTTAATTTAGGCGACAATTTATCTATCGCACTCTGTATAATTCTCCGTAACTTTTAGGCATGTCTTCATCCCAAGCATTCACACAATTATGCGTCACTACAAACGCGTGTATATATATATATATATATATATATATATATATATATATATATAGTCGACTCTCCCGTCGAAATTCGACGTATGAGGGTCAAGCAGATCAGTTCCCAGGAAACGGACAGCACATGAGATTTGATTATAGTGGTGATGGTTTCGTGCAGAACCATCCACACT
This sequence comes from Acanthosepion lycidas, assembly GCA_963932145.1. Lineage (NCBI taxonomy): Eukaryota > Metazoa > Mollusca > Cephalopoda > Sepiida > Sepiidae > Acanthosepion > Acanthosepion lycidas. The sequence goes on along the minus strand of OZ010593.1, from coordinate 5,482,015 downwards.
TTTTGAAAGGCCGAATTCAGAGACCTGGTGCACTACGTTGCACAAGGTCCCCAAACGACCCTCCGCAGGTTTTGAATTCAGATATATATATATATATATATGCATATCTTTGTGCAAATTAATTGAAGCTATCCCTTTTGTTTCCTGTAACAATGTAAGTGTAACAATATATATATATATATATATATATATATATATATATATATATATATATATATATATATATATATATATATATATATGCATACCTTTGTGCAAATTAATTGAAGCTATCCCTTTTGTTTCCTTTCCTTCATTATACCGTCAGTTTTAGACCCACTGGAGTGACAGGGTGTAATCGATTTCTATTTTTCCTCAGATTAGGTCATTTGCAGTGGTGTGCAGTAATATGGATCTATTTTCGGGGTGTATAATCAAATTTGGCCTTGAAAAATATTGCTTCATCCGTGACTGCATTAGATTTTTATCTCGCATATACACTATTGTCTCGACTGTTGATTAGTTGTCATACGGCCATTGTTTACGATGGACGTTACTCCAAGGAAACATACGAAAATTGTAACGCTGCACAAACACACTGGCAAGCCTTACCAGTGAGCAAATCAAAGTACTATCGATTGACCTGGAAACTCTCCTGATTTAAATCCAATCAAGAATCGGTTGTTAATCTTCAAGGAACGACTTCGTTGATATACAAAGTGCTAACATGAGAACTGGGTCATGTTTTATTGGAAAAAAAGTAAGTAATAACGGATTTATTTGTTTTGTCTAAATTAATTTACACAAGGGTATATATATATATATATATATATATATATATATATATATATATATGCGTGTGTATGTGAAGTTCAATTGAAGCTGACCTTCATTAAATGCAATTAATCCTGGTATGTTAATGACTTCCTTTTATTGTTTTCATATTTTCACATCGAATTCTAAATTCTTGCGCGCCCAAATGCAATTTGGCACATGTGTGTTTATTAAATTTCTCAGAAGAATTTTAAAGATAAGACAATTTGGAAAAAAAGAAGACAATTGAAAAATATTTCTTAATCCTTATCCAAATTGTTTTATGTTCAGAATCATTCAGAGTAATTTAACAATATATCGACATCAAAAACTAAAACAAATTCTTAGTAAAAAAAAAAAAAAAAAAAAGTTACCAACATCTAGAAGGTTTATACAGGAGTGTTTTTTTTATATTTGGAATTTATTTAATGTAATAAAAAACATTTCATTTTTAAATTTGTCTTGATCATTTTTTATAAACTTAGTAATATAGTTTCTCATGTGTGCATACATGAGAAACTATATATTGCTAAGTTTACAAAAAATAAAAATTTACTGAATCAGAGAAATGAAATAGCTATTCTTTGCCGTCATCGTCAAAAATTTTCCTTAAATGATATTTAAAAATAAAATTTAAAAATGGGAGCTGGTAATATACATACTTATATTTGATATGAAAAAATAATTTTAAATATTTCAAGTAATTCTATTACATTTACATGTTTTAAATAGAAATATAGTCTATTAGTAATTAAGAGTAAAAAAAAATTTTAAATTGTAGTTAAATAAAAAGTATTCTAACACAAACACCCCTAGATAGAACCTTTAAGTATACAAGTACGAAAAAAATGCTCCAAAAACTTTTTGCCGTTAAAAAAAACACAAAAAAAAAAAAAAAAAAAAGGACGACATGCGTTTGTCGGATGTCAAAATTCGTTGAAAAATACACCTCTACCCTCCTTAAACTTTTTCGAACGTAACTCATAATTAATACAATAATAGTTAATAAAAATGAACACGCTACCGCCCCTCTCGGAATGATTGGATTTCCCTGTATCCTTGGAAACAAAAAATTATGAATTGCATGTGCGCTTAAAAGTTATTCCAAAATTCGCTTGAGGATGAAACAGAACTAATGCTTTTAATTTAATTATATAATTAAATTTGAAGCTTTTAGCTTCGGTTTTTAAAACACAGTAATTCCTGTGTAGCGAAGGAACCATATTTTAAATCAGTTAATTTATAATATTTATGCTCTGTAAATTTACATTGAGCACTGTTTTGTAAAAAATAAAAATATCAATAAGAACACCTGATTATATATCTTACTGTTGTTTCTTTTTACTATAATATATATATATATATATATATATATATATATATATATGTGTGTGTGTGTGCGTGCGTGTGTGTGTGTGTGTGTGTGTGTGGCGTAAGGTATTTGCGGAGTCAGTGAAGACCGTAAGATAAAACAACGACATCAGGCAAACAACTAAATTTATAGATACAAAACATTGTACACAGACGCAGCAATGGCGAGGTTTGCATGTTTGTTCAATTTCACACCCTTCACTCGTGATGATAGCTTCACGGTGAGCCCGGGATCGTTGACCTGCATGCATCGTATGATCAGATATCGGACATTACTCGTTTCAGGGCGGCTTTCAATGAATTATTTGTATTGTGGGAACTTGGATTCGTCTCCTGCAGCGACGCTCCACGGGTAATAGTCAAAGAGATTTACGTATGGCGAGTTAGGTGACCACTTGTTTAGTGTGTTGTGGTCGTGTAGATTAGCCCCTACCCAATCTGAAGTCACTGCAGAATTGTGAGCAGGTGCAGAGTCTTGCTGAATCATATACAGTCTTCCATTGCATACACGGTCTGTCCAGATCTTCGCAACTGTGTCCAGCATCTAAGTGTAACAAGCAGCATTCTGTTATTTTTCCTAAACCTTGTTCCGCCATCCATTTACTGAAGCTCACTAAATATGTTATGAGTTGCTTCCTCTATCCCTACTGCCCTTAATCTGACCTATGAGTATCAGTTTTTCCAAACCCTTCTTCCTCATTATATGCCGTAGAAACCTCAATTGACTCTTCTTGATGTTAAATATTTATTTCCTTTTAGTTTCTATTTTCTCCAAAACGTCGTCATTACTTACTAGTTCGTTCTAAGGTATCCTCAACATCCTTCTGTAGAACAACTTTTCGTTTGCTTCAGTTCTCCCCTTCATCTCTGAGAAGATCTTCCAGCACTCATATATCACATTACTTATCCATGACAAAAGAAGGGCACCTCAATGTGGTGTAATGGTTAACAAGCTTGTCTCGCTAGAAATAATTACGAGTGAGTTCGATCCTCACTGGGTGTCCCATGCTTTCGGCCTTGTGCCACATCTGAACTACATTTGGAAAATCACTATCCATGACAAAAGAATAGGTTCACGCTCATAGGCTTTATTACAGCGTATTGATAATTCTTGATCAAAATATTATAAGCTTCATTATTTTATTACGAGCTTGCTTCTTCTATGTGACGTGTCTCTTCAGGACGTGAGCGATCATGACTCTCCACAACTTCCTGTTTCATGTAGCACTTGGTAACTTTTGTCTTTTTTTATATCCTCCCACCAAATGTCTACCACCGATTCACACAAGCTCATCAGCTAAACGACTGGTGGCCTCCTCTGGCTCTTTTGCATTCAGTACGTCCTGCGAGTGTCAAATTCTCCAAGCCCTCCTTCCTCATTATATATCTAAGAATTTTCAACTGTCGCTTTCTGATTCTGGGTATTAGTGTCTTTTATATTTCCGTTTTTCTTTAAGGCTTCGGTGCTGCATACTCGCTCCGGCCATGGTATTCTCCTCCTCCTTCTGTGGAACGGTATCTCTGCTGGAACCTCTGTGAATCTCTGAGAAAATTGCCCAGCGGCCATTGCCACTTTGAAGGATTGATATCACATAGCAGCTCAACCCTTTATTTTCTGTCTATATCTCTGGGATGAGGTATTATGATTACTCGCATTATTTATATTATTCGGACTTTTATCCTCATCTTCATTGCCATGTTCAAAACGTTTCAGCCGTTGTACGCTCCAGCCTTCCTCAGGTGATGGGAATTTCGAACTCTTTTGACATTGTTGCATATATGGGCCTTGAGGACACATGGCTTAGTGGATAAAGACGTTGGCTAGATCCAGTAACTAGACCCAGAGAGTTGTGAGTTCAATACCAGGTTACAGCAGTGGTGAACCAAAACTTGGAGAGTTGAATTAAAGAGAAATAACTGAGACATCCGGAAGAGGCATGGCACGTGGAACTAAAACAATCTACCCCCAGTGGACGAAATAAAGGGTTCATTCGAAATTCCAATCACCTGAAGAAAGCCGGACCGTACAACGACCGAAACGTTGTGAAAATGAAGATGAGGATAACAGTCCAAATAATGTAAGTAGTCATTTTTACTTTGTTTCTAACAGAATTTTCCTGTTTCTTTGCTTAGCTTTTGGAATGCATCTTTAGCCTTTCCAATTACCTTCGGATTTCGGTAGCATATTTCCCATCCTCTTTTAAAAGACGTGTCAGGTATTTAAACTTCTGTACTTATTTGATTCTGACATCTCCTTACATTTTTATCTTCTTATAATTGATGGTTAGTCCCTTCTTCTTGCTTTCCTATAGAACCTTCTTCAGGAGTCCCTGTAGTTTTCCTTTGAGTTTCATGCCTTTTTATAAAGGGTTATTTTTTAAACAAAATTTTTGGGTAGATGCGCTTTTCCACCGCTAGATCAAACAGCGTGAAAATCGGGAAAGAAAAAAGCCTCCAGACGAGATCTGGATTCTCGCCTTCCGTTTCGGGAGTCTGTCTTTCATTGATGTTATTTCAGATGAAAAAGAAGTAACACTAAAAAAAATAAAAAAAATGGAGGAAAATATAATAAACAAGTAATTACAATGAAAATTCTTAATCTAAAAAGTTGAAATAAATATTCAGATTGGATGAAACATGTTTGGCTGGTTAATGAAAAGACATTCTCTTGCAGAGGGGTATGAGAGACTTTACAAATGTATGGGTTTTTTTTTTCCTTTTTTTTTTTTCTCGTGTTTCATTTCGCCTGAGGTTGACAACATTTATAGAAGAAGAGGACAAGTAGCTATCAGGCGACTGTGTCAATGATGAGTAATCGGGAAATGTGTCATAATGAAAGACGCGTGATTATAAAATGTCTACCTGTACAGATAGATAGATAGATAGATAGATAGATAGATAGATAGATAGATAGATATGAGCAGACTCAGGTATATAGACTGATATAAACAAATTCAGGTAGATAGATAAATATGAACAGACGCAACTAGATAAATATATATATATATATATATATATATATATATATATATATATATATATATAGAGAGAGAGAGAGAGAGAGAGAGAGAGTAATAGATAGATAGATAGATAGATAGATAGATAGATAGATAGACATGAGTAGATTCAGGTATATAGACTGATATAAGCAAACTCAGATAGATAAATATGAACAGACATAACTAGATAGATAGATAGATAGATAGATAGATAGATAGATAGATAGATAGATAGATAGATAGATAGATAGATATAAGCAGATTCAGGTATATAGACTGAGATAAACAAACTCAGGTAGATAAATGTGAACAGACACAACTAGATGAATATATATATATATATATATATATATATATATATATATATATAGAGAGAGAGAGAGAGAGAGAGAGAGAGTAAGAGATAGATAGATAGATAGATAGATAAATAGATAGATAGATAGATAGATAGATAGATGTCGAATATATTGTAGAATTTTAATATTAGAAGATCAAGTTGTGTGTGTCTCCCAAGGAGGATGGACTTGACATCTTAGAAATCAGTATTTGAAAATCCGGTTAAAAAATGTCGGAAATGCAACTCGGCCTGCGAATAAGGTTAAATTAATTGATGAAAGCTTAGTTTAGTCTGGTTTAAGGCTATAGAAATGGGAAGCCCACAATGAAAATACGGACTGGCTAGGAAATGATCTGTCTTGCAAATAAGCAAAAAAAAAAAAAACAAAAAAAAACACCACATATTGATCGTTAAGGATTACGAGAAATTTTAAACGTACCAGGATCTTGCCCGAGAGCTGAGAAAGATGCAGAAAATAAAGGTTAGAATCGTGTTCAAAATGGTTGGCGCACCTGAAACCGTGTCAAAACAATTGCTATCAAGAACTTGGAAAAGTTGAAAATTCGAGAGATGAATGCGACTGCGCAGAACACGGCGTTGCTGGGTCAATGAGAACATTGAGAAAGATACTATAGATTTGGGGAGACTTGCGTTAAGATACTGTTACTAAATCCTCAGCAATAACCATCGTGCATCTGCTGTAAACGTGCACTTGTATGAATGATAATAGCAATAAAAATATTTTGTGGGTCTAATTTATCTCAGCAGATATAACGAGCGTGTGGGCGTAACACGCCCCCCCACACACACACAACTTGTTACGGCTACGGTCTTTATTGCATCCATGAAAATGTATAGAGCTGTCAGCTGGCGGCAACTAACGAGAAAAGAATGTTATTTGAACATTGTAAAGCTCACCTTCAAGTTCCCGAATCTGTGACGTTTATCTCCGAGTCGGTTAACCTAATTGCTGATATATGCACACACCGGAAACCACTTTCTTTTTTTCTTTATAAGGTAAAGAAAACATTGAAAAAGAATTAAATCTAGATAAAGCTGAACTTCAAAAGTGTTTTTAAAAGTGCATAAATGATCTGGGGTTGATACTGTATATATTGTTCTAGGAAATTAACTAAGTCCAACAGTTATTGTAATGTTATAACCTATTTATATATACACAAATATATAAGTAAATGCTCTGTTTATAATAAACAGTACTAACAACATTTACCGGCCTGAATATCCGAGAAAATTTTCATAGAAAATATTTGTCCTCCGACAGGAATCGAAACTGTATCCTACACGGAACCGTCATATAGCCTGACGTGCTATACCAGTTTAGCTACGAAGGAGTAACGGGCCACTTACCTGACGGGCTTGTGTGAATGAATGGCGAAAGTGAGAAAATTATGGAGAACCATGATCGTCTATATCCTGAAGGGACGCGGTACAAAGTAGAAGAAGGTTAGGGTGACACGTCGTTGAGGTACCCAATCAGGATCGAACTCACTACAGTCTTAACATTTTACAACACCTACTCACGGAGCAGATAATGGGCAAGAGGAACAGAGGAAAACAACGTATAACATTCTTAATGAACTTGAGTAAATGTATGACGGAACAAGGCTTAGGAAAAATAAAAGAAAGAAAGTTTATTAAGAGCTACAAGGGAAAGATAGTTGTGGAGAGCCATGATCGCCTACATCCTAAAAGGAGACAGCGCATAAAAAAGATTTGTACCGCTATTCATCAAGGAAAGCATTTTTAGTCTTTTACAAGATTCTGCCCCTTCAGTTTGTAGACCAGTGATTTTCATCATTTTTATGATACAATGGTTCAACTTAACAAATTGACAATTCTTATATATATATATATATATATATATATATATATATATATATATATATATATATATATATATATATATATATTATGGCCATCTGACTGTGTGTTTAGAACACTTTTTGAGAAGGAGACCTGGGTCCGAATCTCATTATGGTCGATTTTTTAGAAATATAACTTCTGGATAGTATAGTGAGTTGATCCTGGAGTGCAGCACTTCGAAAAATGCATGAAAATCATACTATGAATTGACCCAAGCAATGCAAGTGTAATTGGATAGAAGGAACACTTCTGTCGATGTCTGTCCGAGTCACAGGTCATCGTGGCCTTGTTCAAACTGTTGATCCCACCAGAAACAGTAACTAAGGTTTGTCCCCTAAAGATTATAATTATGGTTTGCTCAGCATAGTATGGTGTGATTGGCTCTGTGGTGTTGCCCAATCCCTAACAGGTGTCTGATCAACTAGGGCTGACTAACCGCCCATTTGGTAGACATACATGCAAACGAGCGGCCAGCCATCATTTGTGTTTATTTGTTTGTCGGGGGGGGGTGCATAGGTTCTTAAATATTTATCTGAGTTTACTGACCTCGATCATTATCGTAGTTGATAAGCTAGTGAGTTGACCTTCAGCGTCAAGGTGAAAATACTGAATGATTTTTAAGTTGTCGCGAACAAAACAAAAAAATCTTTTTGCACGCTACTTATCTAAATATTTATGTGCAATGAAAATACTCCCCATCGTCCCTGGACGCCCTGGTTAGACTAACAGACATCAACCCAATAAACGGAATAAAAGCGAGTGAAATTCCAATTCCAGACATGGCCGTTACGAACGTTTTAATATTAACACTTTTAGAAAAGGTATGAAAACCTTTCCTGCAAAACACCTCATCACAATCATTAACTGGCCTGCCTGAAGAAGAGGCAATGGCGACCATTTTTCTCCGCGACATGCTATCCATCGTGGTCCTTTGCAGCATTTATCCTTTTACCAAGTCTACCAACCCGCCCCGTTCCGCTATCCAGTCACACAAGCAGGTGGCCCTCCTCTGACTCTCAATTCGCCCTGAGAGTGTTAAGTTTTCCTAGCTTTCTTTCCTCATTATGTGTCCAGGGAATTTCAGTTGTCTCTTTGTCATTTTAAATATAAGTTTTCTTTTTGTTACCATTTTCTATGAAATTTCTTTATTGCTTGAATTCTCAGTATCCTTCTGTAGAACCATATTTCTGCCGCCTCCAGTTTTCTTTTCATCTGTTAGGAAATTGTCCAGTATACACTGCCATCAAGAGGAGATTGATATCATTCACACACACACACATATATATATATATATATATATATATATATATATATATATATATATATATCGATTCAGCTTTCTTTTCTTTGTTTCTAATGACATTTTCCAGTTTCTTTGTACTTTGTTCAATTTTTGGAATGCATTTTCGTCAGTCCGATCTGTTTTCGGCTTTCGGTGTCACATTTTCCATTTTCTGTTAAAACACTTCCCGGATGTTTGAACCTCTGTCCTTGTTTGATATTGGCATGTTTACTTCGTAGTTCGTATATTGCTTTTCTTTTTCTTTTTTTTTCTTTTTTTTTTTTTGTCTCTTGCTGAAAACCATATTTTCTGTCTTCTGAAAATTGATGTCTAATCCTTTTTTGCTCACTTTCCTTTACTGCTTTATATAAGAAGTCATGTAGTTTCCGCGTCTGTCATCAACACAATGTCACCTGTGAACTCCCCCACCCCGAATAATAAGTCTTTATAGGATCACCAGCTCCTTTAGAATAGCCTCACTGGAGAGCAGCATTTCTCAACCTTTTTACCCTTGTGCCATCCTTGAAATAGTTTTCATGTCTTAGGGAATCCCTGCTTAAAAAGTATTATATCCCAATACTAATATCCATCCCTTTTATATTTTATTATATTAACCAAGGATTTATCAACAATATGCCATTCGTGTATAGAAAAAAATTACGAATATAAAATTAAACAAAAAAAAATGACTAAAAAACTCCATTAGCTTATATATCACTGTTTCTAGCGACATACCACTACATGCTTATCAAGAAGACAAACGTCATATCTCTCTGACCATAGCTCAATTAGGACCCATTTTAACACAGACGGAAACCTACCTAAACTCCATCTGCAAAAGACTTGTAGAAAATATGACTATAATAATTTCAAGCACATATTTCAGAGCATTTTTCAGGGCATTGTTCAAGCTCACTCAAAAAATCCTTGTGCCACCCTTGAAATAGTTTTCATGTCTCAAAGAACCCCTTGCTTAAAAATTATTATATACTATTACTAATGTCCATTTTTTTTATATTTTATTATAATAACTAAGGATTTACCAACAATATGCCGTTCGTGTATAGAAAAAATTATGAATATAAACCGTCCTGGGTAAGACGTTAAACTACGTCCAGCAGCAAGGCCTCTGATCAGGAGGTTTTGAGGGGCATGGAGCTGCCTCTTAATTGCTGGTGTTCCCAGTTCTGCCTTGATCTGGGGTTGTAGCGCCTGCTAGGGTCCCAGCTATAATACTTTATAAAAAAATTACCAGCAATAAAATTAAAAATTACCAGCAATAAATTTTTGAAGAAAAAATTATTACCAGCAATAAATTTTTCAAGAAAAAAATATTACCAGCTATACATTACTGGAAAAAGAAATTACCTATTCTATGCATTTTTGATAAATATTACCAACGATACATTGTCGAAAAAATATATTACCAGAAATAGATTTTCTGAAGAAAAAATATTGCCAGAAATTTTTGAAGGAAAAATGTTACCAAAAATAGACTTTTGAAGGGAAAAATATTCCCAGCAATACATCTTTGAAAAAAAATATTACCAGCAATAAAAATTGTCGGCATTACATAACCCATTGAGATTGATATGCCGTAAAACAAACCAAACCAAACGAATACAGAATTAAACAAAAATTATTAGGTTGGCGCAAAAATAATGACGTAACAATGTCGTTTTTTGACGTATTTTTAACGTCAAAAAACGACATTATTACGTCATTACTTTTGCACCAACCTAATACTAAAAAAAATATCCATTAGCTTATATATCACTGTTTCTCACGGAACACCTAGCGACCTCTTACGGAACACCAGGGTTCCGGGATATACCACTACATGGTTATCAAGAAGACTAACATCGCATCTCTCTGGCCATAGCTCAATTAGGACCCATTTAAACAAAGACGGAAACCTACCAAAATCCATCTGCAACAGACTTGTAGAAAATATGACTATAATAGTTTCAACCACATATAAGATAACGGTTAAAATAATAGAAGTATTAATAATAAAAAAAAGAAAATAGTCCTTAATAATATCAACTATGAAAACGAACATAATGTGCTGACCGTGTTTGTTTATTCGAACACTTTCTGGGTATTGCTCAATCCCACGCATAAACAGCGTTTCTAAATCTTTTTACCCCTGTGCCAACCTTGAAATCGTTTTCATGTCTAAGGGAACCCCTAATTAAAAATTATTATATCCCAATACTAATATCCATCCCTTTTATATGTTATTATATTAACCAAGGATTTATCAACAATATACCGTTGGTGGATAGTAAAAAATGACGAATATAAAACCAAAGAAAAATTGCCCCATAATGCATTAGCCGATTTCTCAGTGTTTCTCGCGAAACCCCTAGTGACCCTCTTGCGGAAACCTAGGGTTCCGGGGAAGACCGGTTGAGAAACACGCTGAAAAGAGCAGGGGAGAAGACACATCCTTATTTTACGCTCCTTTAGAGTACAATAATTTTGATATGACCCATACATATTTGGCAGGACGTATACAGAGGGTGCAATGGGTATATTGTCACTAATTTATATTTTTAATGTCGCGCATGCGGGTTGTTTGTTTTTGATTTTATCGACTGCACAGTATAGTAGGGTCAGTTGCGCAACATCTGTGAGAAAAAGAGCACCATGACGCAATTCACTCCGCCAGAAATTTGGAAAGGGCAAGGTGTACTGCTTGGTATTCGCGCCGTAACATCTAATGCGAACATTTCAGGATGTTTGGATGTCAAGAACAATGCAGAAGATTCAGAAAGAGTTGGATGAGTCTAATGGTGATTACGAAGGTACGGCAGCTCAGAAAACTTGCTCTAATCGTTTTGATAAGAGAAGTACTCAGACTCAACACGGGGAAATAAATCAAGTGCCTTGAGGAGGTACTGAGGCCCTGGATAAAGAACTTTTAAAAGGTAAGCTTAAATATTAATAAAATACTTAAATGCAGGAATCAGTTTTGAGTTATTCTGTATTCTATTGTTGTCTATCGTATCTAATCCTCCCTACCTATTTTGTTGAAGTAACAATGATACAGTGAAAGAGACTGTCTGTGGATGACAATATATATATATATATATAATATGTATGCATATATATATATACGTATACATATATACATATATATACATATATATACATATACATATACATCTATATACACACACATATATATATATATACATATTAAAAATAAAAATAAATAAATAAAAAAACCAAGCCAGACTATGCGAAAACTTCCTCCGTCGTAAATTTAGCCACCCCCACCTTACCGTGACCCGGCATCTATGAAAGTAACTCTATACTGATACAAATTATTAACACCCCACCCCTGCCGATTCTAAACTATCCGCCCTTGATGTTACCATGGAAATTTTTGATTTCAATTCTGACCATACTATTAAAACTCGTAATTTTCAGAAATAAGTCATTCCCAAAAAATTTCGCTTGAAGATGGAACAGAGCCTACTTTAACTCAAGTTAATTCAAATATTATTTTGATGTTTTCGGCTCTTGTTTTGAAACATGAGACCTCTTATGTAGCGAGTTGGAATCATATTTTTAAATAAATAATTATATATATACATATTATATATATATATATATATATATATATATATATATATATATATATGTACACACACGTATATAGCTTTTGATGTACTCACACGTAATGCGTTACAAAATTAACTTTGTTCAAACTTTGAATTAATGCGATTTTCTCATTGAACTTGTTTTACTTGTTCAAAGTCCCGTTTCGTCAAATGATATCTGTCCAGGTTTTTCCGTTTGAATAAAAATGGCGATGTTTCAAGCTTTCGCCACCCAAAGGCGGAAGATTAAGAAAGAAAAATTTAATAAAGAGATTTTCGCATTAATTGGTGTCAATGTTGAGGAAATGAGTCAGTGGGCAAATTGGTTTATAATAAAATATGCTTAGGAACACATACATACACACAAATACACAGACATACACACACATAAACACAAATACACACACATACACACACATATACACAAATAGATACAAACATACACATACATATGCACACACAAACACACACACATATATATATATATATATATATATATATATATATATATATATATTAAGACATTTTTATATTTATACATTCTTTTTATAGATGCAAATAATGTAAGTAAATGCTCTGTTTTATAATAAACAGTATTAATAAGATTTACGTATAAACATAAAAAATGTCTTAAAATAATTGTCGGACTTTGTCCATTTCATATTATATATATATATATATATATATATATATATATATATATATATATATATATATAATGAATAATTTTGTATATATAACAAACACTTTTGTATATAAGGGATAACGTTACATAAATTTTTATGAAGAAAAATATACGGAAAAAACAAACAAAAATCCTTATATGCAATTATCCTGTTTTAATGTTAATATGTCCTGAAGATGGTTTATTAGACCGAAACGTCCGACGTTTTTTCCGTATATTTTTCTTCATACTGTCGGATTTATATCCATATATTTGCTTACATAAATTTTTATATATCATGAACAATTTAGATGGTAGAAATATGTATATTCATTATACACACACACACACACACACACACACATATATATATATATATATATATATATATATATATTTAACATACAACGTGTGTTATCACGTGCGATACCCTGTCTTCATCAGCCACCAACCAGGGGTCATCTCACATATATATATATATATATATATATATATATATATATATATATATATATATATATATATATATATATATATATATATCAATTATGTGCTGCAGTTCAATTTGTATGACAACGAATCTTTCATACAAAATGTATTTTGTTCGTGAAGTGATTTCGCCATATATCATTAACTTTACTAATCTACTTTGTGTATGAATGATTCATTGTAATATATATATATATATATATATATATATATATATATATATATGCAAATGTAAAAGATCGAAGAGTAAGATTTAAGCGTTCAAAACATTAATTTTAAAAAGGAGATTTTTTCTCCTTTTTTTTCATTTTTGCATGAAACTCAGAACCGTGCAACTTAGTGAAGAAATGTGTACATTTATTAATAATATATATATATATATATATATATATATATATATATATATATATATATATATATATATATATAACAGTAAGATATATAATCCGGTGTTCTTATAGATTTTTTTTTAATTTTTACAAAATAGTACTCAATGTAAATTTACAGAGCATTAATATTATAAATTAACTCATTTAAAATATGGTTTGTTTCGCTATACAGTTCTAACCATGTTTCAAAAATGGAAGCTAAAACTTCGAATTTAATTTTGTAATTAAATTAAAGACATTGGTTCCATTTCATCCTCAAGCGAATTATATATATATATATATATGTCTTGTTTTTCTTGTTTATATATATAAACAAGATGAAGAATAATTCTTAGCCAACTCTTGTATTTTTTTTTAATCTACAGATACACTGTATCCACAAATTATATATATATATATATATATATATATATATATATATATATATATATATATATATACTTATCCACAAACAGTTTCACTGCATCACAGCTCATCTGATAGACATTCGCAACCGGCTACCAGGGTGCTCAATTCATAGCGAATATATATATATATATATATATATATATATATATATATATTCTAAACTTAGTTTAGTTTGGTACAAGGCCACAGGTAAGGAGCATCTACTGTTACTTTTCAAGACTATGAACGTACTGAATCAGACACATGTCAGAATAACAGACGCTCTTAACTAGTATAGATTAGGATGAATAAAAAACAGCAGAATAATTTATATACATATATATTGTACTCTGAATATATTGTACTCTGAATATATTGTACTCTAAATATAACCTTTTTTTTCATCCCGATTGATTTGATTATGGGCAGATCAAAAATTCGAAGGTTTTTCGAGACGAGTATAGTTACCATATATATATATATATATATATATATATATATATATATATATATATATATAAAGAGATTTTTATGTTTTTACATTCTTTTTTATAGATACAAATATCTAAGTAAATGCTCTGTTTATAATAAACAGTATTAAACAAAATTTACAGGCCTGAATGTCCGAGAAATTGTTATAGAAAATATACGTTCTCCGACAGGAATCGAACCTGTATCCTATACGGAACCGTCATATAGCCTGACCTGCTTTTACCGATTTCATAATGTGTGACGTCATTTGTTTACATTTGGATACGCATCGAGCAGATATGAATGTACGTGAGAAAATCATGGAAAATTGTAGTTTAAAAACAGTAAAATCGACCTTACTAACCGAAACGCTCCTTTGTGGCTCAATCGGTAAAAGCACGTCAGTTAATATTTTTTTCTCAAAAATGTATACCTGGGAATATTATTTTTTCAAAAACGTACAGCTGGTAATATTTTTTTTTTTTTAAAAAAAACAGCTGGCAACATTATTTTTTCAAAAACGTATTATCAGAGGCCTTGTTGTTGGACATAGTTTATCGTCATACCCAGGACGCGGATGTAGTTTATCGCCATACCCAGGACGCGGATGTAGTTTATCGTCATACCCAGGACGCGGTTGTAGTTTATTGTCATACCCAGGACGATGTTTCAATTTTAATATATACTAAAGTATATATACTATATATTACTATATACAATATATTATAGAACAGGTATGTTGACCGTGACTTGTATAAAAATACGTATGCTGTTAGCACACTGAATGATTTTAAAACCGTAAAACGTCACATAGCAAAAGGTTGCCGATCCCTGGATTATAGGATAATCCGGCCCTGTATAGAGATAGGTCACTTTTCTCGTCCACTTGAACACAAGCGTATTTGCAAAAGCAAACGTCTATGAAAGGGGGAGTATCGTTTGTCCTTCCTCAAGCACTCCTGGCTGGACGACGTCATTTTCCGATATTTGCACAGCAACGAGCGACAAGTACAATAAATGCCTTTTTACCAATAACAGAAAAGAAATGAAGAAAGGAAAGGGGTAAACACAGTGATAATTCGTTTTTTTTTTGTTTTTTTTTGGGGGGGAGGTTTGGGGGTTTTTTAAGCATTTCATCCCAAGCAAAACGGGAGTGCTACTAGTACGCAAGGGGTTACAGAGAGTGAGAGCGAGAGTAAAGAGGGGTGTTTGAGGAAACGATATAGAGAAGGACGGGGATCAGGATCAAGACATTAGAAGATGTCGATTGACATTACATTTGAATATTTGAAGATCAGGGAAGCAAATGATAGGAAAAGAGTTCCACAGTCGGGAAGTGCGAGAGAAGAAGCTCTTGGAGTAAAAGAGACGGTTATATTTAACTGTTTCGACAATGAAAGGTTAGGATCGAGATGCCAACCTAGTAGCATCTTGCAGATGGGGTACCAGTGAAAGTAGCGCTTCAGAGCAGTTGCCATGAAAATATTTGTAGAAAAGACAGAGGGAAGCCACAGCACGTCTTTGAGAAAGTGACTGATAGACGAGATCCCAGATCAAGACCTATTGCTTTACAATTTTGAACAGCGTTTAATTTTTCCCCCCTTATATAATGATTTGCTGGGGAAACATTATTGTGATTTGGAGGCAAGTATAAAAACTCGTTGAAATCAAATCTAAGACCGTCAGGTTAATAATCCTTGTTATTTAAATTAATTTAATTGGTGGTATCTTAAGTATTAATTTTTAGAGGTTACGTTTATAATTAAATTTTTATTTATCATTGTTTGAATTTATGTGTATATAGCTGTATTTATACGCTTGTGCATACGCACACGCGCACATACATTTATGTACATATATAGATATACACACATACACATATTACATATACATAATCCCGTACACAGGTACATGTACACTTGTGTCTATGCTTTCTTACTTATGAACTAGTGCTTAAAATTATTTTTTCTATTTTTAGGGTATTAATTATGGTTGTTTGTTTTTATAGTGTTTTTTTTGCTGTTTGAATATGTATATAATGTATATACTTCTATACACTCACGCGCACACATTCATGCACGCCACATGCACGCATGCGCATATATGTAATTTTTAAATAGTTTATATATAGGGAATTAAATATTTGCTTATATCATGTTATCGTTTATCTGTTTCATTTTTATGGAGTATTGCTGCCAGATATGATCTGGAGCCCCTTCGGGTTGTCTCAAGGTCCAGAGACGGATATGCAATGTAATTGGCCCTGATCTGGCATCTCGTCTGCAGTCGCTCTCTCACAGACGTGCCATCGCCTCCCTCTGTCTTTTTTTACAAATACTTTCAAGGTAACTGCTCCGATGAGCTGCATTCACTGGTTCCCAGACTTCATGAATTTAAACGTTCTACTAGGCTGGCATCCCGCTCTCACCCTTTCACTGTCGAAACTGTTAAATGTAACAGTTTCTTCTACTTCAATAGCTTTATGTCTCGCACTTCTCGCCTGTGGAACTCCCTGCCCTTTTCTCTTTTTCCTGATAGCTATAATCTCCAACTATTTAAAAGTAATGCCAATCAACGTCTCCAAATGCCTTGATCTATCCCCTATACTGCTCTTCATCCTTTCCTCTATCACTCCTATTTGTTCTCGCTCCAACTCTCTGTAACCCCTTACGTGCTAGTGGCTTCACGCTTTGTTTGGGGTGAAACGCTTAGTTTATTTGTTTTTGCCTTGATGTTATATATTAATATGTATTAATTATGTGGGATTAGGTGTTTGTTTGCGTATCTATATATTTATATGAACATGCACACACACACACGCACACACACACACACACACATAGGTGTGTATATTAATTATTTTTTCGTTTATTTATTTATAATTAATTTTTTAAGTTGATATTATATTTATTTATATATTTATTTATTTTTAGTGTTTAGATAGCAATGTAAGTATTTATTTAAATGCCTACATTTACGCATTATTTCGGTCTTCTCGCATATGAGTTTATTTGGTTTTTTAAAATAAATTATTAATTTTTCCTCTAAGTATAGTTTACAATATTTACTGATAATACTGTATGGGGCTGCTCTTTTTATAATTTCCCATTTGATTTTGGTGGGGATATTGCTTTTTATTTGAGACCATATTGTATTTCGATAGGGTTCCATTGTTTCTGTATTTTTTTTATTTTTTTATTTTTTTGAAGGACATTTTGTAGTAAATTTTTCGTTTCTGTTAATATTAGGTTGGTGCAAAAATAATGACGTAATAATGTCGTTTTTTGACGTATTTTTAACGTAAAAAATGACATTATTAAGTCATTATTTTTGCACCAAGCTAATATTATTAGTTACGATAGCTTTGTAAATTATGTTATTGGTTAAACATTCAGTTTTCTTTGTTACCGCAGTTACATTTGATGGTGTTATTTTGACCGATGTTATTATTATTGTTGTTGCGTATTTTTATTGTGCTTAGTTATTCATGTTATTCATGCAGCTGTAACTAATTTTGATTGCATTTTTGTTGAACAAAATTGTTTCTTTTTCTATTGTTTTTGTATTTAATTTGTTTGAATATCCGCTGTTTCTCCGGGTTGATTATATGTCTTTTTGTTTTTGTTTTCATTGAATATTTTTAAGCTGCGAGAATTTACTGAAATTCATTTATTCTTTATAGATATGGGTATTAATTTGAATATTTTAGGGGGAGGTTGGAATCTTTTTAAATGTATATAGAGTTGTTGTTTGGTTTTCTGCATGATTTGTACGTTGTTTAAGTTGAATGTAATTTCTAAAAAATTAATATTTTTCTTGGATCTTATATCAATTGTAAATCCTAGGATTTTGAAGGATCTTTTTTATTTCTTTTCTTATTTTTTCTGTAGTTCTGCGGTTGCAATTTCTTATAATTAATGGACCATCGTACCTATATAGACCTGTATCTTCTTTGTTATTAATGTTTTTTAATTCATTGCCTATGACAACGTCACCATCATAACTACCCATTGTTTCATCAAAGTTTTTTTTTATTATTACTTTTATTATTATTATTATTATTATTATTATTATTATTATTATTATTATTGCCCTTTTTGTCCATATGTTTTTATTGTGGTATAATATAGATTTTCGGCAGTATTTAATTATGGGTATTGTTTTGCTAAGTTTAGTGCATTTTTAGTGAATTCTCCTTAATTGAAGTTGTTTAGTGTATTCTCATTAAATAATCATCAGAAATTTTTGATGCATAATTACGCGAAGAAAAAGTATTAACATTTACCGGCCTGAATGTCCGAGAAATTTTGTAGAAAATATGTATCTTACGAATGGAATCGAACTTGTTTCCTACACGGGACCATCATTTGACCTGACGTGCTATACCATCTAATTAAATATTTGTATCTATAAAAATAACTTATAAGCAAAAAATATATTAAAATACTTGTTCACAGAAAATATTCGTCCTCCGACAAATCGTCATTTAGCCTGACGTGCCTTGTGTCGGTTAACAAGGTCGAATTTACTGTATTTAAACTTCAATCTTCCATGAATCTCTCACATACATTCGTATCTGCTCATGCTAAATGACTGTTCCGTATAGGATACAGGTTCGAATCCTGTCGGAGGACGCATATTTTCTGTGGAAATTTCTCGGACATTCAGGCCGGTAAATGTTGTTTAATACTGTTTATTATAAACAGAGCATTTACTTAAATATTTGTATCTATAAAAATAATGTATAAACATAAAAATGTCTTAAAATTATTGTCAGACTTTGTTCATTTCATAATGTGTGACGCCATATATATATATATATATATTTCGGCAGTAACCTTTCTTTTAAACATCTTTCATTAAATAGGCAGACGAGGAAATTTTAATTAATTTTCTGTTTAGTTTTACCAGCGTTCTTAGGTTTTTTCCCTTTGCTGGGAGTAAAGGAGGACAAAACTTTTCCGTATTGTACATTGGCCCAAGCGCTTTCGTCCATTTCTTTAGTTATATTCAATATATATATATATATATATATATATATATATATATATATATATATATATGTATGTATGTATGTATGTATGTATGTATATGCTGTTGCTCTATACTATGTAGTTACAGAATATATGTTATCATTTGTTTACATTCAGGTGCGCTTTAAGCAGATATGATCGTTCGAGAAAGATCGTGGGGAATCTGTTTCATTTAAGACAGTAATTTGACTTTTCCAACCAGACGCTTCCTTTCGCTTGATGATGAAACAGAACTAATGCTTTTAATTTAATTATATAATTGAATTTGGAGTGTTTAGATTCTGTTTTTGAAACATGGTGATTCCTGTGTAGCGATGGAACCATATTTCTGAATCAGTTAATTTATAATATTTATGCTCTGTAAATTTACATTGAGCACTGTTTTGTAAAAATAAAAACACCGGATTATATATCTTACTGTTCTTTCTTTTTTCAATATACATACATACATATATATATATATATATATATATATATATATATATATATATATATATATATATATATATAGTTTTAAGGTGTGCTATAATTATGGGATAAAGTGCTCAATAGCTGAAATAGAGCGTATGTAAATATAAAAGTGAACGTTGAAGTCAAAACACAGAGGCTCCAGACTGTTTCATGCTGGACGCAATCATCAGGCCGCCTGATATATATATATATATATATATATATATATATATATATATATATATATATATATAGGAGGTTAATTTTTAACTTTTTGAAATTATTTCTTATTCTCTTAATTTTCCTTATCAACTACTACTGAGTAGTGATTTCATTCCTCACCGGGTGCCCTCTATAAAAATAACCGACATTAAATAAACTAACAGGGGTTGTCATGTAAGCACCAACCAACCAATGCGTGTGTATAAGATTTTGGCGAGGAAATCGTTTTTATTTGGAATAGTTAGTGAACGAATATTTGCTAAGTTTATCTTAAAGTTAAAAATTTGATGAAAGATTGTGCTGCGCCAGTGATCAAAACAGGGAGACCTTGACTGCGTAGAAAATCAACGTACGAAAAGCTAAAGGAACTGAACACCATTGACTTGTTCTTGTTGGTAATCCATGACAAAGGGGCTATGAAAACTAATATTGCATTTTTGCGCATTGCTTTTTGTCGATCTGTATCACATTCTTTCTCTTTTTTTTTAATAGTCATACACTCTATCCACCTCTCTCTTCTCCCTCTCTCTCTCTCTCTCTCTCTCTCTCTATCTGTTTTCATTATTTATTTTCTTTCTTCTAATTTCTTTTCGCGTTTACTTCTTTTTTATTTTACTCGACTCTCTCCTGTGTGTATGCGCGGCTGAGTATGTGCATCTATCTATCTATCTATCTATCTATCTATCTATCTATCTATCTCTGTTCATATCTATCTATCTATCTATCTCTCTTCATATGCATCTATCTATCTATCTATCTATCTATCTATCTGTCTGTCTATCTCGGTTTGTTCATATCTATCTATCTATCCCATTTTGCTCATGATCTATCTATCTATCGTTCTATCTATCTATCTATCCTGGTTTGTTCATATCTATCTATCTATCTATCTATCTATCTATCTATCTATCTATCTATCTATCTATCTATCCTGGTTTGTTCATATCTATCTATCTATCTATCTATCTCGGTTCGTTCATATCTATCTATCTATCATTTGTTTATATTTACCTATCTAGTTATCTATCTATTTCGATTTGTTCATATCTATCTATCTATCTATCTATCTATCTATCTATCTATCTATCTATCTATCTATATATATATATATATATATATATATATATATATATATATTTCAGTTTGTTCGTATCTATCTATCTATCTATCTATCTCGGTTTGTTCATATCTATCTATCTATCGTTAAATTCCCAGATCAGTTCTGTGGACAACATAAATTGGTATAAGAATGACAATTGGGAAAAAAAAGTCCAAATTTAAAAAAAGGGAGAGAGACGATCGGCAGGGTTACCAGAAAGAGGATTACACAGGAGAGTCTCTCTTATTTTAAATTTGGATTTTTTAATGTAACTATAACAACAAAAACATTTCGATATCATTTTTGCCGTAAAAAAGTCGAAAGACGAAAGACGAAACGCGTTAGCAAAAAACTAAGGTTTTTTTTCCAGTTGTCATTCTTACACTTATCTATCTATCTATCTATCTATCTATCTATTTATCGCATTTTGTTCATGATCTATCTATCTATCTATCTATCTCGGTTTGTTCATATCTATCTATCTATCTATCCCATTTTGCTCATGATCCATCTATCTATCTATCTATCTATAAAATTCTGTTTATTATCTATGATCATTATCTATCTATCTAGCAATCTATCAGTCTTAATCTATTTCTAATTATCATTTGACATTTTTCATAAACGTACGCTATCTCTGTCGCTCTCTCTCTTTCTCTCTCCCTCTGTCTCCCTCTTGCTTTCTTTCTTTCTCCTTCTCTCTCTATGCGTTTATATTTCTCGTTCTTTTTCTTTCTTTATTTCTTTCTTTCTATTTTATTTGCACACATTTTATCTCTGCCTTTATATTTCTTTTCGTTATTTTCTTCATCTTCATCACTTTATTTCTTACTTTAGAAAACATCGAATACTTCCTCTTTTCGATCATATCATCTCTTCCATATTCTTTACTCCAAATCCCTTCTCCACTAACCCCTCCCACCACCACCACCACCACCACACGGCAACCTCCCCCTCTTCTTCTTCCCGTGCGTTTATTAATTCATTCATCGCCCTTAAGCTCCGCCCACATTTTCATTTTCACAACTCCGAAATTTTCTTCTCCGCCTGGGTACTCCGCCTTCTTTTCATTATTTTTCTTCTTTTCCCTCTTCCACCCTCTCTCTCACATTATCTATAGCCTCCTCTCCCTACCTTTCTATCTCTTCTCTCACTCTCCGTCACTATTTCTCTCTCCCTCCATTCTCCCTCCGCTCTTTCACTCTCCTCTCGCTCGCTCTCTTTCAACAAACAAATACTAAAGAGAAAGTAAGCTCGTGAGACTTATCTCTCTCCACCACCCCTTTCTCTCTCTCTCTCACTCTCTCTCTCTCTCTCTCTCTCTATAACGAGAGAGAGAGAGAGAGAGAGGGAGATAGGGGGTATATTTATGTTCTTTCTCTAGGGCACTTCGACGTAGTGTAATATTTATCAAGCTTGTTTCACTAGATCGATTTCGACTTCGCTGGTCACTGGGTGCTCTAGACTTGTGGCCTTGTACCACACCTAGGGAAAATGGAAATATTCTACAGCGTCAATCTTCTAAACACTATGAACAAAAAGTCTTGAGAAATCAATTTATGAAATCTTCGAATTTTAAACTCGAATACTTACCCCGGGAGTAGGGGCGGGGTGACCTATGATAAATTTCTAACTACCTCAGATATCAAAGCTTACGGCCACATCGGTTCCCGTACGATCAGCGAAGTTAAGCAACGTCGGGCCTGGTCATTACCTAGATGGGTGACCGCTTGGAAATACCAGGTGCTGTAAGCTTGGATGTGCGGGTGGCGTAATGGATAATAGCTCAGAATTGTTAATCATGTTTGTTATGTTCACTTACGCGCAAATATATGAAAGAAAAATGTCTGAATCCCACTCTTCCCCCATCTATGGATTAATTAGTAAGACTAATATCACTAAAAACCATACTTATCTATAAAATAAATAAATACATTTACGTAGTAATTATTTAGATTTCGGTATTAAATAACCCATAGAGTTTAATCTGCCGCTAAACAAGAAAAAACAATCAACCACCTCAGGTACCAGGTAGACATTGTAATGTCTGTATTTTCGGTACCTGGGCCAACATCGTAACTACTACAGTCACATATTTCAAACTGGATCTATCGGTCAGTTCTACCTTAGTGGAGGTAAGAAGAAAGAAAAAGAGTGCCTGGATTTTAAATACTGATGTTCAAAACAGACAACTGCTCATTTTCTTGTATGCCTTGTACCAGACTAAGGAAATACTAGGTATTTGCTTCCAGTATGCTGAAGATGGGATACAAAATAAGGATAGAGGGCTTGGAGAATTGGACACTCAAGGGACATATTGAAGTGGACGTGGGGGAAAACAGCAAGTAATCTACGTAAATAGATAAGATTGGCGGGGGTAATGAAAATACAAACCTTACTATTTGGTCGATGCAAAAATAATGTCGTTTTCTCACATATGTTACTATGTGAGAAAACGACATTATTTTTGCACCAACCTAATAAAAGCTGCGAAAGAAAAGAAGCTGTAGAGGGCTATGATCGCTTACGTTCTAAAGGGATACAGTACATAGATGATACTGAAAATAAAAGATCACTTACGTAGGTAAATGAACATCTTTAGCTTATTGATTTATAGAAAAAAAAAAACATTTATTTTACACTCTCTATTTTTTTCGGACCGTTGTCATCGTCTTTATTGCAAAATTCACATTTTGTATGCTCCGGACCCCAATGACACATGTCTCAGTGGATAAAAGAGTTGGTCGAGTGATTCAAAGAAAATCTTAACCCAAAGTGTTGTGAGTTCAATACCTGGCTACAGCAGAGGGAACAAAATCTTGAAGAGTTGTGTTACTAGGGTAAAATAACAGAAACTGAGATATCCCAAGGCATAACACGTGGAATGAAAACGATCTAAAAGAGAACAAATTAAAGAGTTCGATCGAAATTCCAACGTATATCACCTGTAGAAGGCCGGAGCGTACAATGGTTGAAACGTCGAGAATATGACAATATTTAAAATACCTCATTTCAGAAATATAGATTTATTTCCTAGAACAAATATTTATTTTTCGACACCATTTCTATTTTTATGTCAATGCACTTAATTTAACGCTTTCGCGTGAATCCTTTAGATCAAATATTATACAGTAAAAATCTGAGATCAAAAATCAGCTGAGCGTGTCAAGCAGCATGCTTATTGATCTACACTGGCGATCGTGAATCACTTAACCCATCAGAGTCGTAGGGGGTGCCCCTATGAGCCATCAGGGCCGTAGGGAGGTGCCCCTATGAGCCATCATGGTCTTAGTGGGGATGCCCCTATGAGCCATCAGGATCTTTAGGGTACCTTATGTACTACAGCCGCTGTAGAAGTAGCACTTCTTGGGAAAAATAGCCAGGCCGGTATCTGCCTATATTTCTGAGATGAGGTAAGGCTTCAAGAACACCAGAAAGCTGTAACACGAGGGGAAGTGGAAAAATCAGGCGTGGCTGACCGCATATAAAGAGAGACGGGAGATCACTGCCCTCTGTGGGGTCAAGTCGAGATCATAGACAAGGAACACCATTGGAAAATTCGTAAACTTAAGGAATCAGCACATATGCTAGCCCACAAAACTCTCCTGAGCCGACCAAGCATAGAAATGAATACAATATGGGAACCAGTAATAAGGAGTGCCAGAGAAAAGCGATAATAACAGCAAAAATTGCAATATGAGCTCTGGTAAAAACATGATAACAGCAAGAAATTGCAATATGAGCATTGGTAAAAAATGGTTGCTGAAGACTCTAGGTTTATAATACATAGAAATTCATACCCAGATGTCCTCAAGGACACATGGCCACAGTGGATAAAGGCGTTAGTTAGATCCAATGACAGGACCTGAAGTGTGTGAGTTCAATGCCTGGTTGAGACAGTAGGGAACTTTTAGCGGGAAATTAACCATTATCATGGCTCACCGCAGTTTCTATTTCTTAGTAGATCTTTTTTTCATCTCTTCTAAACCTTCTTCTTTCATCTATTTGTACAAACTGATTAAATGGGTCATGCCCTGTTTCTTCTATCCCTCTTGTCCAATATGTCCTGTGAGGGTCATATTTTCCAAGCCTTCTTTCCTCATTATGTCTCCTAGAAATGTCAACGATCTTTTATCTCTTATGCTATATATATATATATATATATATATATATATATATATATATATATATATATATATATGCCCTTTTTGTATCCAATCTGTAAACTATAAATATACATACCTTTTCAAAGGTGTCGCCTGCCATGAAATATTACCTTTTACCTGGACAGGCCCTTCGCCAAGGGGTTCTGGGTGGGCAGCCAAACCTAGAAAATAATTTGCTCCCTCCCACCCTGTGAAAATAATGTGAGCTATTTTTAATTCTTATTCAAGGCCCTCGAGTTAAAGTTCTCCCCCGACACACGCACACTCAAATCATTTTGTAACTGGATATGCACACTGGACACCATAAATGTTCACGCATAATACATCTTGAAGGGGGTGCTGAAAAGCCCTCGATCCGACGAAGAAGGAATGACAAAAACTAAGTGTAATCATTCAATTTTGAGTGTAGTACCAAGAACATTTGTAGCTAACATGTATATATTATATGCATATAAATACATTATATGCATATAAATACATATATTGTATGCCTATATACCCTTATGCAAATTAATTGAAACAAACCGCTTTAGTTTCTATTTTTTCGCTATACGGTCGGTTTATACCCACTACAGTGACAGTGTGTAATCGATTTTCATTTTTCCTCAGATTAGGTCATGAGCAGTGGTGTGCACTAATATAAATCTATTTTCGGGGTGTATGATGAAATTTTTTTGGTCTTGAAAAACACTGCGTCATCCGTGATTGCATCAGATTTTCATCACTTCCAGACACTATTGTCTCGACTGTCGATTAGTTGTCCTACGGCCATTGACTGAGATGGACGGTACTCCAAAGGAAGCGTGCAATTCAAAGAAAGGCGCAGTTACATATGGATATGTATCTACGCCTAGCCTCGAATTAATATATGGATGTGTTAGTGTGAACTAAAATGCGTATAGCTGTATGTATGTGTCAATGCGTATGATAGCACCACCCCAAACAAGCACAGAATGAAATTACAAGCACCAAACATAGTCAAACAAGAATAGACAGAATTTTAAAAAAATAAACCAGTTTGTCTGATGACCATAAAAGAGTGACCCAGGGTCACAAACTCATATCAGTACAACTTATTATCTTAGCTCTATCACTGATATTCTGCGCTGAGTACGGTGCATATAATATATATATATATATATATATATATATATATATATATATATATATATATATATATATATATTTTCGGGTACTGTGTATCTGTAAATTAAGAAAAATAGAAAAGAGGAAAAATGCGTTGGCTAAGAATTATATTAGATAATATTAGCGGTCAGTGTATATATATATATATATATATATATATATATATATATAAATTCCCAAGGGGATAGAATCCAGGTAGAACTCAATGTCCAGGACAGAGTAAGAATATAATATAAAAGGCTCAAAAACTAATAATCCATGGTTATAATTTATTACATTGGAATCGTAATTACGATCCAATTCATCAGACCTACAAAAAAAAAAAATGATTCAAACTGTCTGTCTGTCTGTATTTTTTTTTTTTTTTTTTTTTTGTGAGGGGGTTGAATTTGTAGGTCTGATGAATTGGATCTTGATTACGATTCCAATGTAATAAATTATAACCATGGAATATTAGTGCTTGAATCCTTACACACACACACACGCACACACACACACACACATATATATATTTGATATATATTTCGGCAGCAACGTTTCTTTAAAACATTTTTCATTAAATAAGGAATATTTTCATAATTTTTTAGTTAGTTTTCCATCGTTCTTACCGTTTTTTTGGTGGGAGGGAGTTAGTACAAAAACTGTTCATACCGTCCATTCGCTTGCAACCACTTCCTTAGTCATTTTCAGTGGGGGCGGGTGGCTTTGTTAGTTTCTCTTCCTATTTTGTCTGCTTGAGATGTACTTTTTGTGTTGTATGAATACTAGCAGGAGCATTTATTCGGTGCATTTGCGTGTTGAGCACACCTGGGATTCGAGTGAACGTCCTTCTAGTTTTGAAAAAAACTCTCAGCACGCCATTGCCATTGTTAAACAAGGTGGGTTTGATAGTGGAAGATGTTTACTATACAGGGTATCGCCTATAGCGAGATGTTTTCGGTAATTTGATTTCTAAAGAGTTTGAGTGTTTTCGACCAGAATTTTTTCTTAGCTTTCTTGTAGATTGTGGGTAGATGTTTTTATAGCACTTTGGTTTGATAAGTGACACGTGCGGCGTCTACTTAAGGAGCTGGTGGTATGCCTGATATAAGTAATTAATATGTGGAATGAAACACAATCTGGGCAGTGAAATTGATAAACTATATTGATCGTCGCTAGTTTAGATTTGATGGATGTTATTTTGTTTAGTGTTGGCGGTTTTCTATTTTTTGTAATATATTATAAGTTTTACATAGTTTTCGGTAATTACAGCATAAATATAGTGTTTAATAATTTTTCGTGTAGCGAATTCGTCCTGCTTATAATTATTGTACATCTGGTTTACCGTAAAATATGTCGATGCTTTGTTGTGTGGAATTTTTATGACTGGTGGCGTTTATTTTTTCTAAGAATGTTTTTATTTGTTTATCAAGGATGTAACTGGGAAAATGTATTGTTTACTAATGTTTGTTTTATGTGTTTTAGCTCATTCAAATATGTTCTTTGGCAAGAGGAATTTAAGTGTGCTCTATTTAGGAAGTTTTTTTTTTCACTGCTATATAACGAGAGAAGATGAATATATTCGGTAGTCTGACACAGTTAATAGGTGAATTTTTCATGAGTACGTGCTTTGAGTAAGCACCCCGCCAAATTTTAACAGTGTAAATTGCGTCTACCGGCATAGACGGAAAAAGAGAAATACACACACGTACACAAACAGACTCATATATATATATATATATATATATATATATATATATATATATATATATATAATTAACTTAATTAAAATGTTTTTTGCTACACAGTAATAACCATGTTCCAAAGATGGAAGCAAAAAATTTTTAATTTAATTTTTAATTAAATTATACATTGAGCACTATTTTGTAAAACGTAAATACATTGAGCACTATTTTGTAAAAAATAATAATATCAATAAGAACACCGGATTACATATCTTACTGTTCTTTCTTTTTATTTAAATAAACATATATATATATATATATATATATATATATATATATATATATATATATATATATATATATATATATATATATAACAATATAACAATTTGATATCGAAAATGCATAGATTGCTAAGAAAAACAGGATTAAGTGCTCATATTTTTTGTATTGAACCTACGCACCTTTCCGCCAACTCTTCATCAGGGAACAACGTTGGCAAAATTATTTATATATATATATATATATATATATATATATATATATATATATATATATATATATATATATATATTACAGTAAGGTTCACCCTTTACATGTATCGAGTGCTACTCTAGGTAGAGGACTACGTTAGAAGGCCATATCTGCCGATAGGATTGAAATGTAACGGTAAACTTTAGACTTGAACAGGTTAAGATTGTAGTAATCAAGGTAACATCCTTTTGGTAGTCGGTTCCACAGGACAGTGGTTCGCGGGAAGAAGCTGCTCGACGGAATATGGGGGGTAATATGGGTGGTTTTATATATGCTATATCATTATATATAAGTAGCATGGCGGTACCTAGCCGTGAACATATATATATATATATATATATATATATGGGATTCAGGAGCACACACACGCGCACACGCACACACACACACACACACACACATATATATATATATATATGGGATGATATTGAGCAAGGGTAGTCTGGTTGAGCATTACTGCTGACTAATGAGTTCGATCATCTAAATAACCCAACATGTAAATAAACCAAAGCTAACGCAGAGTTTTCTGTCGGTGCCATGTATGCTGATACAAGCGGTCGCATCGCATGTTTTATGGAGGAGTAATGTTCGCTGCCAAGTAACCCTATTGCGCCGAAATGCCATGAAGAATTCATCATAGTGTGCTGGAGATCTACAAATTGATTGTATGAGTAATTATTTGATGTACGTGTGTACGCGCACAAATAGACACGCACACACACATACAGTAGTGGCTGTCAACTCCCAAAGCGAATATGACCATCACTGACATATCCAGCCCTTCAATTAAACTCCCCCCCATAACACTGCATTCATTGGTTGTGTGAATGACAATGGCTCATAAAGCTAGCCATTGATCTGCATTTCTTGTCACATATGTGACATAAATCATCTGGGTGATGGAAGTTACATACATACATACATACATACATACATACATACATACATACATACATAGGGTGCGTTGTCGTCTGAATTATGCAACAATTGATTTATGGTGTATATATATATATATATATATATATATATGTATGTATGTATATGTCTTTGTGTGTGTGTGTGTGTGCATGCGTGCGCGCGCAAGTTTCGTTGAAAACCACTGACAAGATGTGGTGGTTTAGTTTTTCTCATGTGTTCCTATGTTTTTTTTTTTCTTTCAGGACATTAATTATTAAAAATTGCCCGATGTTTTCGAAACGCTTTCGGCCATAATTTTAGCCTTTATCAAGGTTGAATTTTATTTTATTTTTAACTGAATAGGTACATTGTTATATGTATGTATCAGGAGTTATACGAACACATATAAAATTTACTGTCCAAATACACACACACAAACACAGACACACACACACACACACACAATATATATATATATATATATATATATATATATATTTATTAAAGACATTTTTATGTTTAACGTTCTTTTTATAGATGCAAGTATTTAAGTAAATAAATGTATCTATAAAAAGAACGTTAAACATAAAAATGTCTTTAATAAATAAAATTGTCGGACTTTGTCCATTTCTTAATGTATATACATACATATATATATATATATATATATATACATATATATATATATATATATATATATATATATGAAGAAATATAGTGGTATATTTATGGGATAAAGTGCTCAATATCAGAGATAGAGCGTGTGTAAACATAAAAGTGAACATAGAAGTCAACACTTAGAGGCGACAGTCTGTTTCGTGCTAGATGCAATCGTCAGACCTGATGATTGCATCTAGCATGAAACAGACTGTCGCCTCTAAGTGTTGACTTCTATGTTCACTTTATATATATATATATATATATATATATATATATATATATATATATATATATATATATTCATTAATATTAATAATTTAAATTAAAAAAACCTCCGACACGAGTAAAGTAAAATAACTAAACAAAGTGCTCAATACGCTAAGTAGAGCAAAATAAGTAAATAAACCTAAAGAGCCAGTGCCTGACGATCCGCGTAGGTGAAACCTAGGAAGGTTAGTCTGGCTCTATAGGTTTATTTACTTATATATATATATATATATATATATATATATATATATATATATATATATATATATATAACATAATCATTCAGCCATTCAGTGTCACTACTAGACAGTAAACGTGTCCGCTTTCTGTTGTTTTCGATGACGCAAAATCTCGTCACTGGAAATATTTAATGGGCATATATCTTCATGCGTATCTTGAATAAAATTAACATCTACTTCTTTTGTTTCACTGGTTTTGAATACGGATTCGGTTATAGTTTTGTTTTTGTTAGTTCTTTATATGATTCTTCACAGCGTGCCATAAACATTTTTCAAAACATGTTGGAATTGCACAGCTCGTTCAACATTGTTATCATTTGTAAGAAAATGATTTCCAAGTTTACTGTCTATTTGGAGGCCTTCTAGAATTGTACTTGCAGATCGTGGAATCACTTCTTTATCATCACTGTTATAAACTAACATGTAATCATATACATTCTCTGAAATACTATGTATGTACAGTGCACAGGATCCGACCACACGATACGGAAAAATAGATTGGATTCTATTTTACTTCGTTAAATTACTTAATTATGTAACGTGGAGTTTCAGCATTTTGTAAATTATAATCGGTTGATGTTACTTAATCGATTACTTGCCACTTGCAATAAATTCGGTGGTCACACAAGGACAGATGTTTAAACAGTGTTAAAAAAAATAATCGGTCCTTTTTGTTGAACAGGTTAATTTACACTTATTATTTATCTGTATTATTTACAAATCAACCATTCGCCCTTGCATAGAATAATGCTGCCATATATGGTCCGGTGACCCTTCTGTTTTCTTCAAGGTTCTTGATAAGATCCAGAGACGGATATGCAACGTAACTGCCCCTCCTCTGGCATTTCATCTGCAGTCGCTCTCTCACAGACGTGCCGTCGCCTCCCTCTGTCTTTTTTACAAACACTTCCATGGTAACTGTTCCGATGAGCTGCTTTCGCTGGTTCCCAGACTTCATGAATTTAAGCGTTCAACTAGGCTGGAATCTCGCTCTCACCCTCTCACCGTCGAAACTGATAAATGTAGCCGTCTCTTCTACTCCAATAGCTTCATGTCTCGCACCTCTCACCTGTGGAACTCCCTCACCTCTTCCTGTTTCCCTGATAGTTATAATCTCCAACGATTCAAATATAATGTCAATCAATGTCTCCAGATATCTTGATCTATCCCCTATCCTTCTCTTCATCCTTTCCTCAATCACTCCTATTTTTTCTCGTTCCAACTCTCTGTAACCCCTTGCTTGCCAGCGGCTTCCCGCCTTGCTTGGAGTGAAACGCTTAAAAAAAAAATTAAAAGTCGTGCAAAAAGAGAATTAAGGTTAAACTTAGCGACCGGATTCTAGGAAGCCATGTTGTTAATATTTGTCGCACAGATTAATTTTTCTTTTCTTTAGTTAATTCTTTTCTTTTGCAAGTTCCTTAATTATTCTTCGAATAAATGCTTACATAAACGTGTCTTTAAATGATATCTACCTGATTTGTATATCCTAATCATTATCAGTCTCATTAACGGGCGTAGTCGTAGGGTCAGCGCCCAGCTGAGCACCTGAGGTGGTCCATCTACATATCTGGATTGAAAGCCGTAGAGTTATTCATTCATGCGTGGCTCGTAAGTAGACCTGGTGGAGCCCATCCAGGTTAAACCACAGACCATGTCCTCGAACTTAAAGGCTCGTCTTGGTCATTGATATGTTCCATCTGGAGGGAGTCTCCACCCTGGCCAATGACTTCAGCTAGGACGCCCTCCACCCAGCACTGGCTGCATACATAGCTATGGAGGTAAATGTATCCCATTTTTTTTAATCCTGCTAGGCGTCATGTCACCTTTTTCGCCAGAAGTATCTGCTTTAGTCACAGATCTTCAAATTATGCAAATTATGCTTTATCTTAATACCACAAAAGGTCAGATAGAGGTTAAATGAGCGTATGAAGAATATGTAGCAACAGTAATCCAAGTATAGATTTCTTGTCTGCCTTGTAAGTCAACATTCAAATTCCTGGCTTTCATGTACACTAAAACTTAGACTAATGGCTCCGGTAGAAAACACATAATTACTACTACAAGAAGAATCAGTAATATTATCGGTCTTGATCTGGCAGCTCGGCTTCAGTCACTTTCCCACCGCCATAATGTTACTTCTATGTGTTTTTTCTATAAATACTTTCATGATAATTATTCGGATGGGCTCTTTTTATTTATTTTTTTATAACAGACAATGAATTGTACAAAAGGGGACTAGTTAGGACTTTCATAGAGACATTGCGGTATTATGGTGGGTGTAGTAAGAAAGGTAAGTAAGAATGCGTTGTTGTAGTGTAAGGAATATTGTTGTATGTTTGGCTCAGTGTTTGCGGCTAGCTAAGTTTAAGATTAAGACAGAAGAAGACCGTCTTTTCTCCATTCCTCATTTTGGCCTTGTGCCACATTTTGTAAATAAATTAAGAATAAATATCGCTCTTCGCTATGGTACCAATACTTTTTGAATTTAAGCGCAATACTAGACTGGCGTCGAGTTCCCATCAATTTACAGTTAAGCTGGCTAGATGTAGCCATAAATTCTATGCTAACAGTTTATTTTCCCGCACTTCTCGCTTGTGGAACTCTCTTTCGGTTCCATGCTTTCAAGCCAACTTTTATCTTCAAAAATTTAAATGTAATTGTCAATCGTTATCTACTGTCCTCCTGATTCTTTTTTTTTTCTCTTTCTGCTCATTATTAATGTTTCTGTTGCTAATTCCTCCCCACCCTGTAACCTTTTGTGTTTTAGTGGCTTTATTGCCTTGCTTGGTGGGATAACGATTTTTTTTTACAAAAGACAATAAATAGGAGGATAGAAGAGAAGGAAAGAAAAGGAATGAAGAAGAAATAGAAGAAAAAGAAAGAAAAAAGAAAGAAAGAAAGAAAGAAAGAAAGAAAGAAAGAAAGAAAGAAAGAAAGAAAGAAAGAAAAAGGAAAACAAGGTCTCATCAATTTACAGTTGAAACCTAACTTCTTTGCTAATAGTTTCTTTTCTCGCACTTCTCACTTGTGGAACTCTCTTCTGGCGCCATGTTTTCCAGTCAACTTTAATCTGCAAAAATTTAAATCTTGAGATCTACTTTCTTCCTGATTACTTTTTTCTCTTCCCGCTCGTTATTAATGTTTCTGTTTCTAAGTCCTCCCCACCCTGTAACCCATTGTGTCTTAGTGGCTTTAATATTTTTCTTGGGGTGATACTGATTTTTTAAAGAAATTTTTTAAAAGTTGTCGTTTCAAAACCTGGAAAAATAAATGCATGCGTATCGGAATTTCAAGAAGTCGTCTGCAGGCAACATTGTTCGAATTGCAAGGAAGCGGAATTTCCCGACCCTCTTCTGCTTGGACTTAATTCTTCTCCATAACTACTTTACAGACTCGTCAAGTTTTGTATCGCCATCTTCCTTTTCTTTTCTTTTTTTTTATACAGCTGCTTCCATTGATAGCTTTGCTCTCTTTTTCTTTAATTATTTTCCAACCTACAAGACTTCTTTCACGGGCGAAGCGTCGCAAGTCTCTCACTGCTCTTTCCATGAAAAGTGCTCAGACGAACTACATTCCTTAGTTCCACCAGTTCTAACCTTACGGCTAGGACCTGACATGCCACGCCCATTGTAGCGAACCACCCTCAATTACCTTCGTATTCCATTGGTGATATGTAAGTTCCACTCAAGCAGCTTCTTCCTACGAACCGATGCTTTGTGGATCCGACTCCCAAGAAGATGCTTCCTCAATCATTACAAGTCTAGGGTTAACTGTTATCTTCCCCAAATATCCGCATAAACCTTATCTTACTCTGTAAACCTCTAGCTCGAGTGGCTCCCGCGTTTTGTACAAGATGAACACCATTATAGAAAAAAACTTTTTTCCCACAATCCTTTGCTATATTTACCTTTCTTTCTTTCTTTCTTTCTTTCTTTCTTTCTTTCTTTCTTTCTTTCTTTCTTTCTGGCCTGGATGGAGAATGCCGTTTAAATGAAAAATGAATATAATTTAATCAAACGAATTGTGAATCCTCTCCGATTAATAAATGACAAAAGCTACTGCCATTTCCCTTGTGTCTTAGTGGCTTCATTGCCTTGGGTGGGGTGAAATCGGTTTAAATAAAAAATCTATCGCAATAGTCTTAATACCATGATTTCCAGTCGGGAATAATTGTCTGTCTTGAAAATAAGCATTTCCGTTTCTCGCTTTTCGCTGAGCTCAAAAATGGATCAGTCGCACTGATAAAAAGTAAAAGGCATTAGCATTATGCAATCTTTCGGAAGATGGATCTGTACCTGGACAACAGGAGGAGGGTGGGGGCAGAGTGCCGATGCCTCTTGAAATTCAAGGTTATTAATATAGAAGCACATTTTAACCACTCACTTAAAGATATTTTATAGATTCAATCCGTCATCAGGTCAAAGATGAATTGAATGATTGTATAGCGTCA
>OZ010593.1:5369012-5441512 GCA_963932145.1 Acanthosepion lycidas | reverse complement strand
ACAACTCAGCTTTGGTACCGTTATCAGCCTTTTTCAGGTGATTCTTATCTTCAAACTTTCCCGGGAAATTTAGGCAGACGGAAATATATTTAAAAAAAAAAAAAAAAAAAAAATCAAAAACAAAAAATAAATAAATAAACAAACATACATAGCAGATGCACGTACCGAAAAACTATAACTTAATTTGATTCCCATTGGAGGATTTCTAATTTGATTTCTAAAGAAGAAAGCATTTTTATCCAGCAATCACGGCGGTTAAAAAAATTAAAATACATATTCCATCACCTGAAGTCGATCCTTCGGTCGACTGTAAGAGTGTTTCCTCCGAGCGAGTTACCCGCTCCTCGATTGTTTGCTTAACAGCTGATAACACACACACTCACTCGCTGCAAATGGCTCCGGTGCCTACAGAACATATATCTAGGAGTATCTACCGAATAATTACGGATTTTATAAGCATTCTTATAGGTAAGTACACGACCAATGAATGTCACCGACTCTGTAGTGTCTACTGCATGTTGTGTTGTCATTATTTATCTGTGTTTCGTGCCTGTTTTTGAAAAGAAAACATTTTTATTTATATCCGTTCGACGCTATGATGAATGAATAGACTCGTTTTGACTGTGTGTAGTGTTACTTGAGCGAAGGTAAATAAAATTGTGAATGCAGAGGAAAGAAGAGAAAATTATGTCTGGCTACAGAACATGACAGGAGAATGCATTAGTCCTGTAGAAATATATGTACACTAAAACATAATAATACAGTTTATTTGAAAGAGTTTAGTTAAATATTGTTGCGGGATTCGACCGGGCTTTGCTTTTTACAACCTATACAACATATCTCTCACTCTCTATCTATCTATCTCTCTCTCTCTATATATATATATATATGAGTGTGTCATGTTGTGATAAAAACTGCATATTTATAAAATAAATCACACGATTTAAATTACCTATGCTTTAGACATAAAAGTCACAGTCACACACACAAGCACACACACCCACATGATGTAAAGACTCTTTGAAAGTTACTACTGTTATGTAGATGTCATCAAATTTTCCCTTTAACATTATGCGTTTAAGAATTATGACACGTTTTTTTATACTGAGGTCTAGATTCTTTAAGGTACCTTTTTAGCAGGTTAATTTGTCAGTTGTCACGAGTATTGTCATTAATAAACATCAAAGCTCTTCGCATTTGCGGTATAACGTCTTTCTTTACACACCGATCCACGTCCTCCTCGTATGTTGTTTAGCTGAAAACATAAACGCTGCCTCTTTGAATTATAAACACTGTTCTCTTTGATAACGTAGAGCTTTTGAATGTAACGTTCATCTATCTCTCTATCTATCTATCTATCTATCTATCTATCTATCTATCTATCTATCTATCTATCTGTTTGTTTATCTACCTGACTGGACACTATCTATCTATCTATCTATCTATCTATCTGACTGGACACTATTTATCTATCCGAGCGGACACTATCTATCTATCTATCTATCTATCTATCTATCTATCTGACTGGACACTATTTATCTATCCGAGCGGACACTATCTATCTATCTATCTATCTATCTATCTATCTATCTATCTATCTATCTATCTATCTATCTGTTTGTCAGAGTGTGCATGTTATTGTTATGTATAAAAGTGACTTTCGTAAAATGCGTGTTTACTACAGTACATCATCGACCAGTATCTATGACCACGGTTACTTTCAAGTGATTTACGAGGGACGTAGAAAAATTCCTGGAGTGACCATGGAGAAATTCACTCCCACCCCACAAAAAAAATCTAGTGGTTGTTTATTTTGGTCAGATTCAGGATAGTTTGTCGGTGTGATTACATTTTCAGCATTGTACATACAAATAAACACAGACTCACACACACAGTGACTCAGACGCGCACATGCACACACACACTCATACACACGCACACTCACACACACTCATATACATATATATATATATATATATATATATATATATATATATATATATATATATATATTGATGATCAAGCGGTCATCATACCGTTGTTTATATCTACAAAATAAATATCGTCGGTATTTGCACTCTTTCTCCAAATTTTAAGCAATATATATATATATATATATATATATATATATATATATATATATATATAATTATATAATTTGTGTATTTAGGCAGCAATCCTTCTTTCATGCACATTTCATTGAAAACGACAGACAAGGTGCTTTTATTTAGTGTTTTTTATACAATTTCTCGTGCGTTCTAATAATTTTTTTTCTTTTCAGATGATAAATTATATAAAAACTCTCCGAATGTTTTTTAATTTTAACCGAGCGCTTTCGGCTCTACATTTAGCCATTTTCAAGGATAAAATATTTTAACTGTTAAGAAATAGTTTGTTGCAAGTATGTTTTATAAAATTAATGTTTTCATTTTTCAAAACACGGTCAAGATATTATGTCCATCTTCAAAGTTAATATTATTAAGTGTTGGTTTGTTTGTTTTTATCAATAAGGCTTCCATTATTTTTAGCCTTTTTTTGCATGTAGATGATGTTATTATATTAGTGTTGTCAACAAGTATGTTACGAATAGTGTCCGGTAGGTCTCCATGAATATTTAAATGAGATCTAATTGAGCTATGGTCAGAAAGGTGTAGTGTGTGTCTATACATGCTTTGCTACAAAAGATTACCATAACAATAAGTCAAGTCAAAATATCCTTGATAATGACTAATAGATTAGCCGAAAGCGCTTGGATCCAAATATCATTTGTCTCAAAAAGAAAATCTCTTGTAGCCATGATGCAGGATAAATATCACACGAAATACATTAATCGCACAGACTTGTTAGTCACCTTCAAAGAAACCTGTTTAAAAGTGAGATTGTTGTCCAAATGCACAATTACGTATCTACATACATGCATACACACGTACGCACACGCACACTCGCGCGCGCGCACACACACACACACACACTCACGGGCACACACCCGCACGCATGCACATATACGCACGCACAGATACACTTATTATAAATATATATATATATATATATATATATATATATATATATATATATATATATATATATATATATACGCAGTACTTAGGAGAAAGTGCTCAATATCTGTGATAGAGCTAACATATTCAAAAACATTACAGGGTTACAAACTCAGATCCATATATATATATATATATATATATAATGCTTCGTATTGATATACAGAAAATGATATAATTTAACGTGCATTATCACGATGCAAAAGTTATATATATATATATATATATATATATATATATATATGTACAATGAAATGGATCAAGTCCGACAATTATTTAATATATTTTCTGCTTATACGTTATTTTTATAGATATAATTTCTTTATGTAAATGCTCTGTTTTTTAATTAAAGAAGATTTATTACATTTACCGGACTGCATGTTTTCTACGCAGTTTTTCAAACATTCAGGCCGGTAAATGTAATTAATATAAAAAATGTGCATTTACTTAATATTGTATCTATAAAAAATATGTTGGAAACAGAAAATATATTCAATAAATGTCGTTCTTAATCCATTTCATAATATGTTGTCATTCTTTACGTTAAGTTATGTTTTTTCATGCGCAGAAATGATCGATCGAGGAAAATTGTCGAAGATGTAGGTTAATAAACAGTAATTCGAACTTCCCTGACGAGATGCTTCCAAGTTGGCTGAATGGTTAACAGCAAGACATGTCAAATAAGTTTTTTTTTAAGGGTTGCAGTTTCGATTCCTGTCAGCGCATATTTTCTACGAAATTTCTCGAACATTCAAGCCGCTAAAAGTGATTAATCTTGTTTAATAAAAAAAAAAAGACAGAGCATTTATTTAAGTAAATTACATTTATAAAAATAACGTATATACAATATATATATATATATGTGTGTGTGTGTGTTTAAATTGTGTTGTGATCAGTGCGTGTGGATCAATAAGTCAATGGCCTTTAAAGTCTTAAAATCATAAACTAATTTTTGATCGAAGATATATAATGCTCAACCGATTGTGAGATAGGAAATGATTATGTTAAAAAGTAAATATCTATTACGAAAATGAATACATCGACTCGCCTCAGAGATTACTGACCAACATATATATGTATCTTCCGTCATATTATATGTATATATATATATATATATATAATTTTTTTTTTGTTTAATAAGAGTTCTCATGTTTCAAAAACGAGAGCCGAAATCATCCAAACGTGTTCTTTTCTATTTTCTGCATACCCGCGCACTTATGTATATTTAGGGAGCATGTTTTCATTCAAGCATGTATGTTTAAATAATCGAAAGGTTTGAAACTAAAATAAATAGGCATAAATACGTCTAAATTATTTAACAAAATATGCTTGAATGTATATGTGTGTGTGTATCGGTGTTTGTGTGTTTGTATCGGTGTTTGTGTGTGGGGGGGGGTATCAGTGTTTGTGTGTGTGTATCGGTGTTTGTGTGTGTGTGTGTATCGGTGTTTGTGTGTGTGTATCGGTGTTTGTGTAGTGATAAAATAAGCACATCCCATCTCCCCTCTCGCTTGCAATAAATTAAACATTTTGCCGCACTAAAGCAGAATGAATCAAATAAAGCTTCATAAGCTTCTACTTCGTGTTCTTACTATATACAATATGGAGAGAGTGATGTGTGTCTTATTTTAGATCATTTTTATTTTAAAAAATTTTTGTTAACTATACAATATAAAATTGTTTATAAATAGGTAGGTGAATATCAATTTTAAAGGTGCAAATGGTCTACATACACAGTGCGAATTTCCTCTCCCTACGTTGTGTTCTACACCTATGGCTAACGGATACCAACAAGCCTGTTGATCCCTGAGAGTGTTGTAGCAGCAATTTAAAAAACGAAAGACGCATTTCTCGGTCGAATATTTTTCCTATAAAAAAAAATACATACGCATGTATACAGATCCCGCAGAATTAAAGTTCAAATAATCCCCCAAGTCTTCCGCTATTTTTTTTAGAAAAAAAAAACGCTTGAAGTGGTGGGGGTTGAATTAACATTTGATGTTTTTTGATAAATGTTCTCTTTTCTTTCTGATCTCGCTTTATATTGTTTATAAATTATAAAATAATCGGTCGCAATGCGTTTTCAACAGAAATACAGCAATGAGCTGCTTGTCTACTCGTCTCTCCTTCAATCTGTCTATCTTCTTGTCCGACCTTCGTCAGACAGCGGTTGGTTTAATAACGTTTCTAGCTTGTAATTGTTATAATTTATGTAGTATAATGCCGCAATAAGGCCGTCTTGATTAATCTTCTGCCTCTTTAATTGGGCAATCACACAAAAATTTCATGCAAATAAATTAAGTCCCCTCAAGTGTCGTGTGGTGGGAAAAAAAACCCGACTGATAACATGTTTGTTGTTGTTGTGTAATGAAAATGGATCTTTCTTGCAATAGTTTTTCGTCCATTGCTTTTCGTTCGATAGGAGTTGTTCTACTTGGGTTATACAGTAAAATATTCATCGTTTTCTCTATCACCAATCCCCCCCATCTATCTATCTATCTATCTATCTATCTATCTATCTATCTATCTATCCGTTATGTATATATAGAAAGAGAGAGACTGAAAGAGATAGATAGACAGAAATGTATACATATATATATATATATATATATATATATATATATATATATATATATATATATATATAATGTTCATGTTAATTAAACAATAAAAATATCATTTTCCTGTGTATGAAAAACTTTTTTAAGTATTTAACATCGAGCACTCCTGTATACATAAAAAGTATATATATATATATATATATATATATATATATATATATGTGTGTGTGTGTGTCATTATCGCAGATAGTACTGTTTCACTGTATCACAGCTTCTAAACGAAATACAATCGTAGTTGGTAAATATATAGAGAGAACACAGAATGAAATAGAGACTGTGAACACTCAGTGCTGATCTGTGTCCTCTTATACATACATACATATGTAAGCAAATATATGGATATATCCGACAGCATGGAGAAAAATATACGGAAAAAACAAACAAAAATCCTAATATGTAATTATGCTGTTTTAATGTTCATATGTCAACGTCGGACGTTTCGGTCTAGTAGACCATCTTCAGGACATATTCATAAAACATAATTAACATTACACTATATTTAAGGCTGAATTAAATACAGTCTAATGTTAATTATGTTTTATGAATATGTCCTGAAGATGGTCTACTAGACCGAAACGTCCGACGTTGACATTATATTAACATTAAAACAGCATAATTGCATATAAGGATTTTTGTTTGTTTTTTTCCGTATATTTTTCTTCATACATACATAAGTATATATATAATATATTTATATATATATATGAAATGACTATGTCCGACAGTTATTTAAATATATTTTTCTGCTTATAAGTTACTTTTATTCATTTTATATAGATACAAATATTTAAGTAAATGCTGTGTTTATAATAAAGAAACATTATTAACAACATTTACCGGCCTGAATGTCGTGTTGAATGACATATTTTCTATGACAATTTCTCCGACATTCTGGCCGGTAAATATTGTTTATTATAAACGAAGCATTTACTTAAATATTTGTATCTATGAAATAATGCATAAAGAAAATATATATATATATGTGTGTGTCTGTGTGTGTGCATGCGCGTGCATGCGCGTGCTTGTGCTAGTCAGCGTGATTCTCTCTCTCTCACTCTCTCTCTCTCTCTCTCTATCTATCTATCTTTCTATCTATCTATCTATCTATCTATATATATATATATATATATATATATATATATATATATATATATATAAGGCTTATGTCAGAGGGTATCCCCCAGACCAGTCTCGTCTCTGAAAACTGACTCCGTTTTTACGTGGTCTATAGGGAATTTTGGCCCGAGCCTACGCGCGGATAACCCCACTTTAAACTAGGACTTGTGCCACATCTTGCGGCGTGGAGCAGCGAGTAAATAATAAAGTATATATATATATATATATATATATATATATATATATATATATATATATATATATATATATAGATAGATAGATAGATAGATAGATAGTGTGTGTTAATTTGGAAGATTGCTTTGGGAGCCAAAATTGCTGGTTTTTCAGCGGTTTGCTGATAAGGAAGCATTTACAAGGTTTAGGATCTTTTTAGTTGAGTGTTCAATATTGAAGACAGAGCGTTAATAGAATTAATGTGAAAATTTTTTTATATTAATTATATATAATTATATGTATATATATATATATATATATATATATATATATATATATATATATAATATATATATGTGTGTGTGTGACTGTGAGTTTATATATATATATATATATATATATATACATACATATATATATATATATATATATATATATACATATATATATATATATATATATATATATATATATATATATATAATAATAATGAATATATATTTGATTGGATTGATGTGAGTTTGTGACCCTTTTGCGATCGTTAGACAAACAAATATGTCAAACAAACAAATATGTTAGCTCTATCTCTGATATTGAGCGCTTTCTAATATGTACCGCGCATATAATATATAAATAATTATGCATACACATATATATATATATATATATATATATATATATATATATGTATTGTTATAATATATATATTTATATACACACACATTTATATACACACACTTTTCACACACACACACACATATATATGTATATATGTATGTATGTATGTATGGTAATCTAAAATCTAAAAATCATTTCAAATCTTCCATTTTCTAAAGTCTAAGCATGTTAATGTTTATTATTTACCTTTCACTGTCTCTTCCACATTCTACGTCTTTTATTATCGTTTTATTAATTCTTCTTATTAATAATAGTTCGAGCTGTCTGGTCTCCCTCTCCATTTTTAATCTGTTCGTCTGTCTGCTTGTCTACCTGTGTATTGTAGTATAAACTAGAACAGTTCATAGCTTAGCTTTTCCTCCATCTGCTTTAGCCGCTTGTTTCGTCTTGTTTCCCCCATTCACGGTGTTCGACCATGAGAGTCGGCTGCGAATTTTACGCAGGGTTTGCTACACATAATATGCTTCCTTTCCTGTCGCAGCAATTCGCTTTGAAATTAACAAAAATTAAACGTTTCAAAACACATGGCAATACATTCTACTCTCTACTTGGTTCTGTGTCATTCTTAAAACTGCAGCTAGTAAATATACCACGCTATATCCGTATTAATGGAAAGTAGTAAATAAATTAAAAAATGTGTTTGAAATAAAATCGTGCATAATTATTAAATATCTCGATTTCTTAGATAAAGAACTGTCATCATTGTTAAATACATTTACGATTTTTTTCTTTTAATTTATTAGGTTGGTGCAAAAATAATGACGTAATAATGTCGTTTTTTGACGTTAAAAATACGTCAAAAAACGACATTATTACGTCATTATTTTTGCACCAACCTAATACCTTAATTTTTTTTTGCCTTGAGTTTAGTTGAGTTCCTAGGTGAAGCGGCGTTATTTTCTCTTGGTTTGTTTTTCTGTCACTTATTTTGCATCTACGTGCCGAAACAAATATGTCGTAGCTAAAACGGATTTCATGATCATACACCTGACAATTAGTAGTGTCGGGGGTCATCTAAGCCTTTTTAATTCTATCGTTATTGATTTTCTGACAATTTTATTTATTTATTTGATGTATTGCCAGTAGGATAGCAACGATATACACACAAATACACACATATACATACATACATACATACATACATACATACATACAT
Organism: Acanthosepion lycidas; assembly: GCA_963932145.1. NCBI lineage: Eukaryota > Metazoa > Mollusca > Cephalopoda > Sepiida > Sepiidae > Acanthosepion > Acanthosepion lycidas. The sequence goes on along the minus strand of OZ010593.1, from coordinate 5,432,711 downwards.
ACATACATATATATATCAGGATTCTCTATTCTGTTTTTCTTAATTTCTTTTTAGGCCTTTTATACTGTGAAAAATAGTAAGAGCAAATGTGTGTGCGTGTATATATATATATATATATATATATATATATATATATATATATATATATATATATATTAGGTTGGTGCAAAAATAATGTCGTTTTTTGGCGTTAAAAAAATACGTCAAAAAACGACATCATTTTTGCACCAACCTAATCTATATATCCAGTTGTAAACATATGAGTTTGTGACCCTGGGTTTCACGCTTTTGCGATCAAACTCATATCCATACAACGGAATATGTTAGCGCTATCACTGACATTGAGCGATTTCCACTAAGTACTGCGCATATAATATATATATATATATATATATATATATATATATATATATATATATATATATATATATATATATATATATACGAAAGTTTAATGGTCAGAGTTGAATCAGACCAATAATCTGTAGTATTAAAAACTGCTTAATACACATGTGAAAAAATAAAATAAAAGTAAAAGTAACATGTAGAGCTTTTAACTTTAAAAATCAGGAGGTCAACTGAATCCGCTACCTCGGTTTCAGCCTTACGGTACCCGTAGGCGATTTTTATCAAATTACCTCTCAACGCTTTATCTATTAGGTTGGTGCAAAAATAATTTCGTTTTCCCACATAGTAACATATGTTAGAAAACGAAATTATTTTTGCACCAACCTAATATTTAAAAAACTAATGAACGCTATATTATTATTTTCAAAAATAAATAAAACAACCGACGTTGGATGTAATAGAAAGGGAAGAGGAGGATGTGAAGAAGAAGAAGAAGAAGAAGAAGAAGAAGAAGAAGAAGAAGAAGAAGAAAAAAAGCAAGGGTGTTACAAATGTATTGCTGTGGGTTTAATTGTAATGCACGTTACTTTTTTTATCCAGTCTCATATATGCTTAAGAGTAATTTTCTAATATGCAAGCAAGGACTCAAGACTTCGCATTTTCTGATATATATATATATATATATATATATATATATATATATATATATATATATATATATGGTGTATCAAAAATACCTTTACTTTTACAAACTTTGGCGCGGCTTCCTCACAAATCGTTCGTTTTTGAGTTAAGTTTAAAGAAATTTTACAGTAGATGACGTTGTGTTGCCATAGACTAGGTTATATTTGTCATTCGTGTACATTTGTAACTAATCTGTCTTCAACTTTTAACTTGTAAGTTAACTGAGGAGTGTTCTGTTTAACAATGACAGGATATTTATATCATGAACAGGCAGATATGATTTTTATATACGGCCGCGTGAATGGTAATGGACGCAAGGCTGCACGACTGTAACAGATTCCTTTCCAGATCGATGGTAGCCGAGTCATCCACCTTTTGAAGCTGCTTATTAAAAACCTGATATGTAACCTAGTCTTAATGGCAACACAGCGCCATCTACTGTAAACTTTCTTTAAACTTAATAACTCAAAAACGAAAGATTTGCCGACATATGATTATATGAAACTTTGTACTCGTTTTGGTATGACGAACCCGCCCTCAAAGTTCGTAAAAGTATTTTTTGATACACCCTGTATATAAATGATTCAGGGTCCTTTATTCTGTTTTTCTCCTTTGGTTGAATTTCCGCCTCACTGGCCATTTAGATGTGTTCTCACTGGTTGGAAACTCACATATGAATTTCGCTTAAACCCGGAAAGTTATTGCCTCTAGTGTTAGAGATCTCAAATATATATATATATATATATATATATATATATATATATATATATATATATATATATGTGTGTGTGTGTGTGTGTGTGTGTGTGTGTGGCATAAAAAGCAATAAATTTTATATTATAGGCCATGATAGATTTAAAATAAAAACAAAAACACACATCAGTCTCCCGGTTTCGTCCCCTCTCATCAGAACTGTTACCGGGGAACACAAATTATGAAGAGAAAAAAAAGAAGAAAGTCTGTCATGGATGACCTGAATGAATGGACAGGGAGAAGAAAAAAAATATAATTATAAAAATTATACCAACAAAGATGCTAGAAACGCAGCACAGCAAGTCCAAACAAACAGTCTCTTTGTTTACAAAGAGCAGGTCGCCTGGACCTGATGTGCAGCGTCTCCAACACCTTAAGATTCTTAAGTGGGATTCTTTATAAAATGATCCGCAATCGAAGACTCATACGTGTTACGAATGGTATCGCCCAACGAAAATTTTTTATTCAGTATTATAGCAGGTACGTGTTGTTTAATTCTAACGTCCAACCGCTGTGTCTTTCTACCTATGTAGAAATATATCAACCAATACATGGAAAAATAATGATAGTCTGTTTTTGATGCATGAAAAATTTCAAAGAAACGACTAACTTGTGTATACAGATCCTAGCAAAAAATTAGGTTAATCATATACTACACCTAAATCTAGTATATCCAACTTAATTCTTCGCAATGATTCTTCCTCTCTTCCCATTAGCGATTTGCAAAAAACCAACATAGTTTACAAATTCAAGTGTCCTTTGGGAGATTGTATCTCCAATGGATTAAATAATATTTATGTTGGTCACACCACAAACTCGCTTTCACGACGCTTGACTCTACATTTGAATGATAACTCTAACATTTTTAGGCATTTAAAACAACATGCCTGGCCGCGTACACAATTCCTTGTTAAAAATACAATTATACTTAAACATGAAAACAATAGACAAAAACTAAAATTTCTTAAAGCTATATACATAAAACAGTTGAAACCTAACCTGAACAAAATAAACTATGAAATCTCCACAAATATTCTTAAATGTGTATGATTCATAATTGAAGTCATTGGTTTATACCAACGGCTTCCCATATTTAATACTTCTCATTTTCACTCTCGCGTGATCACATTTGACGTCACGAGCTGCGACACGATTTTTGCTTTCGCGTCTCGTATACACGAGTTAGTCGTTGCTTTGAAATTTTTCATGCAACAAAAACAGACTGTCATTATTGTTTCGTCCGTGTATTGGTTGATATATTGAAAAGTAATTGTCATCTTTGATAATGTCTTATGTAAGCCGAAAGCTTAGATTGGATTTAAACATGTATCAATATGGTGATTTCCTTTCGTCTTTCAATGATAATGTTATTAAGCTTATCAGACAATATGAAAGGAACTTACTTAAAATAAATAGACACAACTTGTCTATATTATTTAATGAAACATGCATGAATATATATATATATATATATATATATATATATATATATGGTTGGATTTGTGTGAGTTGGTGACCCTGGGTTTCAAGCTTTTGCGATCGTCAGACACACTGATTATTTTTTTTAACTTTTGGATTTTTTAAAAAATGAATCAGTTTGTCTGACGATTGCAAAAGCGTGAAACACAGGGTCACAAACTCACATCAATCCAACCAAATATGTTAGCTCTATCTCTGATATTGAGTGCTTTTTAAGTACCGTGCATATAATATATAAATAATAATATATATATTACACACACACACGCATATAGTATGCCACTAGGCCCCCGAACGACCCTCTCACTCTACTATATATATATATATATATATATATATATATATATATATATATATATATATATATATATATATATAATAGTGGAGTGATAGCTGTTCGGATTGAGGAATCGGAGGAGAACTAAGTTCAAATTCCACTCGAGTTCATTACATCCACTTACCCTTGCGAAATGGGTAAATAGCATGACGGTCTTGGGTGGCCAACGGTCTAGGGGAAAGTACAAATCTGCATTCAAAGTCTGCGGATGGTCGTTCGGGGGCCTAGTGGCATACTGTGCACCAGTTTTCCGTATTTGGCTCTTCCAAAAATGTGGTTGGTTCTGCACAAAACCTCGCCACTATAACAAAATGATATGCCCGGGTAGTCTGTCTGTTGGTTCTAAGTTGCTTGGAACTGAATTGCTTGACCCTCGAAAACGACGGCAGTGTCCAGTGTATATATATATATATATATATATATATATATATATATATATATATATATATATATAAAAGTGAACATAGAAGTCAACACTTAGAGGCGACAGTCTGTTTCATGCTATATGCAATCGTCAGGCCATATAGCATGAGTGCATGAAACAGACTGTCGCCTCTAAGTGTTGACTTCTATGTTCACTTTTATATTTACACACGCTCTATCTCTGATATTGAGCACTTTATTCCATAAATATAGCACACCTTAAGACTATATTTCTTTATATATATATATATATATATATATATATATATATATATATATATATAGTTAAGTTATAAGGAACTTTGTAAACCGAATTGGTAAATCCAAAGAGGATGAAATCCTGAGAGCTCAATGTGAGGACAGAGCTAATATGTAATGAAAAACAAACCACTTTAAGGTACCATTACGATAATTTATTTCACCTAAATCCTTTTTTAAGGATTCAGGATCATCAGGTAAAACTTCCAACAACGAATTGAGAGGAAAAAAAAATCTTCATGTTTTCAAACTTCATGAGTGATTTTTCCTGATTAAAATTTAAAAGGCTCCCCAGAGTTTTAGTTATTCTAGTGTGCCGTAAAGTAAAAAAGAAAACGTTTGAGAAACACTGTCTTAAAATAACATCATTGTTATTACGACTGCAGTGCATGTATTGCCCTTCCGAACCTAATGAGTTACAAGACAAGTCAGTTGACGATAAGAAAACTGAAAAAAAAAAAAAAAAAGCGCTTACAATTTAAATATTTGGATGGAGCTTCCATAGTAAAACACTTGTCATACATTTAATGCTCTAATAAGTTCATGATATCCCCTGTAGATGGGACCCTGGTTGGAGATAATTGCAGGGCGGTGTAGTGGCTATTAAGTACTGAAATCAAAAAGAGAGTCTCGAGTTCGAATTTCGGTAGAGGCTGTTTATATTAACCTCGCACTTGAGAAAGACTTGAAATTTCTGGAAACATGGATAGACGTAACCGTAATGTCAAAAGGAACGTTTTTCCCATTGAAACAACATTTTTTTTAATTTTTTTTTAGCTATCTTCTACCATGTTTAAGAAAAAACTTGACAGAAAAAACATAATTTTCTTGCTTTGTTTATTGAAACAAATTTATTTATTTATTTATTTTACAATTAGATCCCAATGTTTTATAATTTACAGATAAATAATACAAATATGTAAAATAAAGTTCGACAAAGACGTTTTTCATTTTGGATTTTATTCATTAGTTTAAAAAAAGAACTGCTTAAGTTTTGTTTATTATTATTATTGTGTGTGTGTGTGTGTGTGTGTACTTCATTAATTAAAACCCCACTGTGCCCACAAAAAAAAAAAAAAAAGGATGTTTTTTCCTTTGACGCCGCTATTATTTTAACTACTGTCACTCCTTGGCAATGTTTATCATTTTAAAAAGCAATGATTAGAATTGTAATAAAACCTCAACGTATGAGGAAAGTGAATTTATACATTTTTTTGAGAATTTACAACAAAAATATTAACCACTATATATTTATTACATTTTTTTTTTCACAAGAATAATTTTATATTTACAACATTCTAAAAACTAATACAATTAAAACTAACACAATGCAATATTTATAATTTACCAATTTATAAAGAAATAAATATGAAAACAATTTTTTATTCATAAATTTATAAACATTTACTGAATTATTAAATACGTGAAAGAACTATAAATCCTTATTATAGAGCATTTTAGAATGATCGAATTGAGTGGCAATTAGTCGATGTTTTGCCAACCATTTCAAGAAGTAATATAATAAATAGTGTAAATAAACAATCTAATAAATAAATAAACTGTGTTTATTATTTTTTGTCTAATTTTCCTCAAGAACAAAGAATATGTATAAATTTACTTTCATATATATATATATATATATATATATATATATATATATATATATATATATATTATAAATTAATTGATTTAAAATATGGTTTTTCCGCCATCTAATCGGTGTCACTGATTAGATGGCGGAAAAACCATATTTTAAATCAATTAATTTATAATATTAATGCTCTATAAATTTACATTGAGCACTATTTTGTAAAAATAAAAATATCTATAAGAACACCGGACTATATATCTTACTGTTCTTTTTATTTATATATATATATATATATATATATATATATATATATATATATATATATTATTACGTGATTATTTTTGCACCAACCTAATATTTAAATAAATGTTATTTTTATAATTTATTATTATTATTATTATTATTATTATTATTATTATTATGCCTTTTGATTCCTTAAGGAACATAGGGCCACAGCAACACCTTTCTAACCGACAACCAGTTCTGGGCGAACGCTGACCCGAACGTCCGAGGAATTTCGTATGTCCTCCGACCGGAATTGAACCTCTGTCCTACACTGAACCGTCATTTGATCTCTCTCTCTCTGTCTGTCTCTCTCTCTCTGTCTCTCTCTCTCTCTCTCTCTCTCTCTCTCTATATATATATATATATATATATATATATATTTCTCTCTTTCTCTCTTTCTCTCTCTCTCTCTCTCTCTCTCTCTCTCTATATATATATATATATATATATATATATATATATATATATAGAGAGAGAGAGAGAGAGAGAGATAGATAACAGAAAGATAGCTAAATAAATTGTTTTAGCCCACCTCGTCCCCACAAAATAAAAACGTCGATGAGAATATTTGATTATATCCATAAAAATTATCTAATACACATAATCAAATAATTGAAGATCAGTTTACGCCATACAATGACGTCCTTAAGAAAGAATAAATTTAAAATAACTTGGCGTAAACGATATAAACGTTTTTAATAAAAGGTCTTTTAATCAATCCACTTGTACTGCCTAACTACCTGATTACAGCTGATTACATCTACGAAACTTGATGCCCGGTAGATAATTTCTTAAAACTTGTACGTTAATTTTACCACTGTCCCACAGCACATACACACGCACACACACACACACACACATATATTATGTGTATTTAGGCAGCATTTTTTCATTGAGGCATGTTTCATTAAATAATACAGACAAGTGTTGTCTTTATTTTATGTAAATTCTTTTCATATCGTCTGATAAGGTTAATAATATTACCATTACACGAAGAAAGAAGATCCCAATATTGATACATATTTGTTAATCCTATCTAAGCTTTCGACTTACATAAGCCATTATCAAAGATGACAATTACATAATTTTCGTCAGTCTATGCGTAATTTCCTCCTGTTGGTCCAGTGTAGTTATATATCTTATTTAGTTTATTGCTTGTTGCTCTTAAGGGTGTTCAATTTTTCTTTGGCTATTTCAGTTTCCCTTTTCATAAGGCTACATTTATAATTCTAAGTGTTGATAGTTTGGTGGGCTGCTGGGTCATGTAATTTAAACTGTGTGTATTTAACATATATATATATATATATATATATATATATATATATATATATATATATATATATATATTAAACATAGTAATATATATTTTTTAATCGCGTTTACCCCAAGCAAGGCAATAAAGCCATTAAGAGACAGGGAAGGGTTAGTGGGTGTGGAAGTACTAGAAAACAGAAACATTACCAAGGGATGAGAGCAAAAGAAGAGTAATCGTGAGGACAGTAAATAGCGATTGACACTGCATTTAAATTTTTGCAGATCAAAGTTGGCTGGAAAGCATGAAGCAGTAAATGAGTTCCAGAAACGAAGTGCGAGAAAAGTAATTGTTTGCATAGAACTTACGGTTAAAACTTAGCCAACTCAGCTATAAATTGGTCGAGTACTACGCTTGAATTTATAAAGCCCAAGTACTATATTAAAGAGAGATATTTATTCTGCTTATATACTGAAATGTGGCACAAAGCCAAAATGGAGAATGGGGAAAAGGACAGTCTTCTTCTGTCTTAACGTTAAACTTAGCTAACCACAAACACTGACCCGAACATACAACAATATTTCTTACACTAAAACAACGCATTCTTACTTACCATTCTTACTTCATCCACCATAATACCTCAGAATTTCCATAAAGTCCTAAGTGGCCCCCATATTTACAATTCATTGTCTGGGTGGGGAATAAAACAACAATTTAAACTCTAACCTCAATGTGTATTTACAATATGAAAACAAAATTATTTACAAGCAACGAAACAAAATAATATTAGTAATAAAACCCACCACAATCCTTAAACGGGACAGAAACATCAGTTAACTAGATTAAATCGATGCGGGACTATAATAATATAAAACATTGATTCATTCCTATAGTAAAGAGCTAATAATTACAATGGAAATCTTTATAGTAAAGACTTAGGGGATAACTTTTCAAGGTGGGAAATTGGCTGAAGCCGAGACGCCAGATCAGGGTCAATAATATTGCTGATACTATTTTTTTTCAAGGTTAGTACGAACACCTGAACATATGTGACAGCAATATTCTAAGCATGGACGAACGGTAGACATATAGATATGTAAGATAGATTCGGTAGTGAAAAACTGTCTAGTACGACACAGTGAACCAATTTTCTTAGCAGCTGGCCTAGCCTTTCCACTTCATATTAGCCGAGAACTTTAGCCTGAGAAGGTGCAATAAGTCATTCAACTAGAGATTAGAACCGGCCATGCTGATAGAAGGTCGAGATATATATATTCACATATATTATGATAAGTCCGACAGTTATTACATTTATTGTTTGTTTTTCCTTTATTTTAATAGAAACATTTTATTCAAGGAAATGCTCTGTTTTTTTTTTTTGTTTTTTTTTAAATAAACAGTATTAGTTACATTTACCGGTTCGAATGTACGAAACAAAAAAGAGCATTTAATTAAATAAATGAATATCTATTAAAATAACGTGTAAACAGAAAATATATTAAATAATTATCGGATTTAATCCATTTCATTATATGTTGTTACTGTTTACGTTAAGGTACGTTTCGTGAGCGGATATGATCGCTCGGGAAAGATCGTCGAAGATTTGTTGTTTATAAACAGTAATTCAGAACCAGACGCTTCTTTGTGACTGAATGGTTAACAGCACATCAGATAAAATGATGGTTCCCTTTGGGATTACAGGTTCGATTCCTGTTGAAGAAGCAGATATTTTCTGCGAAATTCCTCGGATTCAATACGGTAAATGTAGTTATTACTGTTTATTTAAAAAGAAAAAAAGCATATACTTAATTAAATTTTATCTATTAAAATGACGTATACACAGAAAATATATTAAATATTTACATAAATATAGTAATACACACACACTTATATATATATATATATATACATACATACATACATACATATACACACACACACACACACACACTTGACTCCGCCGTCGTATTCAACGTATGAAGGTCAAGCAACCCAGTTCATAGGAACCGACAGCCCAGACACCAGCACATGTGATTTGATTGTAGTGGTGAAGGTTTCGTGCAGGACCATCAACACTTTTTGAAGTGCCGAATACAGAGACTTGGTGCACTACGTGCCACAGAGTCCCCAAACGACCCTCGCATATATATATATATATATATATATATATATATATATATATATATATATATATATATATATATATATATATATATATATATATATATATATATATATATATATATATATATATATATATATAATACATTTTTTGTTTAAACATTCTTTTTATCGATACAAATATTTAAGTAAATGCTCTGTTTTATAATAAACAGTATTAATAACATTTACCGGCCTAAATGTCCGAGAAATTTTCATAGAAAATATTCGTCCTCCGACAGGAATCCAATCTGTATCCTATACGGAACCGTCATTTAGCCTGACGTGCCCTAACGTGTCCACGAAGTATCGTTCGGTTAGCAAGGTTGATTTTACTGCTTATAAACCTCAATCTTCCATGAATCTCTCGCGTACATTTATATCTGCTCATGGCGTATCCAAATGTAAACAAATGACGTCACACATGATGAACTGTCTTAAAATAATTGTCGGACTTTATCAATTTCATAATATATATATATATATATATATATATATATATATATATATATATATATATATATATATATATATATACACACACACAACGTCCTGGGTATGACGGTAAACTGCATCCGCGTCCTGGGTATGGCGATAAACTACATCCAACAGCAAGGTCTCAGATAATGTTTTCGGAAAAATAATGTCACCAGCTATAAGTTTTTGAAACAATAGTGTTGCCAGCTATACATTTTTTGTAAAGAATAACGTTGCCAGCTATATGTTTTTTGAAACAATAATGTTGCCAGCTATACATTTTTTATTCCATATAAAATAGGCATTTAAAATTCATATAAACTGGATTTGGCATTAAATAACCCACAGTGGTTGATATGCCATAAAACCCAAACAAACAATATATATATATATATATATATATATATATATATATATATATATATATATAGTGCATGCAAGTATTCATCCAAACGGATTTAATTAAATAGAATTGACAAAGTTTCTCTTTCATTTTTCTTTTTTGGGATTGGATGCTGTAGAGTATTTCAGTATTATCCACTATTTGCCTTATGCTGACAGTTGTATTTTGGTTGATCCTGCTGTGCTCGTCGATATGTGCACGATCTGCACTGAGATTTGATATGTGACAAGTTAATCTTCGAGAAAGTGTGGCGCATGTATGCCCGATGTTTGAATTTAAATACTGTTATTATTATTATTATTATTATTACTATTGGTTACACATGAAGTGACAGTAGGCTATTTGAAACTTTCAATATTTAATATCGGCTGATTATATTGTATGATAATACCTTCGACGGTTTTGAGTCTTTCCTGTATTGGGTGCTGTAAAGTATTTTGCTATTATCCACTAATATTTATCTGATGTTGATAGTTTGATTTTGGCTGTTCGTGCTGTGCTAGTCGATATGTGCACGAATTGCATTGAGATTTGGCAAGTGACAAGTTAATGTGCGAGTGATTGTGGTGCATGTGTACCCGATGTAAGAATTTGAATATTAAAACTGGAGATCTCTGGGAGGTTCTTCATATATATATATATATATATATATATATATATATATATATATATATAATGTTTTACCATCATTTTTTCACTTGGTCTAAAGTCATAATAATATACAATAAATATAATTATTTATTTTTATTATCATCATTATTATTGTTGTTTTTTATTGCTTGAATTTCTTTCATCGGCTTATTTTTATTGTCATCATTATTGTTGTTTTGTTGTTGAATTTCTTTCATCTTTCAGGAGATAAAAACAACAATAATAATAAAATATTCATTATATATATGTACACACACGCACACAAGCACACACACACACATATATATATATATATAATGTCATCCACATATATATATATATCGTCGACTCTCCCGTCGATATTCGACGTATAAGGGTCAATCAGATCAGTTCCCAGTTTCGTGCAGGACCATCCACATTTTTGAAGGGCAGAATTCAGAGACCTGGTGCACTAAGTGCCACAAGGTCCCCAAACGACCCTCCACAGTTTTTGAATTCTCCTAGACCAGTTGCCATCCAAGGCTATAGAACCCAGTCTGTCCTGCTATTTACCTATAGCTGGAGGGAGAAGAAGAGGATTCATACCTTTCCCAGGATTATTAGCACGTAAGTGAATGTAATGGATTCGACTGGAATATATATATATATATATATATATATATATATATATATATATATATATATATATATATATATAACAGAGAATGAATATCTATTATGTCTTATTATGAGCTGTTCTAATGTTCATATGTTTGCGTTAATTTCGAGTGAAAATATAGAAAAAATTGTCCAATATTTGTATATTTTTTATTAAGTTGGTCCTTGATCTATATCTATATTTAACAATATTTAAATAATGATCTGCTGCCCTAATACACCATATATATATATGTGTGTGTGTGTGTGTGTGTGTGTGTGTGTGTGTAAAGCGTTTTTCTAAATAATACTAATAAATTTAGATACATATGATGAAAAAGGCCCCAAACTTGATAAAACAGAATTTTGTTGTTTAAAAGTTCATGTTATTTAAGAACTTAATAAAACTTTCAGGACTTACTCATAAATGATTGAAATTATTTTTTAATTTTTTCTTTTAGAAAATCTTGGCGAAAATATATATATTTTTTTTACATCCCATTTTTATGAAATTACGAGAAAATAAATTTTGATTGCAACATTTTTTTATTAGTCACAAGCAGGACTCCTTGGAGAATGTAAATAAGAAAATATTATACCAACTAAATAGATTATATTTTTTTGTACATATGTACCTATATATTTGTCTGTACTCACACTCACCAACACAGGCGCGTGGGCGTGATTTGTTTACTTGACTCTTCCTGGATGTTTCCAGGTGTGTTCATTCTTTCTCATCTGTATATTTTCACCTGCGTTTGAGGTTCTCGCGCCATACACAGACAATTAGTAAGATCTCCCCTCGACCCACGACCCAAAGGACGAAAAGAAAATTCTAAAAGTAACCTGGAAATAAATATAATCGTTAACACCGACGCCGGAAAAGTATTTCCGGTGTATTATCATTATAACTGGTTCCTTTTAGATAAAACTGCAATCTGGATGACGTCATATGGAAATGCAACCTCAATCCAACTACAGCTGCATGCCGGGAAATTCAAATACCTTCATGGTATCATATTATAATTAGGTTTGCTTCGTTGTTAGCTAAGTTACTTAGCGAGTGCATTAAGCCCTGTCATTGTCTCAGATAAATAATAGACTATTCCATGTTGATCATGTTGTATATCAGAGACGCTGTTTGTTTTGCTGCGAGTCAAAGAAATCTTAAATAATAATGAAAGAAGTTGGCGGTGATAACGCTCTCGTGTGTTTAAGGTCTGCTTCAGTGAAATGGAAAGCTTTGCCAATTTTGAATCTTCTTCTTTGTGCTCTATTACTCCTTTGAACAATGAGTTGTATTCGTACAGATAATTGACATTGAAATATTTTGTTGAATTTGTTAAGCTTAAATATTTAACGGCTTACGGCCACAGCACGTTGATGTCCAAGTCTATACTGGACCGCTATCTTCCCCGTATATTCGCATAAACTGTCACTTACTTCGTAACCCTCTACTTCGAGTGGCTCTTGGGCCCTGTACAGGGTGAACATCGTTGTAAAAAAAAAGTATTTTCCTTCAGTAGTCTTTTGTTATCTCTCTCTCTTTCTCTGTCTCTCTCTGTCTCTCTCTGTGTGTCTCTCTCTGTCTCTCTCTCTCTCTCTCTCTCTCTGACTTCGAAAATCCCGTTCAAAAAAAAAAAAAAATGATAATTTAGCCAGACGAATTATAGATCCTCTCCGTTTAATAAATGAGTTAAGCTGTTGCAATTTATCGATAGTTTTTACTTGACTAATACTGGTTTACGGCCATATCACGTTGAAACACCGGTTCTCATACGATCACCGATGTTAAGCAACGTCGATTCTGGTCAGTACCTAGATGGGTGGCCGCTTAGGAATGCCAGGAGCTGTAAGTTTGGATGTGCGGCTGGTGTAATGGATAATGACTCGAAATTGTTAATCGGAGAGCAGAGTTCCAATTCCAGTTGGGTTCGTTGTATTAAGTGCACATACACTTGGGTGAAGTATGAATCCTGATCTTTATTTTCGCCTACAGGCCTGAATCTTCAAAAAAATAAAAAATAACGTTTAAAGTGGTAAAAAGGATACACCCGAAGTATTTGCAGAAAAACCAGACATTGGACCAAAAGAATAAATTGTGAGATTTACATCTCTTTGTCTTAGTATATTTCAAGCTGTATCATAATTGGACCAGTTAGTTAGTATTTGCCGGCATATTAGACGCACCCACGCATTGAAAGCACCCAGATATTGGCATGAAATATTTAGGGAAAAAATACACAGATCACTACCAAAAAAAGAAAAAAAATTCCAGATCGATTTCCAATCGTGGAGAAATATTTACAGTATTAACACAAATCATACTACTGGTATTTTTTTTTTTTTTTATAGAAGAAAGGTATGGTTTAATTACCAGGTCAGTTTTTGAAAAAGAAGAATTTTAGTGCATTTTACTCTGCATTTATTGAAAATTGTAATAGCTGCTTTTCAGTTTAGTTCGGTTTGGTTTGGTTTACAGCGTATCAACCTCAATTAGTTATTAAATGCCAACCAGATTTTTATTACTGATAATATTTTCGTTCAAAAATAGTATTATTGGTAATTTTTTTTTTAATGTATTGCTGGTTTTTTTTGGGTTTTTTTTTTCTTTTTTTTTTCAAAAATATATTGCTGGTAATAATTTTTTTCTCCAAAAATTCATTGCTGGCAATAATTTTTTCCCAAAAAGTATTGCTGGTATTAAAACCTATTTTTACACTTTCATAGTGTTTTGATCCCAGTTTGGAGGTCAATTTTTTGCCCATAGGCTGGACCTGGGAACAACAGAAAATAAGAGGTGGTTTTACACTCCTCAAAACCTCCCGATCAGAGGGCCTTGGTGACGGGTGTACTTTATTGTCACACCCAGGACGTAGTTGTCTTTCAGAGAGCAATATCTGCGTATATAGTAAATTCATAATGGCTACAAAGAAATCTATTAGTATCAGTAAACACTGGTACATATGGTAATGGGCAAAACACAGAAATATGGCACTTGTTGGTAAATGAAATCTCATATCATATATGCAGAAAAGCAAATTTCAATATCTGTATATCAGCAAACACACACACACAAATCAAGCAGGAATATGCCAGTCAAAGCAAATATTTCTATAAAATCTGGTATTTCTATAAAGCAAGCAGCAAAATATTGTGCCATTTTATAAATTTCTTTTTCCTGGGTGAATTTTTCAGGGATATTTTTTATTGATGCCTTGTTTGTTCACTTCCAGGACTCTTAGTTTCAGATCTACGCTTTATGCGTGCACTGATATCTGGTAAACCCCACATTTTTCCCTGACCTTCATGTCCCTCCCATGCATCATAAATACTGTATTGAACGCAGGGTAATTTTCTGGGGCCCTTTTTTTTAAATCCGTGTCTAACAGTGATTTTCTAAGCGTGGCTTAGATGTGGCACAAGGTCGAATGTATGGGGAACCCAGTGAGGATCGAACTCACTACTCAGTCGTAACTGTTCTAGCAAGACAAACTTGCTAGCCGTTATAGCGCCTCGAGGTGCCGAATCCGCGTCTAACGGAACAGCAAATACTGCATTTTCCTCCAACTACATATTTTGTCACCAAATGTCATGTGCGTCAATGTAAAATTGCAAAAACGTATAGGGTCAACTTGACCATTATTACGCAACATACTTGCAGGGAACTTTTTTTTTTTTTTTTGTTTTGTTTTGTTTTAAGCTCAGGTTAATACGCAATCAATGATGTTTCATATTTGATATCAGACTTGGAAATCGATCTGGAATTAAAAATGAATAAACGCCTTTCAGTTATAAGCTATGATTGCGTAATAAACTTGTTTTTCTTCTTTTTTTTTTATCCGGACAGGTCATTCTAACCGGGACAAAGTCATTGATCACACTTGATGGACAGTAATAATAATAATGTTATTTGGCTCACATTCAGATGCGTAAAGCCGATGTAAATTTAACGTTTACAGTAGCGTAGTGCCTAGCAGATTGTGTCAGTGGCCAATTCTTGAGAGTATCTCGTTTTACAATGGCATTGTGCCAGACTATGCTTATTAAACAAGTAAACACCGAAGTTAAGCAACGCCGAGCCTGAACAGTACCTATATGGGTGACCGCTTGGGAATATCAGATGCTGTAAGCTTGGATGTAATGTACTGGATAATGACTCGAAATTATTAATCGAATCCGAGAGCCGAGTTTCAATTCCAGTTGGGTTCGTTATATTCACTAACGCTCAAATACCACCTATTCTCCTCCCGGCTATGGGTTAATTAGTAATACCTGTATCACTAAAATCATTATTATCTAAAAAAAAAAAAAAAAAAAAAAGACATTGTGTACAAATAATTAGCTTTTTGGCATAAAATAACCCATAGAGGTCGATATGCTGCCAAACAAAATGAACCAACCAACAAAATTATTAAATAAGAGACTTTAAAAACGTTCCCATTACACTAATAAAAAAAAAAAAACTTGAGGCTGAATTTCGCTCTCTTTATTTGTTGGCCTGTCGGTGTGGCCAAGAATGTGCAGACTGCATGCCCCCAACAAAATGGTAAGAAAAGATAGACATTTTCTTTTATCAATTCACCGATAATTTAAACGCAAGGGACGACTGGGAGTGAAAGAGAATGAGAAGACTTTAACAGGAATTGGAAACCTAATCTTAAACAGAAAACAAGGGTTCAAACCTCTACTTCTGTTTAAAAGAAAAGGGTGGATTATAAACCCTGTAAAGGAAAAATTAATAAATAAAAATAAATAATAAATAAAGTTTCGGTATTTAGACTGACACGTTAGAAGTATAGAGTTATAAACATTAGAAGAAATGAGAAATCCAACCCTAAAAAGGAAAGAAAAGATAAACCTGTAGTTCTGTTCAAAAGAGTAGGGAAGAGTGTGAACCGGACGATAGATGAACCTATCTACGCCCATTTAAACCTGTGGATCTGTTCTGTTTACGCTAGATTCAAATATATTGACAATTCTGTCTATATTTCTGAGATGAGGTATTATGTACACAATTTACATTATTCGGACTATTGTCCTCACCTTTGTCGCCATATTTATTACAACGTTTCGGCCGTTCTACGCTCCGGCTTTCTTCAGGTGGTTGGCACATGGCACAGTGGATAAGGGCGTTAGTTAGAGCCAGTGACAGGACCCAAAGAGTGTGAGTTCAATACCTGGTTAAGGCGGTGGAGAACTTGGAGACGGGAATTAACAGGAGATAACTGACATCCATTAGACATGGCACGTGGAAATAGAACAGTCTAACCCAGTGAGCGAAATAAAGGGTTCAGTTCAACATTCCAACCACATGAAGAAGGTCGGAGCGTACAATGGCCGAAACGTTGTAATAAATATGGCGACAAAGATGACAATAGCCCGAATAATGTAAATAATGTACATAATACCTCATCTCAGAAATATAGACAGATACTGAAGGGCCGAAACGTTGTAATAAATATGCCAACAAAGATGAGGACAATAGTCCGAATAATGTAAATAGTGTACATAATACCTCATCTCAGAAATATAGACAGATACTGAAAGGCCGAAACGTTGTAATAAATATGGCCACAAAGATGAGGACAATAGTTCGAATAATGTAAATAATGTGCATAATACCTCATCTCAGAAATATAGACAGATACTGAAAGGCCGAAACGTTGTAATAAATATGGCGACAAAGATGAGAACAATAGTCCGAATAATGTAAATAGTGTACATAGAGAATTGTCTGGTTTATAACCGAGACTGTAAATATCGACCTTCAAAGTGATCACCTTTAGGATGTCTTAACCCTTCTGAAGGAGATTCAGTTCAAACTCCACCAGCAGGATAAAAATCTTTATATAGAATTCTTTTCGAATCTTACTGAACACATCGAAAAAATGTTTTCCTTGTTGGTTCTGTCTAGATTGAGCTGTTAAACACTATCTTCGATTTGTTTTTCGGTATCGAGCAAAGAGATAAGAATAAACGTTTAAACAAACACCGATGTGTAAGTTTAGGCGGGTTATCTTTATTCCTTATGCCCTTTGAGCCCTGACTACCGCTTTACCGGTGGTAGGGGAAAATGACGTAATGCCCAGCCACCGGTTGAACGGGGGGTAAACACTTGTAAATATTTTTTTTTATATCTACCAGTAAACATTACATATCAATTATTTGCGAATTTTGACTCAGGAGCTCAGGCAGAAGGGTTAAAATTGTTCAGGAACGCAAGGCTCAAAGGGTTAAAATTTACTGATTTTGACAAACAATAAATTACTGGGTAACATTCAGACATTTTTTTTTTTAAATCCTAAACATTGTATATAAAAAATGAAAAGAATATCACTGAAAATTTATACATCTATCTAATACAAACCAGACCTCGAAAACCAATACTTCGTAAACACACCTTTAACATGGCGTCCTGTTGAAGTAAGTTCATTCTGTGGTGACAGAACAATGTCTTTTCCCCTGACTATCGATAGATCTTGAAATTCACCTAACTTTCAAACCACACCTTGGCCGCTTGCGTAAGCATATGTATGTTTCCTTGATGATAATGTATACAGCCTCACCTTAATTTTTTTTTTTATTTTGTACTTGCTATTTTCTCTCCTGAGATTTAAAAAAAAAATAAACTGGTTTTTCTAGCCTGTTCCGCTACCTAGTTAGCAAACCACACAGGGTATAAATAATAGCTTTCAGATGACAAAAGTACAAAGCCGTCTTACAGTTAACAAATAAATAGTCGATCCACTCGGCTACACAAACGTTGCAACTGATACGATTAGCAAGTAAAGAACACGGTTGTTGATACGCGTAGTCGCAATCACGTGCAGCTTCGAACTGCATACCTTGGAACAGCACAAAGCTAAACTGAACTTGGAAGATTGTATTGCGCATACAGGTAGTCGATGATGAGCTACTCTCTTCGTTGGTGTTATCTCAACAACCAAATAGATTTCATTATGGATTTTTCAAGTTTCGATAAAGACAATCCTTCATCAAACCCTATAGACTAGCGCTACAAAATCACAAAGTGATTTAGCAACACTATTTACAATATTCGGACTATTGTCCTCGTCGTTGTTGCCATGTTTATCACAACGCTTCGGCCGTTGTACGCTCCGGCCTTCTTCAGGTGATTGGAATGTCAAACTGAACCCTTTATTTCGCTCACTGGCGTAAACTGTTCTAGTTTCACGTGCCATGTTTAATGGATGTCAGTTATCTCCTGTTAATTCCCCTCTCCAAATTCTCCACTGCTTTAACCGGGTATTGAACTCACACTCTTTGGGTCCTGTCACTGGATCTAACTGACGCCTTTATACAGTGCCATGTGTCCTTGGGGAAATAACAAAAATATTACTTGAAGTCTTCCAACAGCAGCAACAACTAAAAACACTGGCACATGTAACTAGAAAGGATAATAATGTTATATTATGTTGATATTCCACACTACTTTATACAAAAGGTTAGGAAAGAAACCCACATCAAAAGTAGAAAGAGCGATGACACTGGTCAACACGATTTTTGGTGCCAAGAAACAAAACACATTTTTAGCTAATTTGATTGTACTGATTCCGAAAATGACCTTAGTTTTTCATGGTTAGCTACCATTTTTGCTGTACTGAAATTGCTCATTTTTGGCTGATCACAAAATTTAGTTAATAAAGGTCGTAGAAAACCATCAATTTTCAGGTAGGCCGAGCAATTTATGTCAGCCACCTGAAATAAACTATTTTTCATAAGAAAAAAGTGTCTTTGAATCAAAAATTTAAAAATAGATGTACCGAAGTTTTCCAATTTTATCGCCAAAATACAACTGATAAACTTTATCTGTAATACACTTTAGTAAACGCGATAATTAAGGTGACATAATGTTTTAATGCTACAATTCTTACTAATTAACCCATAGGAATGTAGAAGAGGTGAATTTCATAGCTTTCCCAAAGGTTATTTGTGCGTAAGTGAATATAATGAACCCAACGGGAATTGGAACTTGGACGCCGATAAACAATTCCGAGCCATTAATATCGCACCACTCGCACATCCAAGCTTTCAGCACGTTGTATTTAGAAGCGGGGACCCATCTAAATATTAACCAGGCACGACATTGCTTAACTTCGGATATCGTACGGAATCAATGTCTTAATGTGATGTGGCCGTAAGTCAAAAACGTTATTTTAACCATTGGTATTATCATTATGATAATACATTGAATAATAACTATTTTAAAATTTACTGAAACCGTTTTTTCTTTTTGTTTTGTTTTGTTTTGTTTTTTTTGTATTCGGTTTGGTTTGGTTTGGTTTACGGCATCTCAACACCTCAATGGGTCACACCCATTGAGATGCTGATATGCCGTAATGTCGACAAAATTTTTATTGCTGGCAATAATTTTTTTTCAAAAATGTATAGCTGGTAATTTTTTTTCAAAAATATATTGCTGGTAATTTTTTTTTTTCAAAAATGTATTGCTGGTAACAATTTTTCTTCAAAAACTTATTGCTGGTAATAATTTTTTAGAAAGTATTTCTGGTATTAAAACCTATATTTACACTTTCATAGTATTTTGACCCCAGTTTGGGGGTTAACTATTTACCCATAGCTGGGACCCTAAGTGCTACTAACCCGGTCCAGGATTGACCTGGGAACACCAGCAATTAAGAGGTGGTTCCACGCTCCTTAAAACCTCCTGATCAGAGGCCTTGCTGCTGGACGTAGTTTAACGTCTTACCCAGAACGCAGATGTAGTTTATCTGCATACCCAGGACGCGGGTGTAGTTTATCGTCTTACCCAGGACGCGCTTGTAGTTTATCGTCTTACCCAGGACGGCTTTTGAATTCGTTTGTCCAAACAAATCTTAAAGTGATAATATTTCAAAAAAATACACGAAACTTTTAAATCCTATTATCAAAACAGTCGAAGGACACGGCGTTTGGCGTTGTACAATCTTCTTATTCCCATTTTCTCTGTCGTATAATAATAGTTGTTGCATCTGCATAAAATCTCATGCACCTCCATCGGACTAATGTAGAGACTCGTCAGTAAGCGCTCTACTCACTCACATCTAGGATTGTGCTTTCTTCCTAAGATAATTACGTCAGCCTCACTCACTTCAGAGCTGTCTCCGTTTGTCACTGAATCAACAGAGAAAATTCCCTTCGGCTCATTCTCGCGTCTTCTTAATTATCAGACCTGTCTTCCCTGCTCGCCCATCCCGATCAGCTTTGATAAGAAACCACTTTTTTTTTTTACCTCGCTGCATATTCTTCATCTCTTCTTCAGCGATAATTCTTCATCTCTTCTTCAGCGATAATTCTTCATCTCTTCTTCAGCGATAATTCTTCATCTCTTTCGTTTTTCTTTTTTCTTTTCTATTTCTTTCCCGTAATTCCGCCAGAGGTAGGAATAGTATTTCTTTATAACAGTGACTCTCAACGTGGGTGGTTAAAATCCCCCCCAAAACCATCTTGCGTGCGCTAGGGACTCTCAAACGAACAGTGAGCGCCTAGGGAGTTACGTGGGCGCTATAACTCTAATAGGGCAATAAACTAATTTAACCCTTTCAAAATTGGCTGGGATAAGTCGCAATATTGTTATGTACCCATTTGTCTATCTCTTTGCCTATACAGACCCTTTTAGGGAACGCCTCAGACGCTGGCTAATGGCCCCAAGACCCTCATCTGCCTGGGGAGATTCCCTCTACCCTGAGGCATGAGCTGATTTTATTGTTGTCTATCGAAACAACCCAATCAGCCATGCTATTCATCTATTAGTTTGGTGCAAAAATAATGACGTAATAATGTCGTTTTTTGACGTATTTTTTAACGTCAAAAAACGACATTTTTACGTCATTATTTTTGCACCTAATAGATTGTTTTGCCGTTTTTGTTTAGTGGCATATCAACATCTCTATGGGTCACTTAATGCCGAAATCTAAATATTTTGTAAGCAATTTTATTTTATTTTTGGAGATAATGTTTTTAGTGGTACAAGTTTACTAATTAGCCCATACCTGGATAGAAAGAAATAGTACGTGGTATTTTCCAGTGGTCACCTATATAGGTACTGACCAAGCTTGTCATTGCTTAACTTCGATGATTGTGCGGGAACCGGCGTTTCAACGTGATGTGGACGTAAGCCATCTATAGCTAGAGATAAAATGTGTATCCATGTCCTTTCGAAGGATATAGATTCTTTTCTTTTTATGTCCTTTCATGACGTAGGCGATCATGGCTCTCCACTTCTCCCTATAACTTGTGGTTCTCAATAAGTTTCGTGCCTCTGCCAACTCCCCCAGACCACGTTCTGCCATTCATATGCCGGCCAGGTATGTCATGCGTTGCTTTCCTTTGTCTCTTTTTCCCTGTAATCAACCTGTGCACATCAGATTCTCCAGGTCCTCCTTTCTCATTACGTGTCCTAGAAATTTCTTCTGCCGCTTCCTTATGTTAAATATAAGCTTCCTTCTTGTTTGCATCCTCTCCAAGACCTCATCTTTTTCTCACACGCTCGCTCCATAATATTCTTAGCATCCTTCTGTACAACGACATTCCGCTGCCTCAGGTCTCCTAATCATCCCCGAGGAGACCATCCTACGTTCACTGCCGTATAGAAGGACAGATTTTTTTTTTATCATCCGGATAATCAAGGCGGGAAATGTGGCACGCATGCTGCAACCGGCCATGTTTCACAGCAGGTGCAGAACTGCGAAAATAACGAGAGTAATTACAAGTTTTGTCATCTTATTTGATCTTCTCATAGGTCTGTTGGCGGGGTCTGGAACATGCTGACACTTCTCCATCAAAAAGGGACCACGAGTTGATGCGTTCAAACATGTTACAAAACCGGACATATGTCACCTTTTTTTTTTTTTTTAGTATAAACTTGGCTTGTGTATGCTTTTTTGGACTCTAGTGTAAACCGGATCTATGATTACATTTTCTTTCTAATGTAAATTGGATTTATATTTAACGTTTTGACTCAAAGTATTAACCAGGCCTATGTTTACCTTTTTGTCTCTAATGTGAACATGACCGGTCTTCCTTTGACCTTAAGTGCAAACCGGACCTGAGTTTTCTTTTTTCCTATGATATTCATATTCAACACTAAATAACCCAACAAGTTTTGATATCTTGTTAAATTAACGAGCCGAATCCACCTACCTTGATAGATAGATAGATAGATAATGAAGAAACGAAGATAGATAGATAGATAGATAGATAGATAGATAGATAGATAATGAAAAAGCTGAGATAGATAGATAGATAGATAGATAGATAGATAGATAGATAGATAGATAGATCATGAAGAAGCTGAAATAGATAGATAGATAGATAGATAGATAGATAGATCATGAAGAAACTGTGATAGATACGTAGATAGACATATAATGAAGAAACAGACAGATAGGTAGATAATGAAGAAAATGAGATAGATATAATGAAGAAGCTGAGATAGATAGATAGATAGATAGATAGATAGATAGATAGATAGATAGATAGATAGATAGACTGAGTTATATTCAATTTATACTAAAAAATGAAAGGAAGAAACATAGAAATTGTTCCTTGATTCGCACACACATATATATACACACACCCCTGCACACACATATATGCAGCGTGTATCAAACTTTGGTGGGCGGCTTCCTCATGCCAAAACAAGGACAAAAGTCCATATAAACACATGTCTACTAATCCTTCGTTTTTGAGTTATTAATTTTAAAGATTACGGTAGACGCTGTTAAATGTACAATTCAAGATACAATCCAAAAATACTTATTTATTATATCACAGTTTTTGGTGCCACGTGGCGATAAACAGCACCAAATGTTGGATGACTCGGCTGCTTTCGGTCTGGAAACGCAATCTGATACAGCTGTGCAGCCTCGCGTCCATTACCATTCGCGCGGTCGCATATAAAAATCATATCTGCCTGCTCACAATATGAATATCCTGCAATTGTTAAAGGGTATACTTCTTAGTTAAATCACTACTAAACACGATAAACGTTGAAGATAGACTAGGTACAAATGTACATGAATGACAAATGTAATCTAGTCTACATGGCAACACAGCGACATCTACCGTAATTTTTCTTTACACTTAACTAAAAAACGAAGGACTTTTATCCTTGTTTAGTGTGAGAAACTAGCCCCAAAAGTTTGTAAAACTATTTTTCATACACTATATATATATATATATATATATATATATATATATATATATATATATATATATATAGATAGATAGATAGATATTGAAATAAATACATTCATGCGCATACACTTTGATATATACATATAACCAGACTGAAATAGATAGATAGATAGATAGATAGATAGATAGATAGATAGATAGAAGGAAGTCTAAACCGGGTGATCATATATATATATATATATATATATATGACACTAAACAGTCTGTGATTAAGTTCATGCGTGCTTGTGTGATGCGTCCGTTACAAGTTGTTTATACAGGAAGTATTTTTATTTTAACTTTCTTCAAACCGACAATTTTTTAATTAAAATATTTTTAAGTTAAAGACAGACACAAAGAGATCCTGCTTTACTGTTTCGTCTAGTTGTTTGTAGAGTCATGATTTATATTTCAGTTTTCTTTAAATAAACAATATTCTAACTATTTAAAAAATATTTTTTGGCATATTTAAAATTATTTTCAAGTGAATATGATTTTAAAATATTTTTTGGCATATTAAAAACATATTTTTAAAGTAATCGGATTTAAAGTTCAAGTTTATTCCGGAAGTTTAATTCCTAATTAAATGCTATAAACAATCAGTAAAACATTAAACACGAACTTGTAATCCAGACCCCAATGATGGCAGCAACGAATTGAAATATTTAACTGAATCATAATAAAATTAAATTTCAATGGAATGTTGAAATCAACTTCAGTGTCTTATACCTGAACCGTCAGTGACCCAACGTGTCACGGATAGTCTAGTATATATTAAACATCTAATTTAAGGCGTGGAATTTCCTCGGCTGAAAAACCGTTACATCTCAAATTATCTCCGTCATTAGGTTTGTCGATCCCGATGATACTTTTCCGACATCCAATAAAGTCCTTGGCGTATATTTGGCTCCTGGGCCACCTTTGGTAAACCCGGCTCAGGGTGTGATAGACACCGTGCACCTTTTCTTAAGAGCATTGCTAACTACAGTTCCCTTTTTTTGCAAATCTTTGGCCAAATCTTTGGCTAACCCAAACACATTTGATTTTGTTCAGCACCTGAAAGAGCCTACTGTCGTTTATATAACAGCAGGCCTCAGTTACAGTTTCTGTGAGAGTGCTGTAGCATACCTACAGACGATAATGGGTATGTCCCCATTCACATAAATACAGTAGTAAATGCTGTATGTTGGTCTGTAGTTAGAGATTCGTCTCCAACTGTGCTGGTCAAATTCTCTGCCTCCGGGCAGAGAGGATCCACAGACGATGGTATGTCGAAGGGCAGGGTCTCATCTCGGGAAACAGCTATTCGATCTCGTTTCATACGGAGTCTACGGGAAAATTTTGGCTGAGCCTACAGGCTCGGACACTCCACATTAAATTCGACCTTGTACCATATCTGACTGCGTGGGGTGGTTGGTAGATATCCTGCAGTTGGAGATTCGTCTCCAGCTGTGGTGGTCAAACTCTCAGCCTCCGGTCTGAGAGGATCCCCAGCCGAGGGTATGTCCAAAGACAGAGTCTCGTCTCGAGACATAGGTACCCGACTCCGTTTTATACGGGGTCTACGGGGAATTTTTGGACGAGCCTACGGTCTTGGATATCCCATATTAAATTCGGCCTTGTGCTAAATCTGACCGCGTGGGGTGGCTGGTAATTATCCTGAAGTTAGAGATTCATTGTGGAATTCATTTGACTCACTTCTAGCAGTTGACTACTTCATCTACGCGCTGCTGGCGAATCTTATATGCGTTGTTCATGTCCTAAGTATTATCGTTCATTACCAAGCTTCGTTTGAGTCTTCTATTCAGTAACCTTCGCTAGGTTACAACAGATAGATAGACAGAGAGAGAGAGAGAGAGAGAGATAGATAGAGAGATAGAGCATAATCTAGCATGAAAACTAGTTTGAACAACACAAATACGCAAAAATCTCTGTCACGACCATCGACGGCTCTTGAACATTTCTCTCAAGCCAATTTCACTCACAGGGCTTGGCTCAACCCGTTTCTTGTTTTACACTTTCCAGAGGTGCTGTGTGCTGGGATTTCAAAACAGAGATATAGGATTTTCGCTGTTTATGGAAACTTGAAAAAATGCCTTGATATATCTTGCTAACTTGAGACAGAGTTGCATTTCGATAAATGAAGAGTGTTGATAGTAAGGAACTAGGGACTTCTTGGGAGGTACCATTGGGTTGAAATACCAAAATGATACCTCAAGTTAACTGAACAAACTCTGAATGACCGAATATGATCCTCTGTTAGCTGATTTTTTTTTTTTAATATGGCTTAAATCATTTTTCATGATTGTCTATGATACGTTATATTCATAAAAATATTCCACTTATACAAAAACACAACTGTAGCAGTCTATTTATGTATGTATGTATGTATGTATCTATGTATGTATGTATGGATGGATGGATAGATGTAAAGGGGAAAAAACCCTTTCCTTTCCTTCGCTGAGTGCTTATCAAAGTCTGAAGTAGCTTCAAACCACAAACATTGCATTAACCTCATCTTCTTTTATCTAAGACGATCATCTGTTATCTCAATATGTTTCACCAGCCCCCAAAGACTCCAAGCACATTCACACGAACTGAGTTTAATTCCGGCAACCTAGTACACACACCCACACTATATGAAAGCCATATCCATACATTCAATATATATATATATATATATATATATATATATATATATATATATATATATATTCTATAAAAGTTATTTTTAGTAGGTTCGTGTTAAATTAGACAAGGAGACAATATGAAACAGCATTATAATTTAAATCACGTACCAGCTAAATATAATCTGTATAGTACCCATATAATAAATGTTATTTTTCAAGCTCACAATCACGTCCCCTGACGAATGGATGTGATCTACACGAAACTTAGAGCAGGGACAAAATAAATTATCATTTAACTTTATTACTCACTCTCTTGATATGGAACACTCTAATTACAAGGACAGCTCGCCTTAAAAACGTTATCTTTCAGAAATACCCTGGTCGATTTTTTTTTTTTTTTTTTGGCGAAAAACAAACTTGGTTTCATGTATATATATATATATATATATATATATATATATATATATATAGTATGATTATGTAACTGCATAAAACTCCGAGTCGTGTTATCGAAGTGGAGTATATATATATATATATATATATATATATATATATATATATATATATATATATGTGTGTGTGTGTGTGTGTGTGTGTGTGTGTACTTTAAAAATCACGGGCTCGGATACCCCACTTTAAAACTCAGCCTTGTGCCACATCTTGCTGCGTAAGACAGTGGGTAAATAATTATACTTTAACAATCAGGGAGTCAGTTGAATCCGCTACCCTGGTTTCAAGTGTTTATTTTTTTTTTTTTTTATAAAAATCACCTGAGGGTACCCGCAAAGTTAAAACCAAGTTACCGGATTTACCTGACCTGATTTTTAAAGTTAAAAGCTCTACATGTTTTTTTTACTTTTATTTTATTTTTTCACACGTATATTGAGCACTTCTTGATACAAATGTTTCCTGGTCTGATTCAATTGTGACCATTAACCTTTCGCACACACACACACACACACACACACACACACACACACATATATATATATATATATATATATATATATATATCAGCTATAGATAAATAGATAATGTGTGTATGTGTTTGTGTATGTGTGTATGTGTGCCTGTGTGTATGTGTGCCTGTGTGTATGTGTGCCTGTGTGTGTGTGTTACGCTTCTTTTTTCTTTATTTCCCCACCCTCTAATTCTTCATGAATATCAAAATCGGGAGTTGATGAATGAAAAGGAACTACCATAAAATTGCTAGGAAAATATCTTCTTTTCTTTTTTTCTTCAAGAAAGGCAGGACAGAAAAAAAAGAAATGTTTCTTGTATCTTCATTTTCGTTTGTTTGTTTTTCTTTTTTTTTTTTTTTACATTTCTTTTTCTTTTCTTCTTTTTTTTTATTTATTTTTTTATCATGTGCTGCTCCCGAGAGGATGTCTCTGTCAAGACATCGAGAGCGAACAAAAGATAAGGCGGAGTAAAGTGTTTATTTAAAAGAGGGAACTGCTCAAAATATCTTCAAGTGTTGCAACTTCTTGGAGAGCTGAAAGGCTTTTTCAATACTTATGTAAAAGTTTGACAGACAAGATGGGTAAAGAAAACATATTCAGTGTGAAGATATTTACAAAGAAAATCTTGCCTTAAAATATAACAATATTTTTCTTATTTTAACTCGAGAAGGAAATATCCCGCAACTGTAGATCTTAGAAATAACGAAGCTTTGATATATTTAATACAGTTTAGTCATATGATATTCCTTACATGTAAAAATCTTCTTTTTCGACGTGCCGTGTCCCTTAAGAACAAGGATGATAATGGCTTTCCACAACTTCCTCTCCTTTTTAGACCTTAGAAAAATGTATCTTTTTTTATATATCGCCTACTTCCTGTTCTGTTAACCATTTACGTTAGGCTGGAGTAATGAGTTGCTTTCCTCCGTTCCTCTTGGCTTCAGAATCACCTGCGAGTGTCATATTATCCAAACCCTCTTTCCTCATTAGGCCTCCTGGAAATTTAAGTGTCCTTTTTGTTTCCACTTTCTCTAAAACTTCGTCGTTGCTCGCCTGTTAAGCCCGTCGTATTGTCAAATTTAAAATTATGACTATTAGATTTTTTTCCTAACGTCATAAAATCGTAGAAATTAGTAACTTATTTGCTTGCATATATATATATATATATATATATATATATATATATATATATATATATATATATTGATGCATGTTTCATTAAATAATATAGACAAGTTTTGTCTATTTATTTTAAGTATATTTCTTTCATATTGTATGATAAGCTTATTAACATTATCATTGAAAGACAAAAGAAAATCACCATATTGATACATGTTTTTTTAATCCTATCTAAGTTTTCGGCTTACATAAGCCATTATCAATGATGACAATTACATTTCCATATATTAAACAATATACGGAAAAAACAATAATGATACATATATATATATATATATAAATATATATATAGAGAGAGATAGATAGGTAATATGTGCATTTAATATATATATATATATATATATATACATATATATATATATATAGATAGATAGATAGATAGATAGATAGATTGATAGAGAGATAGATAGATAATGTGTGTATTTAATATATATATATATATATATATATATATATATATGAAGAAAAATATACGGAAAAAACAAACAGAAATCCTTATATGCAATTATGCTGTTTTAATGTTAATATATCAACGTCGGACGTTTCGGTCTAATAAACCATCTTGACATATTAACATTAAAACAGCATAATTGCATATAAGGATTTTTGTTTGTTTTTTCCGTATATTTTTCTTCATACTGTCGGATTTATATCCATATATTTGCTCGGCTTCAGTCACTTTTCCACCGCCGTAAACTTGCCTCTCTGTGTCTTTTCTATAAACATTTTCATGGTCATTGTTCGGAGGGGTACTTCGCTTCGTTAGATGGTCAGTGATGTCAGTTCTCTGGTGGATGCAGGGCCCCTTTCGTTTCGCGCGTGTGTTTTCGTATTTGTTGTTGTGTTTGAATGAGTGTGTGTCTGTATGAGTGATTGGGATGAATGAATGTTTTATATTATTATAGTCCCGCATTGATTTCGTCTAGTTAACTGATGTTTCTGCCATATTTAAGGATTGTGGTTACTAATATTATTTTATTTAGTTTCTTATAAATAGTTTTGTTTCATATTGTAAATACTCATTGGGGTTAGTTTTAAAATTATTGTTTTATTCCCCACCCCAGAGACAATGAATTGTACATATGGGACTAATTAGAACTTTCATAGAGACAATGAGGTATTATGGTGAATGTAGTGAGAAAGGTAAATAAGAATGCGTTGGTTTGGTGTTAGGAATATTGTGGTTTGTTTATGTCAGTGTTTGTAGCTAGCTAAGTTTAAATTTAAGACAGAATAAGACCGTTCTTTTCCCCATTCTCCAATTTTTGGCCTTGTGCCATATTTTCTGTAAATAAGCAGAAATAAATATCGCTCTTCGCTATGGTACCTAGACTTTTTTAAAAAGTTAAGCGCAGTACTAGATTGGCGTCGAGATCTCATCGTTTACAGTTGAGTTGGCTAGATGTTACTGTAAGTTATATGATAACAGTTTCTTTTCTCGCACTTCTCCTTTCCAGCTCCATGCTTCTTAGCCTACTTAAATCTGCAAAAATTGAAATGCAATGTCAATCGCTATCTACTGCTCACCTAAAACTCTTTGCCCTTCCCGCTAATTATTAATAGTTCTGTTTCTAATTTTTCCACACCCTGTAACCCCTTGTGTCTTAGTGGCTTTACTACTTTGTATGGGGTGATACCGTTTAATATATATATAATTTTGCCGACTGGGTTCTATAGCCTTGGATGGCAACTGGTCTAGGAGAGGGACAACTCTGAATTCAAAACCTGCTGAGAGTCGTTTGGGGACCTTGTGGCACGTAACGCACCAGGTTTCGGTATTCGGCCCTTTAAAAAGTGTGGTTGGTCCTGCACAAAACCTTCACCACTATAATAAAAATCATATGTGCTGGTGTCTGGGCTGTCTCTTCCTAGGAACTGAGCTGCTTGACACTCATACGTCGATAAACGACGGCAGAGTCCAGCATATATAGCTCTGTTATATCACATCGAGCACTATTTTATTAAGACCAGCACTCAATGTGCGATATCTTATATTCACACACACACGCTCATACACACACATATATATATATATGTATATATATATATAAACATACATACACGCGTATATATATATATATATATATATATATATATATATATATATATATATATATATATATATATATTATGAAATGGACAAGGTCCGACAATTATTTTAAGACATTTTTATGTTTATACATTCTTTTTATAAATACAAATATTTAACTTAATGCTCTGTTTATAATAAACAGTATTAAAAAAACATTTACCGGCCTGAATGTCCGAGAAATCTTCATAGAAAATATTCGTCCTCCGAGCGGAATCGAACCTGTATCTTATACGCAATCGTCATATAGCTTGTATCTATAAAAAGAATGTATAAACATGAAAATGTCTTAATATATATATATATATATATATATATATACACACAAACAAGTTTCAACTTTCAACTTTCTTAAGTCATCATCAGGGTAGGTAGAGACAGAAATTCTATTAAACTAAAAAATAATCAACATTTGAAAATACTAGTCGAACTAAACCCACGTAAAAAGTGTCAGAGGAATGTATCAGATAATGGGTGCCAGGATTTCAACAATATCGATCTTTCTCAAGAAAATGTGGAAGGCGAAGAAACTCGATAAATGTGTTCCACGTGAACTCAGTGAAAGTCAAAGAGTTCGCCGTTTTGAAGTGAGTTCGATGCCGCATCTAACTTTTCTCTGTATCGTGTTTTGTTCTGTAAAAAAACTTCAAAAGGCTAAAGCAATGTTGTAATTATAATCATATATGTGTGTGTGTGTTTGTGTGTATGTATGTGTGTGTGTGTGCAGAGGAGATATAATATAAATATAAATGTCGGTTTTAATTATGGCCCGGATGCGAAGAGTTGAAGATGTAGTGACGGTATATTTTAAATTTTTAGTTTTCAAAAAGTTATTTTTTTCACCCGTATATATATATATATATATATATATATATATATATAATATATAAATTAATCGGTATCAGCCCACTATATATAGTCTTAAGGTGTGCTACATTTATAGAATAAAGTGCTCAGTATCAGAGATAGAGCGTGTGTAATTATAAAAGTAAACCCGTATATATAAATAGCCGAGAAAATGAAACAACACTCGTGGCCTGACGATTGCGTCTAGCATGATATATATAACCACCATAAATCGATGTTAATAATGGTATAGTCGTCAGTAAATACAGTCCATCTTTTTATTTTTGATTTTATCTTCTAGTTAGAAAGGTCGATTTTATTGCTTTTAAACTACAATTTTTCATGATTTTCCTCAAACGTCCATATCTGCCGGAGCGTATCTTATGTTAAACAAATGACCTCACCCACTACAAAATTGACTCAGTCCGACAATTATTTTAATACATTTTATTGTTATACGTTATTTATACAAACACAAATATTTAAGTAAATGTTCTGTTTATAATAAACAGTATTAACAACATTTACAGGCCTGAATATCCGAGAAATTTTCATCGACCTTGCTAATCAGACGCTCCTCTGATGCTAAACTGGTATAGGTTATATGACGGTTCCGTGTAGGATACAGGTTCGATTCCTGTCGGAGGACATATCATTTCTGTGAAAATTTCTCGAACGTTGCATTTTTCATTTATTAAGCCGACATATTTTAATTTATTGCTTAAACGTTATTTTTTCTCGAATTCATTACATTCATTCACGTGCTAATAGCCTTGGGAAAGGTATGAATCCTTTTCTTCTCACTCCGACGCTAACAAAATTTTAAAGATGCATTAACCTAAAAATCCCTCGATGAATATTATGATCCTTGTTTTTTAAATTTATAAGCTGTATAAGGTCTTTCTTAAATACGTAAGTACTTTCGACTGTACATTCAGTCATCTTCAAGCATGGAAATTATTTTGTTTTTGGTAAAATTCAGGTAGCATCCGAGACGAAAAAAGATAATGCGAATCGAAATGTTTTTTTTTTAAGGTGTTATTGATAAAATTTAAAATTTTTATATCGTTACCTTTACTAATTTACTTTTTGCATGAATGATTCATTGTAATATAAATTGAACTGCACCACATATTTGATATATATATATATATATATATATATATATATATATATATATATATATATATATATATATCGTTATCGTTTTCTGTCACGAAATCACTCTACCAGAAAAAATATTTTTTTACTATTTTTTCTTTCTTCGCTGAAGCTGTTTCGCGCCTCAATTTAAACGAACTAAAACTTTGATTAAGTGTGACGGAATGACACAGCCATATAAAAAAGAATGAAACTCATTACAGTAGGGATTTTATCTCTCGCAGGCAGATTGATGTCATTTCTAAAAGCCAAACACTGACAGTCGGAGGAGAATGTATCTCAGTGTAAGGTGGCGCATGTTACTTAGAGCTCGATACTGCCAGGTCACCCTATTTCACCCATAAATGCCAAGGAGTAACCCACATGATGGCGTAACGATCAACCAGCCGATAGAAAACTTGATTTTGATTTGACTGAAAAAAATAAGGAAAAAAAAATGTATATTTAATCTTTAGCGGAAATATCAGAATGTTTATATATATATATATATATATATATATATATATATATATATATATATATATCAAATTAATGTTGATTGTATTTTAATTTAGAACTGAGATTTTTTTCAGCAAAACGTGGGAAAGTGCTTTCGTTAGGTTGAATATATACATTTAAATAACGTTTTCTTTCTCACAATTTTTCTTTCTTTTTTCCTTTTTTTCTCTCATTTTCTGCACATATTTTCTTTCCTTTTTCTATATTTCCTTTATTTGTTTCTTCCTTTCTCTCACCTTTCTTTCCGCACATACTTTCTTTATCCTACATTTTCTTTCTTTCTTTCTTTCTTTTTTTCTTTCTCTTCCTTACCTATTTTTTCTGTCATCTTGTATTTCTTTCTGTACTTTCTTTCTTTCCTTTTTTTCTTTCTCTCCCTTGCTTTTCTTGCTGTTCTTTTGTATTTCATTCTTTCCTTCTTTTCTCTCGTCTTTCTGTACACCTTTTTTTCCTCACACGTATCTTTCTTTCTTTTCTTTCTTTCTTTCTTTCTTTTCTTTCTTTCTTTTCTTTCTTTCTTTCTTTCTTTCTCCCCTATTTTCTTTCTGTCTTTTTTCACTGCCCGCCTTTTCAGTTATTAATTCCTTCTGTCGTCACACTCCATTCAATTTCTTTTTGAAACTGTTTTCCCATTTCCTTTCAAATTTAAACAGCAATTGAAATGCTTTTTCACGGTTTTCTTTCGCCTTGTCCCATTTAACGAAACTTAACGGACATATAGAAAATGAAGTGCCAAAAAAATGTTGAGACGACTACAGAATTGCATTTTTTTATACATCCTCCACATATAGAAATGATCTCAGCCGAATTACAAACGCTAAAAGGTGGTGTAGCTGTGGCATTGTAGCTGTGGCAGTTTAGCTGTGGTAGTGCAGCTGTAACAGCCGTAAGATATGGACTGAATTTAAAATCATTTGACCACACGATTCTTGAAACAAAATACATGGCAATTACTTATCACCGAAAGGCCAAAGGCTCGGGGTTTATCTTCGGTAAGATTATACTATATATATATATATATATATATATATATATATATATATATATATATATATATATATAAGAAAGCCGAAAAGGGTAAATAAAAATATACAGTATAATAAATAAATAATAAAATCGAGTAAAATAAATTATTCTAAATTAATCCAAATAAATAAACAAACTAACAAACCGATCCCGATAAATTAACCGTTCGAAAAAACAACGAAAAATAATCAATCCAAATAAATAAATGAAGTAATAAACAAATTAAAAACTGCTTCCGCAAAAATAATAGAATAAACTACAACAATCAACCCTAAAATTGAATAAATAGCTTTAATTATCTACCCAAACCCAAACAAAACTATTAAATAAGCGATATAAACACATTTTTACAACGTTAATAAAACGCCGATTAAAATAAAAATAAATAAATAAATATATAAGATAAGAAATAAGAATAAAAATAATAAAAAAAAATAAAATCAAACAAAATAATTTAACCCAAATAAATAAACAAATAAACGACTTCCGGCAAAATAACCGCCAAAATAGCCTACCCACAATGCACGACTGATGCATATATATAAGTAGCCGAGAAAAAACAGCACAGACGATTGCGTCTAGCATGAATCAGACTGAGTGTTGACTTTAGTGTTCACTTTTATATATATATATATATATATATATATATATATATATATATATATATATATATATTTGTGTGTGTGTGTGTGTGTGAAGTTTTTAACTCCATGCGCAACCAGTTTTAAATACAGAATTGTTGTTTTTCCCTAAACCGCTTGTCAACCAAAGCAAGAAAGCCATGTCCGCCTTGCTATTTGTCCATCATATGGTATGAGGGTATGAGTGGGTTTATTTTGTTTTACGGCATATCAACCTCAATCGGTTCTTTAATGTCGATAAGATTTTTAGAATAGAATTCGTTTGTTTGTTTACGGCATATCAAGTCCTTATGGCCCATTTAATGGTGAAATTTAATTTTCTTGGAAGCATTAGTAATTTATTTTACAAAAATGTATTCCTAATAATTTTTCTTTTCAAAAAATTTATTGATTTTATTGTGAAAACTTAAAGAAACAGCACATATCACAAAATTTCCTGAGCCGACCAAGCATAGAATTGAATACAATATGGGAACCAGTAATATAGTCTGCTAGCGAAAAACAATTATAACAACAAAATTGCAATATGAGGTCTGGTAAAAAAAATTATTTACTGAGACACTTGGTGCATAAGTCCCAAAAATTCATACACTGTTTTCCTCAAGGGCACATGGCCCAGTGGGGGAAAAAACTTTCAGAGACCTGACCGAAAGAGTTCAATATCTTGCTACTGTACGTGGAACTAGAACAAAAATGGATTCAGTTCGAATTTCTAATCACCTGAAGAAGGCCGAAGAGTAAAATGGCCAAAGCGTCGTGAATATGATGTGAAGATGAGGACAATGGTCTGAACAATCTAAATAAAGCTTGAACTTGAACACAAAGGGTAACTGAGTCAAGTAAAACGACTGCTATGAAAGCCGGGCCTTTGAAGTCTGGTTTAATTAATTCAATTAATTAATTCAATTAATGCCATCGAAAATTAACACATTTATTTATAATTTTCTGTTGTTCATTCAAGGAGCCAAAGAGTTAAGTTGCGCCAGAGAGCTGTGGGAAAGTGTGGCCTTGTTAGTGCCAGAAATAAAGCCATAACGAGAGGTATTGAGTGAAACAAATATAGTAACAGAAACAGTAATACAAACATATGAAAACGAGAGTGTTACAGCAAGAATGTTCGGTCCGACTGTCAGAGCTGACTGCTGGAAACTTCTCTCTCCAAAAGGCAGTACCTGCTCCTATATATAGCTGGTCCATGCGTGCAACAGAAGGCAAGATGCAAAACTTGTAATAAAGATAATAGAGGGAAAATGATATTTTTGCCCTTTCATCTGCTTTTTAGCGCTTCGTCTTGTAGTATGACATGAAACGACACTGAAAACTATTAGTCCTTCAACATGGCAGTAAATGCTGGACAATCTCTTCACAGATGAAGAAAAGACTTGAAGTAATGGAAATATTGTTCTACAGAAGGATGCTGAGAATACCATGAACTTAACATGTGAGCAACGACAAAGTTTTAGGGAAAATGGAAACAAAGAAGACATTTTATATTTAACATCAAAAAGAGACAGTTGAAATTTCTAGTGCACATAATGAGGAAAGGAGGCTTGGGAAGTTTGACACTCGCGGAATATATTTAAGCCAAGAAGGACAGATGAAAACAGTGCATAACCTACTTAACGTGCTTTTGTACACGGATAGCAGAACAGGGTTTAGGAGCGATAGCAAAAGAGAAAATTTACTAAGATCTGCAAAGGACAGGAAGTTGTGGAGAACCATGGTCGCCAACATAAAGGAGTATGTCACATAAGAGATAAAGAATTTGAGGCAACTTCAGTACAGCCGCTCCATCCAATCGATAAAGTCAATGGAAATTGTCATAGAAGAACAAAAATAATACTGTGAGGACGTTCATTGTCGAAAGGTGACTACTACACTAGTTCTTCAGCAGACAATAAGCATCTCTATTCGTCCGTCTCACAGACTTCTTCTTTCATTCTATCCTTTTTGTTGCAGAGAGCTTTAAAAAACCGTATTCTTGACCGACGTCCATTATGGGAGTAGAAAGAGAGAAAAAAAGAAAGAAATTAAGATAGACGACAATAAAAAAAGATTATTATTATTATTATTATTATTATTTTTATTATTATATTTTGCTTTCATTTTAGTACTAACCCTTACCGAGACCTGGTGTAAGAAGGCAAGGTTGTAATGCATTCTGTTTGCAAGATTTCTGATATTAAGAGATACTTATCATGTACAATCTTTATTTTCGTATATTGAAAATAATCTCCTGCGTAGATGATCAGTCCCAGAAAATTATTTTGTACTTGTAAACAGGGTCTGTAAGGGATCTTACTAATATTCTTGTCTGTACTTTTCTGATACTGTCACAAAGGTTCAAATTATTATTATTATTATTATTATTGTTGTTGTTTTTTTGTTTTTTTTGTTGTTGTTGTTGTTGGAAATTTCTTGTTGACCTGAATTTGCTTTATAAACACATGCCGGGTCATGACAAATAACTTAGGGGCCGCGAAGAATATGATTTTTGTTTGTTTCCATTTTAAACAAAAACGACACCTATTTAAAAAAAAAAAAAAAATCTGAAACGGGCAAAAATCCCTTCACAAAATCTGGGGGTGTGCTTGTTAGAATTATTTATTTGGATTACTTGGCGAGTTGTTACTCAATGTATATGATTTTTTTTTTTTTTTTGATTTTTTTTTTTATGTATGTATTCCTTTCATTATCAGACCCAAAGCTCCAATCACAACAGGAACAGTTTTTTTTTTAGTTTTTAAGTGACACGTTTTTTTGCTTCTATTTCCATCTCCAGGTCTTTGTATTTGCTTAGTTTTACAAAAAAACACCGCAGGGATGTTTTTGTCACGTGACACGCTCATCTCAATCAGTGCACTTAACTTATTATTATTATTATTATTGTTATTATTATTATTGTTATTATTATTATTATTATTATTATTGTTATTATTATTATTATTATTATTGTTATTATTATTATTATTATTGTTATTATTATTATTGTTATTATTATTATTATTATTATTATTATTATTATTATTATTATTGTTATTATTATTATTGTTATTATTATTATTATTATTATTATTATTATTTCCCGTTCTTCTGAATTGCTGTTTATAAAATCCTTTACCTGCTGAGACCTAAAGGAAAGTTTTTCGTAGAATTTTAACGTGCATATTACATTGAGCTTTTTTTTGTATGTAATCAATGCTCACGAGAAAAATCTCTTCTATTTTAAATAGTGAGAGCTTTCCA
Source organism: Acanthosepion lycidas (assembly GCA_963932145.1). Classification (NCBI taxonomy): domain Eukaryota; kingdom Metazoa; phylum Mollusca; class Cephalopoda; order Sepiida; family Sepiidae; genus Acanthosepion; species Acanthosepion lycidas. Next base: position 5,394,516 of record OZ010593.1, on the reverse strand, counting down.
TGGATTTTCGTAGTAGTAATAGTAGTAGTAGTAGTAGTAATATCAATAGTATTAAGTGATGACTCTGCGGTATAAATATACGAAGCCCAATTTAATATATATATACATACATTTGGACAGCAAGCTTTCTTTAAGACATCTTTCGTTATATATGACGGACAAGGAAGATTTTATTCATTTTTTATTTAGTTTTTTTTTTTCCAGTGTTCATACATCTTTCCGTTTGGTGGGAGTGACCGAGTACAAAAACTGTCCATATCTTTGGGGGCAGCACTACCTCATCAAAGCGCTTGATGAAGGCTTCCGAGTTGAGTCTGGCGCCTTTGCAAACAAATTCGGGTGTTTTTTTTATGATTAAAGTGAGTTTTCCAAGCTGCCGTACTTTTGTAATCACCATTATTAGACTCTTTCTGAATCCTCTGCACTGTCCAGACTGACACCCAAACATTGAAATGTTCGTATTGGAGCTTCCGGTGCCAATGCCAGGCAGTACAGCATGCCGTTTCCAAATTTCTAGCGGAGTGAATTGCGTCATGGTGATTTTTTTTCTGACGGACAGTGCCCAACTGACTCTACCGTATTGTGCAGACGACAAAACCAAAAACAAACAACGCGCATGCGCGAAATTAAAAACATAAAATTGCAAGAATTTACCCATCGCTCTCTCTCTCTCTCTCTCTCTCTATATATATATATATATATATATATATATATATATACAAGGTGGTCCAAAAGTAGGTGGACAGCAAATAATTACATATATTTTGAGATTACATATATATACAATTATATTTACTAACACAATTATTACATTGACAATTAAAGTTTATTGTGAACAATAATACAAAAGCCCTTAAATTTTATTGTGAACAATAATACAAAAGCCCTTAAATTTTATCAACGCAGGTGCTCAAACTGTTTTCCATCACAATTTACACAGCTTTGAAGTCTACCTCTAACGCTTCGCCAAACTTTTTTGCACCTGTGTTTTTGGGTATTAATTTCTTGAAATGCATCTCATGTAATTTTTCAAATCACCGACACTTCTTGGTTTTCGACTACAAACTTTGTCCTTGAGTACTCCCCACCCCAAAGAAGAAATCCATTGCGGTCAAGTCTGGTGAACGTGCCGGCCAATCAATTCAACCTCTTTGGCCAATTCATTTCTCTGGAAATGTTTCATTAAAAAAAACTCAGTTGTAATAATCTAACCGATACATAAACCTATTCCCCATACAGTCCACCTACTTTTGGACCACCCTGTATATATATATATATATATATATATATATATATATATATATATAAGTGTGTGTGTGTGTGTTTGCATGTGTGTGCGTGTGTGTGTATTTAGTATTATTATTGTTGTTACAAGTCTACTCAAATGGTTTAAGAAGATATTCAGTACTCAACACGAATTCAATTCTTTCTTAGATTTCCAAATGCATGCATGCACATATTCAGTTTCCAAAATAATGTTTCTACGTTGTTAATGCACTTAATTAATTGGTTAATATTAATTATATTTTTGAAACATTATACAACGGAGGATTTCAGATAAAAATTTTGCCAAATGTCACGCTACGGATTTATTAATGACACTTTATGACACTGCTGCCAAATGCAAATTTCACTTTTAAAAAATGCCTTATATATTCGCTTACCATGCGACTTTTGAAGACCTTATTTTGAAGTTAATTTTAAGGTGATCATATTATACCCGAGATATAAAATGAGCGTATGTAATGCTGGCCCTGGTTACCCCTCTGACCAAAAATGATGTATCCATTTACTGAAATCAAAAAGTACAACTGTATTTAAAATAAACGTGATTTTGTTAAATTAACTGTATCCAATAATAATGCATGTAATATTCACATATTAATATCGTATTATAAAATACAAATATGGCGAATATGCATCTTTTCCATTGTTTACGTTTCTAAGATGTTTAGTTGTTCCTCGTTCGGTTGTTTATGGCTGTACGCGTTTACGAAACGAGTATAGCGTTACTAACGATACTTTTATCATTCTCTTTGACTTTTTTTAACTTATTTAACAAGAACATGTGATAAAGAGATAGAGGAAAAGAGGTTAGTCTGTCGTAATTTGGTCTCGTCACTCAAAAAAAGGAATTCGCATGATTCACGAGGTACAAGATAAAATTTGTGGGGAGGGGGTCGCATGATACGTGAAATCACGCGTTACACATATATATACGGTAAATATAATTATATTTGCTTCCCCTCCTCCTCTTCTGTATTAAGTGCCGTGTCCATTTAGGACGTATGAGAAAACCACTCCCCCATAAATATTTAAAAGAATATCTGCGTCTTGCCATCACCGTTCTTGCACAAAATAGTAACGTGATTTGCTTTCTCTGTCACTGTTCTATTCCTAGACTGGTTCCCAACCAAGACACAAGAGTCCTGTTTTTTTTTATCCATAGCCGGGGGAGGGGGAGAGGAGGAGATTGATTCCTTCCTTTCATATTAATGTGAACCAATTATAAATTGCCTCGGTCGAATTGTGAACTCTATTTGCTGATTTAATTTTGCGTTGTTAATCATGAGACCACCGACACCTCTATTTTTCTTGGGTTGGCATTAACCCTTGTGCAAATGGAAACAAAACGAATAATTCCGTTATTATTTACTTTTGTTTTCGTATTTTTCAATGAAACATGACCAATGCACATGTTAGTACTTCGTATGACGATTCCACGAAGTCGTTCCTTGTAAACTGGCCACAGATTCTCGATTGGATTTAAATCAGGAGAATTTCCGGGCCAGTCTATAGTACTTTGATTTGCTCAATTTTCGTACGCTTCCTTGGAGTAACGTTATCGCAGTCAATGGTCGTAGGACAACTAATCGACAGTCGATACAATAGTGTATGGACGTGCTGAAAATCTGATGCAATCACGGATGACGGAATATTCTTCAAAGCGAAGCAAATTTCATCATACACCCTGAAAATAGATTCATATTACCACCCACAACTGCAAATGACCTAATCTAAGGAGAAAATAGAAATCGATTACACCCTGTCACTCTAGTGGGTCTAAAACTGACCTTATGATGAAAGAAAGAAAACTAAAGCGGTTGTTTCTATTAATTTGCACAAGGGTATATATATAAAAAAAACGAAAAAAAAGAAGTTAAGTTTATGGGGAATAAGGATACGAAACGATTGACTTGAAATGGTAAAGATTGTGGTGTGTAGAGAAGCACCCACACGGGAGTCTGTTCCACAGAATAGCAGTTCTTGGAAAGAGCTGGCTGAGTGAATGAGGGTGATTCAACATGGCGGGTCCTAGCAGGAAAGGTCTGAACATGTGGCACTAAAGAATGGAGTTTATGTAAATGTTTACCACGGAAAGAGCGATAGAGTAACAATAGGCTCGTAAAGTTGAGCCTGTGGGAAAGCATTCTTAAATTATTATTGGCTCCTACCACTCCTATTCAGTGTGTATATAGCGGTGGATATGGGTTGACATCTTTTACATGCTAATACTTTAATTATCTATGGGAGAGTGGTTAGCCCAGATTCCTACTCGCCTATTCCCTTCTCTATCAAGTTTCGTCGTATGTTTTTCTATTATTCTGACACTGTGACAAAAAGGCTTTAACCCGAGCCGAAATTCGAACCCTGTTCATCGATTCCGGTTTTAAAAACACTGATAACAGTCTGCACCACCCTGCATCTCCCGATCTCCCCTGGCTTGATTCATATATGTTTTTCACCCCAGATGAGCCGTAACACCTACCCCAGTGACATTGGCTGCTAGACTGACTGGTTTTGTAATTGTAGTAGTTGAAGTGTTTTCATGGCGTTAAGTCGGTCGTAATAAAAATGGAGAGAAGGAGAAATTTCTAGTTTGATTTTCGTTGCCCACTTGGTTTGCTGTCATCTGCTTTTTAATTCTTTTCATTTTATTTAGTATTTATTTTTGCCTACAGAAAGCAGTGTGTGCTTTTATTTCAAGAGGCAACTTCATGTTAGGAAAGTAGAAAAACAAGGAAGCCAAACAAATAGACATTCGACATAATTAAATACATAGGCACGACATCTAAACGAGAATTCGACTTTTCTGATGATGTCATCATTCGCCTCAACAACGCCAGCCTTCAAGAATGACAATCTCCATTTCACATATAATAAAATTCATTTTCTCATTGTTGTGAATGTTTTTGTCTTTCTGGTTTGCTGTGCATTTCTATAGTAAAATCATTTGAAGCAGATTTCTACAGTCTACCTGCTGTAAATATAATAAAACTATTTTACCAATAGTTCTTGTACTTATTCCTCATAAAAGATAAATCACTAGCACTCCGATTTTCAAAGGATTTTTTTTTGTTTTTAAATAAATTTACCCCAATCATCTAGGTTTTATATTAATAAGTAAACTGAATACCCTTAATTTATAGCCGTCCTGGGTATGACGATAAACTACGTCAAGCAGTAAGCTCTCTGATCAGGAGGTTTTGAGGAGCGTGAAACCACCTCTTAATTGCTGGTGTTCCCAGGTCCACCCTGTTAGGGGGCCAGCTATGGGTAAATAGTTGACCCCCAAACTGAGGTCAAAACACTATGAAAGTAAAAAAATAGGTTTTAATACCAGCAATAAATTCATGAAAAAAAAAATTATTATCAGAAATAAAAATCTTGACGCAATTAAATAATCCATAGGGGTTGATATACCGTAAAACAAACCAAACCAAACCAAACCTAGTTTATAGTAGCGTACTATTTTATTAGGTTGGTGCAAAAGAAAAACGACATTATTTTTGCACCAACCTAATATCATTTGTTCACAAGCACTGGAAATTCTCTAGATCATGCCTTGAACTCTTATCCCCACCTTTTTTTTATCATTTCACCGCAAGCAAGGCGAGAATGCCACTAGTTCGCAGGGGGTTACAGGAAGTGAAAGTGAGAGAAAAAACTGAGTATAGGGAGGATTGAGGAAAGCACAGAAGACGAACGGGATTCAAGAAGAGAGATGGTGATTGACGTTGCATTTAAATTTTTGAAGATTGTAGTTATTAGCGAAGCGAGTAAACGAAAGGGAGTTCCACAGGTGGGAAGTTCGAGAAATGAAATTGTCGGAGTAGAATTGTAGGTTGCATTTAACTATTTCAACAGTAAAAGGGTAAAATTATTTGAAGCACATTTCTGTAATACATCCCTGTCTACCTATTCTACCTTTAATAATCCTTTTATTAATGCACCCACCTTATATATTTACCTGGCATCTACCAGAGAAATGACAAGCTAAGACTAGTTTTGTTCCCGATCCCACGCAAGCGGAGGCTGGTTAAAAGCTAACTAATATTTTGAGTGTACGCGCTCGCATATCCCACATTAAACAACTGACCTTGTGTCGCACCCCGTCTCTATGCGGGGGCTTGGGTGAATATTTATGCTTATCTGGCACATGCCGGGTATTGTAATCATCTCTCAGTTGCGTCTGTCTTCGGGCAGAGTACGACTCAGTTGTCCCTCTGCCCGCAAACAGGGACGCCGCTAGGGAAAATAAAAGGTATCCGGTCCCGAGGATCAGTTGCTCGCGGCTGTATACTCTCACTGCACTAGGGAAAGGGGGTCGGTAGTCATAAGGATTCCAGGGCAACCGACGTTTACGGGGACAGGTCATTTTTTGTCTCTGGCCCGGGTATACGCTCTCGGGTTCCCAACGTTACACGCGACTTTGTATGACATCACATCTCAGTGGGGAGACGGGGAAAGTTTTTTAATAATTTTCATTTTTTTTTTCCAAGTAGTTTTAATCTCATCCATCGAATGTACCTGGGAAAATAAAAAGAAAAGAAAATTAAAAAAAAAAAAAAACTACAGCGCCTTATTTAATGAATTAGATATCAACATTAAGAAGTGGATAAGAGAATTCGAGACGATCACATACACACACATATATATATATATATATATATATATATATATATATATATATATATATATATATATATATATACATATACATATATATATATATATATATATATATATATATATATATATATATATATATATATATATATTATTATTATAAGCAGTATAAATCTTTCTTTAATACGCAAGTACTTTTGACTGTACATTCAGTCATCTTCATTTTTTTTTGTTTTTGGTAAAATTCAGGTAGCATCCGAGACGAAAAAATATAATGCGAATCGAAAAAAGTTTCCAAGCTCCAAAAGTTTGTATCCGTTATCAATAACACATTTAAAAAAAAAAACATATTTCGATTCGCATTATATTTCAAGCCTAACTTGATTCAATCGACATTTCACAGTTTCATTTATCTAATTAATCCTTAAGCCGAATGTTTGGGACACCCAGTGGGGATCGAACTGACTATTCAGTCGTAATTACTAACCCTTAGACCACGTGAAGGTGTCCAACTTGCTTAATATAAGATCCACAAACGATAAAGTTCAGATGTTTGAGAGCCTCACGACATGAACAAAATTTACACATACTTTTTCGTTGCATACAGTTGCATAATTCATTTCTGATGCATCAAGGGTGGTCTTCAGTGATGCACTGTCTTCATCGCCGATTTCGGGTTTTGCATCATATCGGCTCAAACAGCAACTCCCATCTGATCCCGCCTCCTTGAAAGCGTCGCGCTGCGCACCTTGTCATTGCAAAGGAAAATTTTGTTACAGAATTTATGTATGCAATATTTATTCACGTATTCAGTTATTTAAACTGTTAATTTATATTGGTTTTCTGGATTCACAGAGTGCATATATATAAGCATTACTCTTCAAGTAAAATTGAATTGAGTTCTATGAGCCGCTGGCGTATTTTGTATAGCGAAAAACGTTAAAATTTCCTTCCTTACCTGCTGTGAGATGGTGGCCTAGAGGTAAGAGATCTGACCTTTGCCAAATTTGTCAGGTTTCGATTCCGTCTTGAAGCAATCGGACATCTAGCCACACTGAGGAGCTATGATAGAGCGGAACGGCCTGTCTTTGGATGATTATATATTAGGTTGGTGCAAAAATAATGTCGGTTTTTGACGTAAAAAAAACGACATTATTTTTGCACCAACCTAATATATACACACAAAAAGTCTTATCAAAATTGTCAGTAATTATTTAATACGATAATGAACTATGCCACCTTCTAATAAAAATGTGCAAAATTGAATTTTAGTAACATAAAGTTATATGTGCACGACGTGAGTGTCGTACGCTTAATCCCCTTAAATACGACCTTAATCTTCTGACATTCTTCTGTTTGCTGAGCAGAACTTTCTTTAATCTCTCTGCCTCCCACCAGTGGTATAGCTGTGGGGTTGGGGCGTAGGGAGCGGTCTGCCCCGGGCGGGCGGCACTTTTTGATGAGCTTTCAGTAAAAAAAAAAAAAAAAAAAAACAATAGCAATATTTTTTTTCAAAAAAATGCCGTCATAAGGAAGAAGATAGGGTTTAAATGAAGCCAATTTGTCTTTGATAGCCAGCAATAAAAAAAAAATATTGTCTCCAAAACAAATTGTCAGTTGGTGGGGATAAACCCCACATAGAAGACGTGAGCAAAAGGTGTGAAAAAATTTGAACATTTTTAAAGGTTTTTCTGTGGGGTCGGATTAAGTGAAGTTAAAGAATTTACAGTGTGAGAAGTCCAGACTTTGGCGTCAGTTCTTTGAATTTGATTTTTCATGTCTGTGAACTGTTAATGAAAAAAAATTTAATAAATAAGTGAACCAATTGTTTTTTCTTTTTTTATCTTATCATAGACCGAGCTTTAATATGGATATAAAATCGTTACTTTTCATAAATTATAAAATAGATACAGTGTAACCCGGATATAAGAGAGTCGTCGGGAGCGGAGAAGAAGTCTCTTATATCCGGGTTTCTCTTATATCCGTGTTTGGTCTATTTTGTTTAGGTAAGTATGGCTCTAATTTGGGACCAGAGAAAATCTCTCTTATATCCGAGTTTCTCTTATATCCGGATCTCTTATATCCGGGTTACACTGTAAATAAATTGTAATAATTCCAGTGCTTTAAGGATATCATATGCATTTCAGTTTTTTCCGGAAATATCGAACGGAAATTTAAAAGAAAATCGAAAGTTAATATGTTTTTTTAAGTGCAGAAGCTTTATTTAAAGTTCAAAAATAGGCATTTTTTTATCAATTTTTCAATTTACAAATTTTTACAGTCGTAAAACAGTGCAATGTTTTATTTTTGGTTTAAATAGTTGAAGTCTTATTAAGCAAAATAGACTAAGAACTAAAAGTATGATAACATTTATTTCAGTTTTTAAAAATGAAATTAATTTTATTGGACTTTTAATTCTTAGTCTGCTACATTGCTAATAATAACTTCAACTACGTAAAAGAAAATAATTTAAAAAGACATTGCATTTTTTTACATTGGTAAAAAAAACAAAAGGAACCGTGTTTCTGTTAATGTGGCATTTAATTTTATGGTTCCTCATTTGTTAGAATGAGGAACCATAACCAGGACATAGAGATACAAAAAAAAATAATAGTTAAATATTCTTCTTTTGCTGATAGATTTTTTTTTTTTTTTTACTCCTGTGGGAGTGGAGACTTCGAGGGTTATTGGCCCTCGTTCAATGGCGTTCCTTTGGAGGATTGGCGCGATTGCATCTCGATTAAGGGATGAGCCTCGCGAACGGAATGGCTCTTGCAGCGTGTCTCACTGGCGATTGAGCGAGGTAATGATTTCTCCATCATTGCGGCTGGCAGAGGATAGAAAAAAATATTTAAAAAAAAAAACTGATAAATTATGAATTAAAAGTACAATGTTGATTTTGTTTTTTCTTTTTAAATGAAACAGAGGGTATATAAGCAAAAACAATTTATCTTTCTTTTCATATCGTAAAAAGTTTTTAAAGTTTTCCCGATTTAGAAAAAAAAGAAGTAACATCTTCGTTTTTTTTTTACATATCCCCAGTTTAATTTTTTTTTTAAATAAATAAACACAATTGTACTTTTATTTCAAAATTTATCAGTGAAGAGTTATAAATACCATATTAAAAGAAACACGGAAAAAAACTGGCATTATACGGAAATTAGATTCTGAGAAATGGATAAAAATTGATGGGTGTATGAATAATTTCATCGCTGACTATATATATATATATATATATATATATATATATGTGTGTGTGTGTGTGTGTGTGTGTGTGTGCGTGTGTGTGTGTGTGTGTGTTTAAATTTTAAGGGGCTTAATGTGCATTGAAATATTGCATTCCTTCTGGAGAGGTGCGGCAAACTTAAGAGCTGCGCCGCGTGGCAAAAACATTAGCTACGCCACTCCCTCCCACCATTCCTCCCCTCTACGCTAAAGAACAATGTCTCACTGAGGCATAGCATTAAAATTACGATTTAAATTCTTAAATATTTTTACTAACCATGAACTTACATTTTAATCCAATAAAGACTCAATTCATATCCAGTAAATAATTATAAAGTTTGAAATTTTTCTTATTTATCTTTTATATTAAATGTGATGAAAAAAAAAAAGAGCTCAGCTAACATATTTCCATGAGCCGCATATTAAAGTTCAAAGAGTCGCATGTAGCTTGCGAGCCGCGATTTGGCCACCTCTGGTATATTGTATCTACAATGTTAACCCCCAACATGCCTAGTTGGATAAGAGTTACATTCACACCTTTCTTAAAGTCGAAGTGAACGTCATGGATTTGACTGAAATTTCATCTGGTCTTCACTTTGTGCATCGATAACTACCGATAAAATTAAATAAAATTTATAAAAATCTGTGAAATGTTTAAAAAAATATAAATGAAATAGAAACCTCCACCTTCCCGATTACACAGTTTTCCAGTCTTTTGGAAAGGTGTAGAGATTTACCTTTTGTTTAGGATTTGGTTTCCTCTTCTTTCTATTAATGTCTTTTCATTCTCTTTCACTCCAGTAACACCTTGCGTCTTAGGGGTATTATCGCCTTGCTTCGGATGATTTAAAAATATCTGCCCCAAACTAATTAATTATGGATTTTTTTTTTTCGGTTTTCTTCGCAAATTGTTTGCATTTGTGTATTTACATCGGTGTCTGTGTCCTCCTCCTGTGGGCGTCTCTGATTGATTTTCATTGTCCGAATGCATTATGCAACAAATTAATTATACAACAGTCGAATTGATGCTGGGATTGATATCAATATCAGTGTCATTTGGTCTTGTCTGTATAGTAAATAAACAGGAAAAAACAAAAACCAACCTCTGTTTTCTCACGCTTCTCTCTCTTCCGCCCCCCCCCCTCTCTCTCTCTCTCTCTCTCTCTCACACACACACACACACACATACACACACTCACACACACTGGTTTATTCTTTTCCTATCTCTCGTTTACTTTATTCTAACCAATATTTTGCTATTCTCAAATCAAGTAAAAGCTTATAGACTCAAATATAAATGACTAATACTTACCTATCTCCGAACTAATTAATTCATTATTGACGCAGATATAAACGACCAATATATAACTATCCGATATATAATCGACTAATATTTACCTATTCCCAAACCAAGTTAATGCTTATAAACTCAAATATAAAACTACCAATATTGACCTGTTTTCGAAGCAATTAAATGTTTCCACGGCATGCAGCAATAAACATCATCAGAAGAGGTTTGGATGCAGCTGGGTTCTGTTCCCAAATCGAAACCGTAGGCCTCGACCGTAGTGATGGAAAGAGGCCGAATGGAATTACCATTTTCCCTTTTAAAATAGGGAAGTCGTTGATTTGGGATGCGACCTGTGCTGCTACATTTTCGACCAGTAATTTGATCAGGTCCGTGGTTGAGCCGGGATCCGTCGCCCAGGACGCAGAGATAAAAAAAAAAAACAATAGTTAAATATTCTTCTTTTGTTGATAGATTTTTTTTTTTTTTTACTCCTGTGGCAGTGGAGACTTTGAGGGTTATTGGCCCTCGTTCAATGGCGTTCCTTCGGGGGATTGGTACGATTGCGTCTCGATTAAGGGATGAGCCTCGCGAAACGGAGTGGCACTTGCAGTGTGTCTCACTGGCGATGGTGCGAGGTAATGCTTTCTCCATCATTGCGGTTGGCAGAGGATAGAAAAAATTGTTTATAAAAAAGAAATAGAAAACTATATTATATATGTGATGACAAGACTTTCGGACCACTCTGCATTTTGTACTCAAAAAGGAGGATCAGAAAGTTTCTAAGTTAAAAATAAATCTATTTTTATTATTAAAAAAAAATAAATGCATATACCCTCAGATATAATAATAAAAATACTTAATTCGACAATGATTAACCTATTAAGGATTGGTATGACGTCAAATTAAACACTTCGACTTAATCTGCTAGAGAAAATATCATATTAATTCATGCTTATTAATCCGCTGCCTAAGCTGAAGATGGAACTTATATCCGTCAGATAAATTGCATGAATTTAGTTAACGTATTAATTCTTGTGATGGGGAACAGCTGCCCGAGGCCGCGCCCTCCCATTACACAAGAGGGAGGGATCGGTGCTCGCACCGAGGCCAGCGCATCCGACGATTGCGGGGGCTGAGGAGAATTTTTATCCCTGCCCGAGTGTACGCGCTCGGGTCCCCGCATTAATCCGACCTTGTGTCACATCTCATTCTCGTGGGGGAATGAGTAAACACCGTATTAATTCTTGTGATCGTTAAGAATTATTTATAACTTTCTCCAGAGCCGGATGAGCAAACGCCAGCTATTTATTAGCGCCTGCCCTGAGAAAACAACAAAGAAAAGGAATAATTAGAAAACGAGAAAATAAACAACTTAACGAACAAATCAAGGTGTGTATGAGAGGCAAGGTTGAATTGAAGGATGTGGTGAATAGGTCTTGGCTGTGGGGTGGGAGAATTTAGTAAAAAAGTTAATCATGGCGTGGTTTGACCAACCCAGATTAGAAGAAAAAAAAAATGACACGTAACGTGGATTTTTATTTTTGTTTTTAGTTATCTTTGTATTAATTAACTTGAAAAACTAAACCATCAACAATATGACCTCCTTCCTACCAGCTCTCTAGTTTATTTTCTCTTGTCACATCTCCTTGTACCAAATCTTCATACGTATCTATGGAGATACGTATACAGTTGTGGAATAAGGTTCAAATATGTCACTTTCTAAGGTTCGAACTAAATTCTAAAAACTCACTCACGGTTTGATTTAATTCCTTTAAACAGTGATTCCAAAAAAGTGGACGGGACCGCTCCCCCCACCCCGTAAGCAGTGGAAAGATCTAGAGAGTGGTAAGAAAACAGTGGGCAGCCACTGGTTGGCAGTGGCACATTTGAACCATCGCCCCTATACATTTTACTTGGTGTTGTATTGTTTTCACTTTACATTGTGTCTCATTTATATAACAATTATTATAGCAAACACTAAGATAATCATTTGTCATGCAATACTAGCACCAAGAAAATCAAATCAAAGGTTGACAATACAGTCTTGGGTGGGGGAGTTAAGGTTGTGTTTTCGTACACAAGGTGGGGTGGGGTGACAACCCACGAAAGTTTGGGGAACCACTGATTTAGACTCATCTAACATTTCTAAAATCTCCCTCCCTATATCTCCCCCTCCTCACTCTCTCTCTCTCACTCTCTCTCTCTCTCTTTCTTTCTTTCTTCCTTACTTCGATAAACTACATCCGCGTCCTGGGTAAGACGATAAACTACGTCCAGCAGCAAGACCCCTGATCAGGATGTTTTGAGGAGCGTGAAGCTACCTCTTAATTGCTGGTGTTCCCAGGTCCACTGTTAGGGTCCCAGATATGGGCAAATAGTTAACCCCGAAACTGGGGTCAAAACAGTATGAAAGTTTAAAAATAGGTTTTAATACAAGAAATACATTGTAAAAAAATTATTACTAGCAAAAAATATTAGTAGCAATCTCTCTCTCGGTCATCACTCCTCTCTCTCCTTTCTTTTTATTTTTCCTTTCTTCTTGATCTCCCCTATATCCTTTGCTTTTACTTTTCTCCTCTTCTTCTCTCATTCTCTCTTCTTTGCTTAACTTATCTCTTTCTCTCTCTTTCCTTTTTATTGTATTCTTCTTCGTTCATCCTTGCTTCATTCGTTTTCTCTTTCCTTTTACTATTTCCTTTTTCACCCTCTCTTTCTTAATTACTTCACTTCTCTTCCCTCCTCTTCCTTTTAACTATTCCTCTCTCTCTCTCTCTCTCGCTTTCTTCATTTCTCTTCTCTCTCCTTTCTTTTATACTTTCTCTTTTTAGTTCATTCATTTGAAGAACAAACAACGATTCTCTTTACCCCGTTCATTGAAATTGGTTGTTAATTATGCACCGGCAAGTCTCTGCTCAGCCAGTTGGATTGATAGCCGGGGATGGGGATGGGACTGGAGGTCAGTTCCCACCCCTACCCATTAACGTTTGAAATCACCTGTTTATATTCCGTCAACTTCTAAAAACATCCACAATTCCCTTTGTGTGAATCAAAAGCGCGATATTTTAGCCTGACTGGACAGGTAAATTACAGGATTTTTAAATTCTCTGGTCAGCAACACACAGCAAAAGTGGAACGGCCCTTCATTTTCGTATCTAGAAATAGAAGCATGTGTTATTATTTACTATGCTTAACTTAGTTTTGGCACAGAGCCATGATTATAGTAATAGTAACGATAATATTAACTATTAAAATCCATAAGAATTTAAATATCTGGGAAATGCTTTAACAGAGAACAGAACATGCGACATGGAGATCCGAAGACGCATTCGCATAGCGAAAAATCCCTTCAAGAATCTAAGCAAATTACACCCTTGTGCAGATTAATTGAGACAACAGCTTTAGTTTCCTTTCTTTCACCATTCGGTTAGTTTTAGACACAATGGAGTGAAACGGTGTAATCGATTTCTACTTTTTCCTTAGAGTAGGTCATTTGCAGTGGTGTGCAGTAATATGAATCTATTTTCGGGGTGTATGATGAAATTTGTTTGGCCTGGAAAATATTACGTCATTCATGATTGCATCAGATTTTTATCACCTAATGTCTCAACTGTCGATTGTTCGCGATGGACGTTACTACAAGGAAGCGACCGGAAATTGTAACGCTGGACGAATACACTGGGGAGACTTACTAGTGAGTAACTCAAAGTACTATAAACTGGTCCGGAAACTCTCCTGATTTAAATCCAATCGAGAATCTGTGGTCAATCTGCAAAGAACGACTTCGTAGAATGAACATGTAAAGTTATAACGGAATTATTCGTTTTGTTTCAATTAATTTATACAAGGGTGTCTTTACAAACAGAAAAAAATTCTTTAGAAACAAAGATAAGAGTACTAACTATTACGTAATATCATTTCTTCTATATGGTAGTGAATACTGGCTGAAGAAAAAACTTGAAGCAACAGGAATCTGGTTCTACAGGAGGATGCTGAGAATACCATGAACCGAATATTTGAGCAACGGCAAAGTTTTAAATAAAATGGAAACGAAAAGAAAACTTATAGTTAACATCACGAAGCGACAGTTGAAATTTCTAGGGCACATAATGAGGAAAGAGGGCTTGGAAAATTTGATACTCACATGACATATTGAAGTCATAAGGAATAGAGGAAAACAGCGAGGCTGACTAAATGGATGACGGAGTGAGATTTACGAGAGATAACAAAAAAAAATTGTGAAGAGCCATGATTGCCAACGTCCTGACAGGACACGTCACAGAGAAGAAAATTGAGAATTGTAATATTAGCCATTTCGATATAAGGAAGCATTCGGCATTAATTGGCCTAGCAGCCAGTGATAATCGAATTATACTTTCTTTCGCTTCCAGCTGAGATAAAGTTTTAGTATCTGTTTTCTTCATCTTTAATGGTAATATTAACTGTTTCCTTATAAAGACACATTCGACATTCATTGACTAAACAGCCAGCGCTAATGACAGTCGAAACTTATAAGATAAAATCTCTTAAAACATTTTTCAATTCCATTATTATTCGTCTTTTCTGGTAATGTAGTTAAATTGTCCATGTATATTGCATAGGAGCCATTATTGTACGTAATTAGCTTACAATAAAACATGCATTTTATATAAATACTTATATAAATACTTATATAAATGCTATAATATTTATAAAAATACTTATACAAATACTTATATAAATGTTATAATACTTATGTAAATACTCATATAAATACTATATTATATAAATACTTCTACAAAGGCTATAATATTTATGTAAATACTTGTATAAATGCTATAATATTTATGTAAATACTTCTACAAATGCTATAATATTTATGTAAATATTTGTATAAATGCTATAATATTTATTTAAATACTTCTACAAATACTATAATATTTATGTAAATACTTCTACAAATGCTATAATATTTATGTAAATACTTGTATAAATGCTATAATATTTATGTAAATACTTGCATAAATGCTATAATATTTATGTAAATACTTCTACAAATACTATAATATTTATGTAAATACTTCTACAAATGCTATAATATTTATGTAAATACTTGTATAAATGTTATAATATTTATGTAAATACTTGTATAAATGCTATAATATTTATGTAAATACTTCTACAAATAGTATAATATTTATGTAAATACTTCTACAAAAGCTATAATATTTATGTAAATACTTGTATAAATGCTATAATATTTATGTAAATACTTGTATAAATGCTATAATATTATGTAAATACTTGTATAAATGCTATAATATTTATGTAAATACTTATATAAATGCTATAATATTTATGTAAATACTTGTATAAATACTGTAATATTTATGTAAATACTTGTATAAATGCTATAATATTTATATAAATACTTATATAAATACTTACGAAAATTGAGATGTTGTAGAGTGGTGTGGGACGTACCATAGATTTGCGTGTAGAGGGTTAGGTCACAAGACGCTTGCTCCGTCCCTGGTCATAAGCGTTATTAAATCAAGATAACTTAAGATATGGGTTACCACAAATGCCACATATTTACAGACAGTAATCAAATGCTTTTCGGCATTATCCTGAATGAACGTGATATTACCGTTTAAAACCATACCCAAGGCTTAGCGCCAGAAGCCATTGTACATTTGCGTTTTTTCTATGAAAAACACTATGTCTCATTACATCAAGTGCAAACGAAGGCATTTCTTCATAATTCTTGTCTGTGATTCGAAAAACAAGAGTCCATCCCTTCATACAGTTTATCAATTTTTTCTCGGGCAAAACGCATGGCCGACTACTAGACTAGAATATATCTTATATCAATAAGTCTCAAAATGTGTGTGCGTATATGTGTGTGCGTATATGTGTGTGTGTGATCGTTTGTTGTTTATGCATTTCTACAGTTTTCATCCAATTTTGATGAATTTTTTATTTGATAGATAATTCTTCAGTACCGGTTTTGAGTCTAAATTGTTGGCGACAAGGGCTCTCCACTACTTCCTGTGCATTATGACGTTTTGCTATTTATTATCTGTTCTTGGATATATATCTTTCATAAAATCTTTAATAAAAAATAAATATTTTAAATTATTATAATAATATTATTTATTATTATACAGTTCCCTTTTCAGGGCCACCTCCCCCATTTGGAGATGGGCCTCAGTTAAACCCAAATGTTGTTTCTAATATTGATTTTCGGGTGGGCTGATTTCAACTTAAACTGCTCCAAAGGAACGGCAAATATTCCCAGTAATGAAAGACCCGGTTGAAGAGGGGTTATATTGCTAGTATGGTATAAAGTCGTTTTTATATTGGCCCATCGATACACTGGCGATAATTTCCCTCTCTGTTGGAAAGATATTAAGATAACAAAGATAGACAGAAAAGCGAAAAGATCGATAGACGAGTTGGAGGGGTAGAAAATGTTGCCACATACTTAACATACCAAAGCAGGCGAATGGATAAATCTGCTGGCTGAAACACTGAAATATAGGTAAACAATGTCGGAAGGTAGACAGGTGGACAAGTGCGCTTTTGTAAAAGTCTGTAATGACTATAATGGCGAAAATTGGGTCTGGAAAATGTGCAATCTTATATAAGAGGGGTGCTGAAAAATGCGCAGAAAAATTATATATGAAAATGTACTAAATAATTTTCATTATATGTTGTCATTGTTTATGTTAAGATACGTTTCGTCAGCAGAAATGATCGATCGAGGAAAATCGTCGAAAATTATGTGTTTATAAACAGAAATTCGGACTTTGTTAACCAGATGCTTATCTGTAGCTGAGTGGTACAGCATGTCAGGCCAAATGACGGTTTCTGTATAGGAATACAGATTCGATTCCTGCCGGAGAACGCATATTTCACGAACATTCAGGCCGGTAAATGTAATTAATACTGTTTAATTAAAAACAAAGCATTTTCTTAAGTAAATTGTATCTATAAAAATTACGTATAAACCTAAAAAGTGTTAAATAATTGTCGGATTTAATCCATTTCATTATATGTTGTCATTGTTTACGTTAATATACGTTTCGTGAGCAGATATGATCAATCGTTAAAAATCGTCGAAGATTGAGTATTGAAAAACAGTAATTTGGACTTTGCTAGCCAGGCGGTCTGTAGCTAAATAGTATAGCACGTCAGATCAAATGACGGTTTCTGTATAGGAATACAGGTTAGATTTCTGTCGGAGAACGCATATTTTCTACGAAAATTTCTCGAACATTGAGGCCGGTAAATGTAATCAATACTGTTTAATTAAAAACAGAGCTTTTACTTAAATAAATTGTATTTCTAAAAATAACATATAAACAGAAAATATATTAAATAATTGTCGGACTTAAAACATTTTATTATATATATATATATATATATATATATATATATATATATATATATATATATATATATATATAGATAGATAGATAGATAGATAGATAGATAGATAGAGTGAGAGAGAGATATGTAAATTATCGTAACCAGTTACACAGAAATTACAAACATGAAGCATCATTCTTTTTAATAAACTAAAAATAGCAAATTTATTATAAAAACTTAAAAACATCTAGTCTTATTGTCAAAAACAAAGCCTCGCCGACGAAATAAAAACTATATGTATATAACACTAATTACCTCTTTTTATTAACGATTATTATTATTTTTATTATTATTAATTAGTGGCTCGTATTGAGGAATCGGAGAGCCGAGTTCGAATTCCAATCGAGTTCATTGCATTCGGTTACGTGCTAATATTTGGGAAAGGTATAAATACATTTCTTCCCCTAGCTATGGGTAAAATAGCAGGGCAGGCTCGGCCCTATAGCCTTGGTTGACAATCAGTCTAGAAGAGAGAAAACTCTGAATTCAAACTTCTGAAAGGATGGACGGGGTAATCTCAAAATCTCCGTTACAAAAGGAACCTACAAGCGATTGTACTATTCTGCCCTGAATATCACCATGAACCGCAATTGTAAGATGAAGGGGAGTGGTGATTATAGCGGCGGCGCAAAATACACTAAGTGAATAAATGAATGAATGAATATTATGCAAGATATTAGCTTGGTAGTTGCGTGTAACCAGGCTCTGGCCATGTGCCGAAAGGATAAGCTCTGAAACCCTTAAACACTGGTGGGTTGCCAATTGATCTACATCACTATTTTTGCTTCGGAGAAGGAACTGGTGATGTCGGCTTTCGGCTGCAGCTGTCTTCAATTTGTTTTTGTCTTGCCTTTTCGTTTCTTACTTCAGTCTTGTTGCTGATTGTTTTAAAAGTTGCATCTACTTCACCGACATTTTCAAAACATATTCATTTTAAAAACTGCTCACTTTGAAATTCGAATTATTTGCCGTGTGGAGGCTCGGATTGAGGAATAAGAGAGTTGAGTTTGAATTCCAGTCGAGTAAAATAGGGACATTATAGCCTTGATTGGATACTACTATAGAAGGAAAACTCTAAATTCATACCACCTGCTGCCGTGTAGGACTACCTCTCTAATTTCTGAGAGGAGGGACAGGGTAACTTCAATATCCCCGGTGCAAAAGGAACCGGGATACCATTGCACTATTCTGCCTTGAATGTCACCATGAACCACAATTGTGAGATGGAGGGGAGTGGTGATCACAGCAGCGGCGCAAAATGCGCTAACTGAATGAATGATAATGGATTCTCTGTCCCTTGATAATCGTTCCGTAATCTCAACAGCTACCTGCCTAACACAACATTAGCATCCTAGTCAACTATTTTTAGATATTCTCTGTCGTGACTCCACTAACATAAGCCTGCCAAATGACGAAAGCAAGAAAAACAAGACCAAAAACCGATAAAGAAAAACCGACAAAAAAAGCAAATGAACTGAAGGAAAGGAACTGAAAAGAACTGAAGGAAAGGAACTGTAGGAAAGGAACTGAAAAAACTTAAGGGAAAGGAACTGAAGGGAAGGAACTGAAAAGAACAGAAGGGAAAGGAACTGAAGGAAAGGAACTGAAAAGAACAGAAGGGAAAGGAACTGGAAAGAACTGAAGGAAAGGAACTGAAAAGAACTGAAGGGAAGGAACTGAAAAGAACAGAAGGGTAAGGAACTGAAGGAAATGAAGTGAAGGAAAGGAATTGAAAAGAACTGAAGGAAAGGAACTGAAAAAAACTGAAGGGAAGGAACTGAAAAGAACTGAAGGAAAGGAAATGAAGGAAAGGAACTGAAAAGAAGTGTAGGAAAGGAACTGAAAAGAATAGACCAAAAGACAGACACCCACCTATCTACGTAATAATGTACATTTCTCAATGCTTAAAAGATCAAGACTAAGCAAACTCGCTATGAAAACCTCCCAAAAAAGAAACAATGCTCAGATCACTACTCGAGTTTCTCGTTACCACGATCGCCAGGCGATTGATATATATATATATATATATGTATATGAATAAAGAAAAACGGCGTGTGTGTGTATTTGTGTAAAAATTCAGATCTAGATAAAATATATCTGTAAAAAAGGTAATATGAAACTCATTGGTAAAGAAATGTTTTCCTTTTGTCTTCATTCATATTGACGTTTTAAAATTTATTTTAACTACATTTAACTACACATGTGCTAATACCCTTGGGAAAGATATGAATCCTCTTCTTCTCCCTCCAGCTATGGGTAAATAGCAGGACAGACTGATGGCATCTAGTCTAGGAGAAGGACAGCTCTGAATTCAAAACTTGGGAAGTGTCGTTTGGGGACCCAGTGGCTCGTAGTGAAAGTATCACTGCTAGCTTTCTTTGGAGCCATGACTAAGGACTAATGAAGAGGGGAAAAAAAGGCACAGTACAATAAAATTGAAAAAGAAAATCACAGCACAACACACGCATGTATACAACATGGCGGTCGACTCAGAAATGATTCCGTTCGGGTTAACTCGGTTCGGCTCGGTTCAGCAATGTTGTTCGAGTATCGAAATTTTGTTTGATAACCGGGGCATTTTGATCTCAAATATTCTGTTTGAAAACCGATTTGTTTGAGATGTGAGATGTTCAAGAACCGAGGTTGTACTGTATATGTATATGCATATTATCACTCGCTTCCGGGTCTTTCAGTACTGGAATCTAATAGCAATAAATTAAAACCTTGTGTCCACAGAGAGTTTCTCTCCGTTTAACTAAGAAGAGTAGGCTTAGGGGTACACCCTGGTACATTTGGTAATATCTTAAAGAATTTCTGGGCAACCCATCGTGAGACCTTGGGTCATATATGGTACCCGACATTAATAAAAATCAACATCTGTGTTACATTTGTCTTTGTATAGTAATAATTCTACGCATTCTTTTTACTTATACGCCTACAAATATCAACATTCTATAATGTCTATATGTTTCATAAAACGTTTATTTACATAGCACAGATTAGTTTAGGAGGGTTGAGTTAGTTGTTTTTTTTATGATAAGCTGTGTTATTTACTGATGACGTTTGACATTTTAAAATTATTACTTTCTACTTTTAACTCGTGAAAATTTCACGTTTTTCCTATTTTAATATACTGCAGAATCCTAATTCCTAAGTTAATGATTGAAGAAACTCATGGAGAGATCTACGACAATAAGATATCAGTAGAATACCCCCGTGGCATCGTTAAATATTTGAGCTTAACAACTTTAACAAAATATTGGAATATCACTCATAGATACGAATTCTTGGGCACTTCGACGTGGTGTAATGGTTAGCAAGCTGGGCTCGCTGGGACAATTTACGACTGAATACTGAGTTCGATCATCGCTAGGTGATCCATGCTTTCAGGTTTGTGCCACATCTAAACTACGCTTAGAAAATTGCCATCTCACGCGTGCGCACTTGCACACACATTCTCCAGCAGACCTGCCACTCGTGTAGATGTGAAGACTTTTTTTTTTAAATAAGTTGACAATGACTGAAATTCTTAAAAAAGAATTAAGTCACATGAGTTCGTGATCTGCCGCAGACGGAGACAGCGCCACTAAGATGAAAAAAATACCAGTCCAACATCTAACATAAAGCACAATGTGACAATGTGTATAATTATCGATTACGCAGTCTGATCTTCCTTATTTACAATGAGATATTCCGTTGTTATGATAACAAAATGCGTTTCTTGACACCAATAAAAGTAATTGTTTCACACTACTATAATAATGGATAATATCATTTGTAAGTAGCAGATAATCAATCTGTTAATATATTGTTTTTTGTTTTGTTTTTTATTGTCGCCTCGTATTAGCTTTTGGGGGATATTTTTTACTTTTTTATTATTTAGAAAAAGAATTATTTTTTATATGTAACATACAATTGTATAGATAAAAATCCCACATTAAGGATATAGAAAGTATAATCAACACAAATGCAAGATTATTTAAATATCGATGTGATTTTTTAATGTCAGGCTTCTTTATAATAGCTAACGATGCTTCACCTAATAAAAATTCAAAAGACGAATAAGAACTTTGTAAATTATTTTCGAATTATTTCGTTGATTTAGTAAAAGTTTTTTGTTTTAAAAGAGTGGTAATTATTTACTTCTGGATAGAAGTACTTTTTTAAAAAATCATTTCACTCCATTCAAGACGCGGCGGTGGGTACTGAGTGTGAAAGAATATGACAAAAACAAAAATATTCTTACGAAGAGAGAACAAGAAAAGAACAGAAACTAAAAAGACAGAAGATAACGACTGACATTGCATTTAAATTTTTGAAGAACAAAAATGCCTGGGAAGCATGAAGCTGGAAAAGAGTTCCAAAAACGAGAAGTACAAGAAAATAAATTGTTAGCATAGAATTTACGGTTAGATCTAGCTTTTTAAACTATAAAAAGAATGAGATCTTGCGCTTAAATTCATAGTCTTGGTAGCATAGAGGAAAGATCATCAGAAAAATTATCGTGAAAGTATTTCTAGAAAAGGCACAGGGAAACGACATTACGGTGATGGGAAAGCGACTGAAGCCGACAAAACGTTACAGATTTTTCTTTGGGTTTTATCAATGATCTCTAAATATATAGTAGGTTAACCGACCAGATGTAGTAGCAATATTCAAAGTGTGAACGAATGGTAGATTTATAAACACGTAGGATAGATTCGGGTGAGTAAAATTGTTTATCAAGATACGGTGTAGCAACCAGGAACAGATCTAACAACTGATTCAATATAATTTTTCCATTTCATTTCAGCGGAGAACTTAAGATCGAAAAGGTTCAACGAGTCGCTCTCCTTGTAAAATTTATAGAATTATGAGCAAATAGATAAATTTGTCGTGTCAATTTAATTGCGGCCCGCGTTTGGTAAAAAAGAAAACAAAAAAACTATCAA
Source organism: Acanthosepion lycidas (assembly GCA_963932145.1). Taxonomy (NCBI): domain Eukaryota; kingdom Metazoa; phylum Mollusca; class Cephalopoda; order Sepiida; family Sepiidae; genus Acanthosepion; species Acanthosepion lycidas. The sequence goes on along the minus strand of OZ010593.1, from coordinate 5,371,749 downwards.
CTTTAGTGATGTCATTACGAAGTATTCATTTCCAATCACGTGCATACACTCATGTGCAAATTAAATTGAAACAAAACGAATAATTTCGTTATTATTTACTTTTTTTTGGGGGGGGGGATTTTTCGAATGAAACATGACCCAATGCACATGTTAGTACTTCGTATGTCTATTCCACGAAGTCGTTTCTTGTAGATTGACCACGGATTCTCGACTGGATTTAAATCAGAGTAGTTTCCGGGACAGTACTTTGATTTGCTCAGTGTGTTCGTGCAGTGTTACAATTGTTGTACGCCTCCTTGGAGTAACGCCCATCGCAGACAATGGCCGTAGGACAACTAATCGACAGTCGAGACAATAGGGCCTGGGCGTGATAAAAATCTGATGCAATCACGGATGGCGCAATATTTTCCAAGGCCAAACAAATTTCATTATACACTTCGAAAATAGATTCATATTACTGCACACCACTGCAAATGAGCTAATCTGAGGAAAAATAAAAATCGATTACACCCTATCGCTCCAGTGGGTTTAAAACTGACCGAATGATGAAAGAAAATAAACTAAAGCGTTTGTTTCAATTTGCACAAGGGTGTACATCAGGCTTAAGAATCTCCTTGAATAAAACAAGAAAGAATTACTTCTTTTATGCCAGTGAATTTGAAGTTTAGACTTAAAAACCATAGCTGGTTCTATTCTTGCGTTTTTGAACTCTTATGGATTTTTTACTATTCAGCTATTTGGGGCACAAGCCTGTACGAATTGACATCAAACCGCAATTTTGAGAACAGCATTTTTCAAATTAAGATCGAAGTTGATAACACAAACTATTTCCTTGCATTAAAATTAAATCAGTGATAAGTTTTGAATTTCCTTATTGTCGCTCCACTCCTTTTAATATACAACAGAATGTACCTTTGTGGCGACTTTGAAATTATTTTTGGCTTGAAAAAAGGAAATGAAAGACTCTTCTTCTTCTTCTTCTTCTTTGTGTCGTGTCCTTTTAGGACGTGGCCGATTATGCTTCTCCACAACATCCTGTCACTTGTAGCTTTTAGCAATGTCTGTCTTTTTTATGTCTCCCCTAATCTGGTTAGTTAGGTTATTCTTCCTTCCCTTTACTACGTTTTTGGTTTTGAGTGAACATGCATACGATCAATAAACGTTATATATGAGAAAATTAACTTCTTCAATGTGCCGTCTCCCTCCTGGACTTTGGTTATCATGGCTCTCCACAATTTCCTGTCCTTTGTAGATCTTAGTAAATTTTGTCATCTCTCCTAAACTATGTTCTGCCATCTAGTTTCTTAGGTATTTTATACATCGTTTTTCTCTGTCACTGTTGAATAATTAAGTAATGTAATTGTAAAAGTCTTCAACAAAATAATTGCTTATATATAAATATCATAAAAGACCAGATTGCAATTAAATAACAAAAGTAATTTTTTAAAATTTGATTTTTAAAACTGAATATGCAATTTAGTTATATCCATTTAGCAAGAACTGCTAAGTTATAGATATTTACTTGACCACCCCCACTGAGTTAGCTTGTGACACAAGGTCAGTTTTTAATGTGGGAATCCGAGTGTTTTCACTCGGGCCGCTGGTTAGAGCTGATCTAAGCTAGTCATAGCTTGTCAGAGCTGGTCTTGGCTTTCCTAAGTTAGTCATAGCTGGTCCAAGCTGGTCTTAGCTTCTCATAGCTGGTCCGCGCTGGTCAGAGCCAGTCGAAGCTATGAACTGCTAAGTTATGTAAATTATAAGATACATGTTCGTAGATATACATGATAAAACCACGTTTATTTGATATCACAGTTTTATATATTTGCCTACACGCAACATGGACAAACAACCAACTTTATATATTTATTTAAATTTTCTGGGTTTTGAGTGTATACATACAAACTTTGAGTGTTATATATGAGAAAATTAACTTCTACATGCTGTGTCTCTTCAGGACATTGGTCATCATATCTCTCCACAATTTCCTGTCCTTTGTAGAGCTTAGTAAATTTTGTCATCTCTCCTAAACCCTGTTCTGCCATCTAGTTTCTTAGGTAGTTTATACACGGTTTTCCTCTGTCACTCTTCCCTTCAATATGTCCTGTGAGTGTCAAATTTTCCAAACCCTCTTTCCTTATTATGTGCACTAGAAATGTCAACTGTCACTTTCTGATGTTAAGTATAAGTGTCCTTTTTCTCTGATACTTTGTTAGTAAAGTTATATAAATGCACTCTTTGACACATTGTTCAATATTTGGATAATAAAGCTTCAGTACAGTAAGTTTTTACAATTTTTTTAATTTAAATATCTTTTTACTAACTTATTAACATTTTAATTACTACCTCTGTCCCATAATAGTTGTTATACTTAGTGTATGAAATGTGTACACAAATGTAGCAACTATTATGGGACAGATTCACAAGTAAATCAGCATTTTTCAGTTGGGTCCATAAATGATAGCTATATAAATCATCAAACATAACTGAGAAAAGGGGCCTGATTCCACTTTTGGATTTCATTTTCCTATATTCCTTATCATATTTTCTGGTCTCCATTTTTTCTAAGACTTCGTCGTTCCTAATATGTTCCGTCCATTGTATTCTCACCATCCTTCTGTAGAACCAAATTTCTGTTGCCTCGAGTCTCTTCTTCATCTGTGTGGGGACTGGAAAGATTTTCTGTTGTCTTTTTCGCTTTAATTACACTGTATTTTTAAAGGATATTACATTTATTATA
>OZ010593.1:5351512-5366512 GCA_963932145.1 Acanthosepion lycidas | reverse complement strand
AATTCATGAATCATTCATACAAAATCAAATATAGAGGTTAATGATTTAAATGTCGAGAATACATCGTCGCAAACAATATAAATAAGATACATCAACCCCGAACCTGTATATGAATGATATGATTCTTGTTTACAAATTCCAGTTCTATAAGGTCTTTTTAATTTTTTACAAGCTTTCGTCTGTTCCTACAGACATCATCAGGTATGGAAATAGATTTTGTTCTTGTTTTTACTTCTCGGTAATAAGAGGACAACGAAAATAGAGATGTAATCCGAAAAAATGCTATGAGAAATGTGTTATTGTTTTCGAACGTGTGGTCGCAACGCTGAGTTTGAATTTAAATTTTAAGGTTGTGCGTTTTTGTACAAATATAGCAATAAGAGAATTTTTTTTTACTGGTAGATTTTCCGTCAATATGGCATGAACTATATTGTTCAATAATTACAGTAATGTCACACTTATTATCCGAAAGTTGTACGTTGGGTCAGTTATTTTAATTTCAATTAAAAGGTGCAATTATAATTTATAAATTCATGAATCATTCATACAAAAAACAAATATATATATATATATATATATATATTCATACATGTTTCATTAAATAATATAGACAAATGTTGTCTATTTATTTTATGTAAATTCTTTTCATAACGTCTGATAAGCTTAATAACATTATCATTAAACGAAGAAAGAAAATCACAATATTTTTAATCCAATCTAAGCTTTCGGCTTATATATATATGTATATATGTTTAATATATTTTCGGTTTATACGTTATTTTGATACTTACAATTTATTTAAGTAAATAGTCTATTTTTAATTAAACAGTATTAATTACATTTACCTGAATGTTCGACAAATTTCATCGAAAATATGCGTTCTTAGGACATTGCTAAACAGACGCTTTTCTGTAGCTAAATAGTATAGCACGTCAGATCAAATAACGGTTTCCGTATAGGAATACAGGTACCAGAAACACCATCTGTTTTGGGGGGTTGTTTTTTTTTTCTTATTCTAAATATAAGTAATATTCATTTTTTTCATTTTTCTCAAAACTTCCTCATTGTTCACATGGTCCGTCTATGGAATTCTCAGTTTTAATCAGGACAAGCATATTATACCAAGTCTTTTCTTCTATGGAAACTGTACACACTATTCATCGCCATCGCCTATCGTCCGGTTCACACTCCTCCCCCTTTTTTGAACAGAAGTAGGGGCTTATTGCTTGCTTCCTTAAGACTAATTTCTTTTAACGTCCTTCCCAGTAGCCCCTTACATCTTAGTGGCATTATCGCCTTGCTTAGGAAAACATATAAATGGATTGGGGTACAAAGATTACATTTTGCTCAAAAGGAGCTGCCTTATCTGAAAATCTGTATTCGAAAATTGAAATACGTTATTGCTGCAGTTGCAAAGTAAATACTGCTTACGAGATTAAGGTTAGATTAGCACAAGGCTATCAAAACCTGTCTGGTGCCCAATGAGAATTGAGCACGAGAATTAGCAGATGATTTGCGAGCCCAGTTTGTTAACTACGGTGGGCACCCTGCAGCCAAAGTCTGTGAAAAGCTGGGAGACAGGGCATCACCGCCGTGATGCAATTCGTGTATTATTAGATTGGTGCAAAAATAATGACGTTTTTTGACGTTAAAAAATGCGTGAAAAACGTCATTATTTTTGCACCAACCTAATAACTTGTTCGCAAATATTGCGGAAACCATTTTCGGCTGATAATAAAGATAGCAACAGTAGCTATCGTAATTTTAACCCCCCCCCCTCCATCCACCGTCAGCGCCTCTTCGCCTTACTCGCACTTTGCTTCCACCTAACACTGACAATATCGCTAATAAATAAGTTGGTTTCATTTCTCACTCATTCAGCGCCTGGTTCTCCCTCAGAAGTCACGTGATTTTTTTTTCCCGCGCTCTACGTTCCACTCAAGGCATAATAAGAAAAAGTCTATACGCGCTTTTGTAATTGCGCGCTTTGAGTTTTCGGTTTGGTTTGGTTTGTTTTCTTTTTATGGCATATTTAATGGGTTATTTAATGCCGACTTTTTATTGCTAGTAATATTTTTTTTCAAAAATGTGTTGCTGGTATTTTCTTTTTTCCAAAAATGTATTGCTGGCATTACAACCTATTTTTACACTTTCACAGTGTTTTCACCTCAGTTTGGGAGTCAACTATTTTCCCATAGCTGGGATCCTAACAGGCTGTACCTGGGAACACCAGCAATTAAGAGGTGGTTTTACGTTCCTCAAAACCACCTGATCAGAGGGCTTGCTGTTCGACGTAGTTTATCGTCATACCCAGGACGGCTATTTATTGCTGGTAATATTTTTTCAAAAATGTGTTGCTGGTAATTTTTTTTTTCCAAAAATGTATTGCAGGTTAAAACCTATTTTTACATTTTTTTTGTGGGGAGAGGAGTCAAATATTTGCCCATAGCAGGGACCCTAACAGGTGCTATCACCCCAGGTCAGGACGGACCTGGGAACATCAGCAATTAAAAAGTGGTTCCACCCTCCTTAAAACCTTCTGATCAAAGGCCTTGCTGCTGGACGTAGTTTATCGTCATACCCAGGACGGTGGGGTTTTGGGCGAAATGGCAATTAACACTTCTTCTTTTCATGTGCCGTGTCCTTTCAAGATGTGGGCGGTCATGCCTCTCCACAACTTCCTATCATTCGCAATATTTGTCTTTTGACTAACCCTGCCACTCTCTGTGCTGTCATCCATTTACATCAGCTGTTTGGGAATGTTACTCACTGCTTCCCCTCTGTCTGTCAATATGTCATGTGTGTGTGTTAGATTCTCCAAGCCGTTCTTTTAACATTGTCTCCAAGAAATTACTTGTATCTCTTTCTCAATATGTAGGCACTTTTTTTTCATTTTCCTTAAACCTTCCTCGTCTCTCACATGTTCAGTTCATGGAATTCCCAGCATCCTTCTGTAGAACTATATCTCTGTTGCCTAGAGTATCAAAATCATCCTTGAGAAAATTGTCCAACATTTACTGCCGTATAGGTGGACTGATATTACATAGCAGTCCAACACTCTTTTCTTTTTTTCTTAATATTTTGCTTAGTTTTTTTTTTTGGGGGGGGGGCGGCATCTTTCGCTATTCCAATGTGACTTCGGATTTCGGTGCCACATTTTTCGTCCTCTATTAAAACCCTCCCCAGGGACGTAAATATTATAAAGACACGGGCAAAGCAATCTATATGTGACTCCTCGTTTTCGCATACTCCGCATTCGCTGTTTTCACACATTTTTAACAGATGAAAAAATATTCCATAAGAGAAAGTGCCTAAAAGCCAAAAGTTCTCCAAAACTAAGTTTAAAATTGCTGCGCGTCGAGTACCATTTTAAATCCATGGCAAAGTCATGTGTGAGAAATAATATCGCCCAAATGTCCGTAACATCGCCAGTCGATTATCAAAATGTTTGATGACGTCTCTGCATAGTTGCTCCTCGATCTCACCAATATGCCTTATTATCTCATTTTTCAGCTGTTGTTGGCTTGTTGGCATAGACCTTACTTTTGAGATGACGCCAAAGGAAGAAATCTAAAGGCGTCAAGTCGCACGATCGTGTTGGTCAATTGACTTCGCTGTTTGAGAGATGATGCGACCTGGGAACTTATTCAAATTCTGTTAGCGATTTTACCTGTTATATCCATTTTCCTCCTACAATTGCACGTTATATCAACCATAGTCTAAGGCAATCATTCTCAAAGACAACAAGTTTTCTGCGATCTCCTTTTAGGTTCTTTGCTTCTCCAGCGTAGATAGCAATAAAAATAATTCAAGTAAAGAATAATCTTACTTTGATAACATTATAAGCTATTCGTCTGTTTACAACGCTGATGTTCCAGGGATTACTGATCCCAAGATTGTAAACGTGTTTATCTTATCAATAGTATCTTCATCTACTGTTACTTCACCTAAACAAGGTGAAATTACCCTGTATTTGTTTGCATTTATTTATTACTGTATTTGTTTGCCTTTATTTTAAAAAAATAATGTTGTTCCATCAAAACCGAGTTGATTCTGAATTTTCGCCTACTGCGATGAACAGATGTTCTGTCAGAGAGGTCCCATGACTTGACCGTTTACTGGAACGTAAGTTCAACCCAGACCTTATGTGGAACTCGTACATACAACCCATTGTTAAAAATGCTGGAAAATTGACCGGTTTCCTTTACCGCTCCAGTAAGTACCTGACTCCTCCTGCTATCTTCTAGCTTTACAAAAGCGGCCGGTTGGGTGATGAATTATTTTCCACTCTTCAACCCCGCCACCTACAGACGAGCCATTGCAAGGATCTCGCTACTCTATTGCTATTACTATGAAAAAAGGTTGTTCTTGGCTGATTTAAAGTTTCAAGAAAGTAAACTTTACAGGTGCCAGTCAGAGAAATATGTATATTCATTTTTTCAGACCTTTACAAAAATTGTGACAAATTTTCATGCAAGATTGTATTTGTTTTTACTCATACATTGTGTAGAGAGACCACGGTTGTTTTCCCTTGGGTTGAGCTTATGTAAGTTCGGCCCCTTTTAGAGAAGAGAACTCTTTTGTCCCTTTTAAGTTCTTGCTTCCGTTTTTTGAAGAACGGCTTTTACCTTCCTGACCACCAGGGCGTCCACACACGTGGAAACTGGTTAACATAGGCACGGCCTAGAGAAAGAAAAAAGAAATTTCTATTCACTTATCTGCGGACGATCAAAGGCCATAAAGTTGATATGTTATTTCTTTGTTCTCCTTTTGCAAACCTCCTCGTTTTTTTTTGGACTATACGAATAATCATTTGTTTTGAGACATATGCATATCTTTTTAATATATGTATGTAAGTTGTCTGCATTATTAAATGTTTTGTTTGTTACTCTCGCGTATTTCGTCTTTCTATATTCGCATTCAGTGTTAGTGTATCAATGGCTACGCTAATGCTAATATTAGTACTCGGTATACTACTGGAAGGCTAAAGCAAATTATTCTTCCTAACACAAAATAGTCGGTAAGATATGTCTGGCCGATAACCAATATTAATAAGTGCAATGATGTTTGGTATGAAAATGAAAGAAAAAGCGGAATAAATTGCCTGCTGTTAGCAAGTTTGTCTCTCTAGATAAAATTATAAATGATTGGTGAGTTCGATCCCCACTGGGCGCTCCATGCTTTCGGCCTTGTGCCACAAGTAAGTTACGCTTACTAGATCGCATAAGGCACTCCGACGTGGTGTAGTGATTAGCAAGCTTGCCGCGGTAGATGAATTTCGACTAAGTAGTGCGTTCGATCCTCACTAAGCGCTCCATACTTTAGGCCTTGTGCCACATCTAAGCTATACTTAGAAAACCGCCATACATTGCAGTGGTTTTGGTGTGAAAAGAGAACACTTTGGCGTGGTGTAATGATTAGAAAACTTGTCTCGCGAGATCAATTACAAGTGAATAGTGAGTTCGATCCTCACTGGGTGCCATCATACTTCCGGCCTTGTGCCACATCTATGCTAGGCTTAGAAAATCATTTAGGGCACTTCGACGAGGTGTGATGGTTTTCCAAGCTTGTCTCGCGAGATCAATTACAACCGAATAATGTGTTCGATCCTCACTGGGTGCCCCATACTTTCAGCCTTGTGCTACATCTAAGTTTCGCTTAGAAAACCACCATACAGTTTTTTCTGGTGTGAAAAGAGAAGAAATAGCAGAATACAGTTACGTGCGGCCAGAGCACATTGGCGTGGTGTAATGGTTAGCTAGCATGTCTTGCTCGATCGCTTACGACCGATTAGAGAGTTTGATCCTCACTGGGTGTTCCATACATTTGGCCTTGCGCCACATCTAAATTAAGCTTAGAAAATTATTTGGGCTCTTCGACGTGCTATAATGGTCAGCAAGCTTGTCTCGTTAGATCAACTACGACTGAGTATTGAGTTCAATCCTTACTGGGTGCTCCATATGTTCGGACGCGTGCCACATCTAAATTAAGCTTAGTAAATTACTACAGTTACTTATTGTTAAATAATTGTTTCTTCGAGTATATTTTAATCTTACTGAAAGTCTAGATGTTAGTCATGTTCATTCTACGTCATAAAAAAAGGGTTTGTTTCCTTATTATTGGCAGTTTTAACTGTACCGGTTTTTATACCCTTTCAATTTATGTGACCAGTAATTTGTCCTCTGTAGAAAATAAGGATGTAAAGAGCATTGACGTGACATGGCGAGAGAAAACAGGACAACGTCAAAATTGAGTGGAAAAAAAGGCTTTATATCAGAAAGAAAAAGAAAAAAGAAGGGGAAGATAGAAAAAATTGGGTTTAAAAATCGTTGCAATCCCCCCCCCCCGTTTTTTGCGAGGACTTAACTGGTGGCAATAAAGTTCGTTCGGTTAACTGTTCTTCTCATTTTTGTTGCAACATCGGAATATATTCGTCTTCAGGTTGAAGAGGGATTCAGTTTTTGGATGCTTTGCTTCAGCTGTTGGGATATCTTCGTTCCTGCGTTGTGTTCTTGGATGCTCCATTTCTGGACACTATGATGCTGTTGCTTAAGTTTTACGGAGCTAAATTAGTCCGTGTTGACTCGTTGGTGGTACAGGAACAAATGAGGCCGTGATAAGCTGCTTTCAGCCAAACCCAGGGGTCGGTGATAACGACCCCTACAAAGGGAGGCGATTGATTCATATATATATATATATATATATATATATATATATATATATATAATAATTTCAATCTTACTCCATATAGAATCATCGATAGATCTGTGTGTAGTAATACGACAGTAGAGTCGGTATGCTTTGGGAAGGCTGTCGGAAACTACACCGTATATTTACTAAATTTACTGATAAGCAAATTATTTTCATGTACATTGCTATGTTTCTGTAACGTTTAATAAAAATTTTTCTTCTTCTTAACTGATGTCTTTCATTGCCTCTGCAACTTAATCCTTGCAACTTAGATTACATCCCAAGGGATTAGCAGAAAAACATATTCAATAAACCATCGCAAATTTCACAACTTTGTGTAAAAGTGTTTCAATGAAGTTCCAGTTACGAACCTTCTTCCTGTTTTCTCATTCATCATGTTTTTTTTTTACCTTATTAGATTTTCTTTTGAAGCAATTTGCAGTCTGAGAATTTCAATGGTTTTCCAACTGGAACTGGTAATTAGGAAGGATATTAATCTGGCCTTAAGAGAAAGATTTGACAATGAGAAAAAGGGGGAAATTTAAGAGGAAAGTAAAAAAGTAAATGAAAAGAAAATAAGAAAAAGGAAGAAAAGAAAGAAAAAATAAATAAAAGAAAGAAAGAAGGGACAAATAGGGGGAAGAAAGAAAGGACGAGAAAAAGAATAAATAAGAGAAAGAAAGAACAAATAAATGAAAGAAAGAACAAGATAAAAAAAGAAAAAAACAAATAAAAGAAGACAAAGAAAGAAGAAACAAAATAAAAGAAATAAACAATAAGAGTAAAAACGAACAAATTAGAGAAAGAAAAAGAAAGAAATAAAAACTAAAAGAAAGAAAGAAAGAAAGAAGGAACAGATAAGAGTAAAAAGCGGACAAAGAGAAAGAAAAAAGAAAGAAATAAAAACTAAAAGAAAGAAAGAAAGAAAGAAAGAAAGAAAGAAAAAATAAAAGTAAAAAAGAACAAATTGGATAAAGAAAAAGAATTAAATAATAAATAAAAAAATGTAAGAAAGAAAGAAAGAACAGATAAGAGTAAAATAGAACAATCTAGAGAAGGAATGAATAAAAATTAAATAGCTAACAAAAGAAAGAAAAAAGAAATAAAGAAAGAACAAATAAGAGTAAAATATAACAAATTAGAGAAAGAAAAAATAGAGAAAGAAATAACTGATAAAAAAAACAAAAAATGAGAGTAAGAAAGAATAAATTAGAAAAGGAATAAATAAATAAAAGAAAGAAAGAAAGAAAGAAAGAAAGAAAGAATTAAAGGAATGAGTAAATAAATGAATAACGGATAAAAGAAAGAAAGAAAAAAATTATTTTTTTATGATTTGGGAAAAAGTGAGAAAAGAAAATACAGTAACGGCTGTAAAATAATTGTTAGTAAAAAAAAAAAAAAATTCTGAAACACATTGAATGGAGGAGGAAAAGAAGTGAACAGTTTTGAACGTCAAAGTAAAGAAGTTCTTCCGTTGATGATAAAAATCAAGAATAATTTGCGAAGTAGCCAAATGAAATTGGGCGGGAAAGGATGGAAACTGAAGAAGTCGGTGAAACTACATGGAAATTGGATAAAATTCGATGTCGACGCAATTTCAGAAAAGGAGAAACGGATATTCTGGGGTGGGAAGGGTAAAAAAAAAAAAGATTAAAGAAAATGAAGGTTCACGATTTTTGATTAAGTTTGATTGAGTGGAGGGGGGCTGAGGTGGGTAGAAAGGAGGAGAAGTGATATAATGAAAGCTGCCGGGAAAATAAAGACGTTTTATTAAAGATGTAGATTCCAGTAAGAGAAGAAATAACGCGAGGAGTAAAAAAAAAATTACGACTGAGGGCGGGAGAAGAAAGAGGAAGTCGGGTATCAATTTTGTTAAATGCGGATGCTGACGGGGATACGGAAGTTTCAATTAAAGAAAGGAGTAAATTGAAAAAAAAGTGCAGGATTAGAAAGGGCCGTTTTTTAGTCGATTATTATTATTATTATTATTATTATACCTCTTATTGTTTTTATTGTTGCTTTTGTTGTCAATATTATTATTATTATTATTATTATTATTATTATTGTTGTTGTTGTTGTTGTTGTTGTTGTCGTCATCATCATCATCATTATTATTATTGTTGTTGTTGTTGATATTGTTCTTCGTCTTGTTGCTGTTCTTGTCATTATTATTATTATTATTATTATTATTATTATTACTACTACTATTGTTATTATTGTTGTTGTTCTTATCATTCTTCTCATTGTTATTGTTATTGTTGTTCTCATTATTATTGTTCTTGTTGTTGTTCTTCTTCTTCTCATTATTATTATTATTATTATTATTATTATTATTATTATTATTAATTATGTATGTTATATTTCTTGGTTTGTATCCTGCAGAGCCGGGTCCAAACTATGGTCCTTAGGCCCTATAGGAGAATTGTCATTTAATTGATAGCACTTTTCTTAATATATGGGATTGTTCATAGTAGGGCGATCTTTTGTGCTGCTTGTATGTTGATATTACCTGGGACACTGTTAGTAAAATTGTCCATTCCTTTTCTCACGAGGCCCAGTGCTCCAATTACTATTGGTACAGTCTCAGTCTTCATTCCCCAACAACCTGTTAATTTCGATCTCCAGGTCCTTGTATGTGAGCAATTTCTCAATAATTTTTCTGGGGCGTTTCTCTCGGATGGTACTACTTTACACTTCCTGGATTTCTTGTCTTTTATGAGAATATCAGGTCTGTTGGCTTTTATTTCACTGTCACTTTGAATTGACATGTCCCAGAGGATAGTTACATTGTTATTTTGGGTAACTGTATATGGTTGGTTGTCATACCATCTCTCAGTGATTTCGATTTTGTGCTTCTTGCATATTTTCCAGTGCACAAATGTCACTACCTTTGTTATGCCTGCGAGTATATTCATTTTTTTCTAGTTCCGGACTTCCTGACATAATATAGTTGACAGTTGCATCATATTTTCTGCAGATCCTGAATTTCGGATTAGTTCTATCCTTGATTATGTGACAATGATAGGATCTGGTTCCGAGGCTTTGGTCCTGAATTGCAATAATAATAATAATAATAATAATAATAATAATAATAATAATAATAATAATTATTATTATTATTATTATTATTATTATTATTATTTCCTTTGATTTCTGATGTGTACTCATTTCTTTCCGGGTTCCGACCAGGGACCTAAGATATTAGAAATGGCATCATGTCATTTTCTACTGAAGAAAAAACAAAACATATGTTCCATAGACAAAGCCCTTCGTAAGGCGTGGGCTGTACTCGTGAGAACATTTTTTATATTTCTTTAAGGCATGGGCTTCCAGGAATCCCTTCAATTAGTTTACTGGAATCTTTTCCAACCAATCCGAGGGCTGCAACTACAGCGGAGATTGTTGATGTTCCCATGTAACACATTTTTTAGATATTATTATTATTTGCGGACTAGAGAGCAGCACATTAACGAAGTGACGCTGGGGTAGAAATAAACAAAGCCCCATGTAACCGTCTGATAAGTGTATACTAAGCAAATGCATCACAGCCAAATGTACGCAACATGGTGAGAGGTTTTGATAAAAATAAAGCATAACCTTGCAGGTGGAACCCTGTTACAAATACCATCAGGTCGTGGAACCCAGGTTGCTCAGACGGCTTCCAAATGTTCTAAAGTATCTACTCTCCCAACTCGCCTTGGCTGCCTTAGCTTCCAAACTTAAAAAACTAATACTCGTGACATCGGCTATTATGGCAGTTACAATAAATGTATAGCATCCATCACAGCTAAATATGGGCATATGGTGACAGGTTGGGGATGACGAACGTTTATTAACATTTTTTGTACAATTGTTCAATTCATACAGTTAGTTTTATTTATACAATAAGTTTTATTTATACAGTTGGTTTTATTTATACAGTTGGTTTTATTTAGTGACACATCAATTCACTCTGACTTACTGAATGTCGAGAACAAGTCTTACTGGACAATATCTTAACTGAGTTAAAAAAAAATTAGATATATTTCCGATGTATATCCTCTGCTTGCCAGTACCAATACTCTCTTTTTGAGGGAATGGAGTCGGCGTATTGTAAACCCACGCTGAAAATTACAATGCATATATACCGGGTGTAACAGCAAAATTGTCCGAATCGTGTAACAGTATAATTGTCCATCGCCCAAAATGTTTAATATCTAAAAATCACTAAACTTATTGAGTTTCTTTTTTTCCAGGTTTTCAAATAAGAAATCAGATAAGTCATCTTGACACAATATGTTGTAAGAATTCAACTAGAAAGAGAACTGGTTAAAATAGTTCTGTGTTACTATGTCTTCCCAAATGAGCAATGGTGAGAGGAAAAAGATCATTCATGCCTTCAGTAATGGTACCAATATTCATACACTGGCTCCTATCTTCAAAGTTCATACAAGAACCATCAAGAGAACGTAGAATAAGTTTAAAAAAGAGGGAACAGTAGAGCGGAAAACTGGATCAGGAGGGCACAACAGCATTTCAACTTAGGGCTAAAGAGATTAATTATAAAGGATTCAACTCAATTCGTAAGTCGTTTGGCACGTGAGAGGGGAGTTTCAGCTATGACAGTTCAAAGACCAGTGGAAAAAGACTTGAAAATGAAATTGTATATGAAACATGTGAGGTACCTTTTTGCCCCAGGAGAGAAAGTGAGAAGTTTAGGACGAAAATCATCTTGAATGAGTTGAAACATTATCCTGGAATAATATATATATATATATATATATATATATATATATATATATATATATATATATATATATATGTATGTATATTTTAACTTAATTTCAATACTTCATGAGCCTTAGCTATGATTAATTAATGCTGAACATGTCATTTTCGTTTATGATCGATTTCATCACGATTCTTCTGTAAAACTTGGAGAGTAATTATACATTCTTATCGCTCAAAGTAGAGTCCAATAGCGTTATGAAAACCTCGGAGAACTCCAGTAAGATATCTTTAATCGTTTCTAAGATACATCGATTCAAAGTTTAATCTACTAACTGTACAAATTTGCTGTTACATGATTTGGACAATTTTGTCGTTACACCCGGTTTATATATATATATATATATATATATATATATATGTCTGTGTGTGTGTGTGTGTGTGTGTGTGTGTGTGTGTGTGTGTGTGTGTGTGTGTGTGTGTGTGTGAAAGGTAACTCCCTATTTTATGTATGTGTGGCCAGCCAGGAGTTAACACCCTGTGACTTTTTTTCTTTGAGATTGGTTAAAAGAGTAAGTCTACGATACCAAGCCAAGACTTTGCAAGCACATGCAAAGCGAATACTGGAAGTTATGTCTTCCATACCACAAGATTTTCTGATGAAATCAGTTGATGTGATTTCTGGGCGACTCGAGAAGTTGGTAGCGAAATCTGGTGGCCATACTGAATTTTAAATAAAACTCCATGCTAAACGATTTCCTCTCATATCCATTTCTTGTAAAAATTATAAAAATCATACTTAATAAATAAATTATAAGTATTTTAAAATGGGGAGTTTACTTTTCAATCAGCATATATGCGGCAACCACCCTCTTGACCCAGGGCAGCACCTATCCTCAATGCACTTGACGTAGACCTCTGTATTGAGTCTGTGAACAAAATCAACAAATTCACGAGTTCTTTTCTTATCAGAACGATCAGAGTGAGTTTTCCGAGATGTTGTAAATTCTTACCTTCGTAAGCACCCTTAGACTCATCCAACTCTTTCCAAATCATCTGCATTATCCTCATATTGACACCCAAACACTTTGAAATGTTCATATTGTAGCTTCTGTCGCGAATGCCAAGCAGTATAGCTTGCCGTTTCAAAATAAACTCAAGGAGTGAATTTTCCTTTTTCGCACAGTCGACAACAAACAATGCGCATGCGCGAAATTAGAAATATAAGATGGCGATAATTTGCCCATCGTACCCTGTATATATTATACAAATATATACGTGTATCAAAAATACGTTTACAAACATTGTGGGTGGCTTCCTCACACCAAAACAAGGAGAAACGTCCATATAAATATCTTCCTTCAGTCTGGAAACGCAATCTGATACAGCCTTGTAGCCTCGCGCCCATTACCTTTCGGTCAATTTGTATGTAAAAATCATATTTACTTGCTTATGGTATGAGTACCCTGGCATTGTTAAATATAACACTTCTCGGTTAACTCCCTACTACACACATTAAACGTTGAAGACAGATTAGCTACAAATGTACATGAATGACAAATATAACCTAGTCTATATGGCAACACAGCGCCATCTACCGTAAACTTTCTTTAAACTCAAAAATGAAGGATTTGCGAACATATTTTTATATGGACTTTTGCCCTTGTTTTGGTGTGAGGACGCCCCCAATGTTTATAAACGTATTTTTGATATACACTCTAGGTATTGTACAAAGTTCACGTTGGAAAATAATAGATTTTTCATAAAAAAGCTATGTATTACAATATATATCCGTTATTTTCTTATATATATAATGGTATATGTAATATTGATTTAATTCCTTGATTTTTTTTTATTTTAATATTGCCACGTATTTTTTTTCCATTAAATAAAATAAGCATTGTATTTTAGGTCCAATATTATATAAAAATGATTTAATCATACCCGAGGCCCCTTTAAGATTGTTCTAAAATATATGAAAATAATTTTTTTTTAAATTAACCTATTATTAGAGATATAGATATCCCTAGATTATTTCTTCGTAACTTAAATGTATATTCTTAACCGGAAGTGTAAGGTCGTGTCTTAATATGACAGTTCCCAGAGACGTGTATGAATACTCCCCAACAACTAACCTATATTTTTAACTCTTCTGCTTTATCTTTGACCTGTCTTTTGATTAGTCAAAAAAAGACACACCCATAAAATTTTAAAATCTTGTTCTCCCACCTCCTACTCATTAATAAACAAACGAGTGGTTTTTCTATTTTCAAAAGTAAATCATTTTCGTCAAAAGTTATCGAACATTGCCTGATGACGGGATAAAAAAAAATTTAATTCCTGAGACAAATTTCCGTGTCGGAATGCAAAATATTTTTAGATAAAAATATCATTAATTATATATATATATATATATATATATATATATATATATATATATATATATATATATATATATATATATATATATATATATATATATATGGGGTGGGGGGGCTTATAATGCAAAATAAGTTCATTTTACATGAAGAAAATTAGTGCTGTCCGAATCTTCGGGTTCAAAGTCTTTCACTTTTAAGAAGATCAGCAGAGATGAAAATAGATCAAAAGAAGATTGAGCGAACTCAAGCAGCCAATTACTTCGATAAGAGAGTCTGTCCTTTGGCTTTACAGCAGTAATGTACAAAATATACAGCCATTTGTATATATTGATAAGGAGATCAGTCATTACTGCAATGTTCTGTACAAATCGACCTATATAGAACCTTCCGGAATATGTAATGTACACTCATGAATATCAATTGATCTCCTTAAAGCCCAAAGTAATTGATCCTTATATTCCCAATCATAGATATTTTCTTGCTTTTATAACCATTTTGGTCAAGGATAATCGACATGAAAATTTATCTGTCTTCCATCTATGCGGGCAGACTTATCGGAAGTTAAAGGAAATGTTTCCAGAATGATTTTAGTTAATCTTTTATTTCTATACGTTCATGCATCTATCTATCTAGCTAGCTAGCTAGCTAGCTATATATCTATCTATCTATCACTGTTCAAATCTATCTCAGTTTACTATCTATCTATCTATCTATCTATCTATCTATCTATCTATCTATCTATCTATCTATGTCCACCTCTTTCTTTTTATGTTAGTATGCATGTATGTACCTTTCTGCGTCTGTTTCTATCTATCTATCTATCTATCTATCTATCTCTGTTCATTATCTGTCTGCCTATCTTTCTGTGTATAGATATGAATATCTATCTATCTATCTATCTATCTATCTATCTATCTATCTATCTATGTCCACCTCTTTCTTTTTATGTTAGTATGCATGTATGTACCTTTCTGCGTCTGTTTCTATCTATCTATCTATCTATCTATCTATCTCTGTTCATTATCTGTCTGCCTATCTTTCTGTGTATAGATATGAATATCTATCTATCTATCTATCTATCTATCTATCTATCTATCTATCTATCTCTGTTCATTATCTGTCTGCCTATCTTTCTGTGTATAGATATGAATATCTATCTATCTATCTATCTATCTATCTATCTATCTATGTCCACCTCTTTCTTTTTATGTTAGTATGCATG
>OZ010593.1:5334012-5346512 GCA_963932145.1 Acanthosepion lycidas | reverse complement strand
AAATTTTAAGATAAGTTTTCCTTTTGACTTCATTCATATTATCCTTTTACAGATATATTTTACTTATATCTGAATTTTTTACACAAATACACATTGTTTGTCCTTTTGTTTTTCTTATACATACATTTAAGTAATTTTTTGTATATATAAAAAATAATATTATATTAGGTTAATGCAAAAATAATGACGTAATAATGTCTTTTTTTGACGTATTTTTAACGTCAAAAAACGACATTATTACGTCATTATTTTTGCACCAACCTAATATATATTTTTTCATATATATACTGTTCGTTTTAACTTATTACTCGTTTTTTTTTTTGTTTTTTTTTTTCTTTCTTCTTTGTATCAGAAATTTATGGCACTGGGTGATTCCTTTCTCCCTGTTCGGAGATTTCTGGTTCTTTTTCTTTTTTTTTCAAAATTTTTCCCTCGGATGCCAATTTGTTTGAAAATATCAAGACAGATCGGGTTCTATAGCCTTGGATGGCAACTGGTCTAGCGCAGGGAAAAAGACAATTTATAGCTCTCCCATGGGTTTAGCACGTAAGTGAATGTAATGGATTCGACTGGAATTCTAACTCGGCTCTCCAATTCTTCAATCCAAGCCGCTATCCATTACGCCACCCCGTTTTGGAATTAACTTTTTTCTCAATACTACTCGATCGATTTTCTTCTTTATATATATATATATATATATATATATATATATATATATATATATATATATATATATATATATATATATATATATATATATATATATAAGTAATGGATTGCGGCTCGGAATGACGAATCGTAGAGTCAAGTACGAATTTTATTCGAATCCATTAGATTCACTTACCCTTGGGAATGGTATGAACCTTCTTCTCTCCCAGCTATGGGTAAATAGCAGGACAGATTCGGTTCTATAGCTTTGGATGGCAACTCGTCTAGGAGAAGGACATCTCTGAATTCAAAAACCTGCGGAGGGTCGTTGTGCGCCAGGTCTCTGTATTCGGCCCCTCAAAAAGTGTGGTGGGTTCTGCACCAACTAGAAACAAATCATATGTGCAGGTGTCTGGCTGCCGGTTCCTAGAAACTTAGCTGTTTGATCCTCATACGTCGAATAGGAGAGAGTCCCGCATATATATCTGTATGTGCGTGTGTGTGTGTGTGTGTGTGTGTGTGTGTGTGTAATTCTTTGGGTAAAATATTTTGGAAAGGACCTGATTCGAGAAATTCTAAGAACACACATGCTATCATTCCACTAAGAGGTGATCCCGTTGGTAATTCAATTTTTTTTTTTGTAAAAACTATTATTGAATCTAAATATCATTGATTGGTGATGAGACGACAGATTTTATTATTTTATTTTCGTGTTAAATTATTTTAAGAGATTTAGACATTTTAAAACTGGAACTTTGGTGTAAAGGGATTTTATATCTAGACTGGCCATGAATTTGTCAGACATGTTTATTTCCCTTAATTTACAGTTGTGAGAATTTTCAAATATTAGCTTTGTCTGGCATAAGGTCATGTACTTGGGTCTCTCGATAAGACTGAACTCATTACAATACTCACTATGTATGCAAGCCAAGATTTCTAACCATCGTGTAGTCGCTTTTTGCTTTTCTTTGTTTTCCCCGTATTTTCCCCTCTTTTTTGTCTACGCGGCTTAAATTTCTTCGTTACATTCTTCATCGTTTATTCACACACGTTTTCTTTTCTCTTCATATTATTGGTAAAAAAAAATATGGCGGAAGAAAGGTCGTAGAACAATGATACAGCGTTTGCCAAAAGTAAAAACAATGGCACATTCCTAAGTGAAAATAAACTCGCCATTATTAGAGTCACGTGTATAGCATTCTGGTGCGTCTTCTCGCTGAGATGGAGGTATGTCGAAATTTGGGAGGAAGTTAAATGGCTGAAGGTACTTCAAGATTTCCGGTCGAAGAGTCAACGGAAAATGTGTTAGGGTGCTGCAGATTTTCCGACCCTACACACTTCCCAAAATTCTCCAAACATCGGAAATGTTCGATTGCCTTTTTGGTCGAACAGATACCTGAGCAGTACTAAAAATAAGAACTAGACGAGATATCGCGAGTACATGGACAACGAGAGCAAGTCGATTTTGGAACCGTGATATTGCACTCAATTTGAAAGTTGTGGTTTGACATGATAAATAACGACACAAAGTATTTTTTACGAATCATTACCTTTTTTTTTTTTTTCTTTTTTTTAGGAGACGAGTTTAAAGATTAAGTTTAGGTTAGGAATTGAAGCATTGAGTAGTCAAAGTCTTATAGCACGGCCTTATAAAATTTATAATTTATTAAAGCTTTACAAATTGTATATGGACAAGATATACCGCACAAGCATATTATTACTAAATCTTTGTATCAGCTAATAAGACCTTCATTTACTTCAAAGGGAAATTATATTGAACAATATAGCCATATATATATATATATATATATATATATATATATATATATTATGATGTAATATATTATAAATTTCAGTAGTTTTTGTGATTTTCAATAAACAATACAAATTTAAAATATTTTGTCTTATAATGTCTGCCAACCAGTATTATGGTGTCATATTCACTTTTATCTGTGTTTTTGTTTTTATTAATTATAATCAATCATCTAACAAATTTTATTCATTGAATAACATTTTTTGAAATTTTTACAATTTTTTGTACAGTTTTTACTTATCAAATACAGTAAAAAAAATTGCATATTTTGCTTGTGTTGATTCATAATTAGAACTCTGGTTTGAATATATTCTCCATTCAATCTATGTAATACAAAAATATCAACTTTATTTGGATTTATTCTTGAAATAGTAAAATTTTGAAGTCAGTTTGCAAAAACCTGTAAAAATTATGTATTTCAGTACATTTTTCAGACAATATTATGATGTAATATATTATAATTTGCAATAACTTTTGTGTGATTTTTCAATAAACAATGCAAATTTAAAACATTTTTTCTTGTAATTTCTGCCCAGCAGTATTATGGTGTTATATACACTTTTATCTACTTTTTTTAAAAAATTATGATCTAACAAATGATCTTATTCATTGAATTGCTTTTTTCGTAATCTTTTACGATTTTTTACAGTTTTTGCTTATTGAATAAAAAATAACCTATTTTACTTGTAGCGATTCATAATTAGAATTCTGGTTTGAATATATTTTTTATTTAATGTATCTAATACAAAATATATTTATATGGATTTATTCTTGAAATAGTAAAATTCTGAAGTCCGTTTGTAAGCAAAAACCTGAAGAAATTAGGTAATTCTGTACGTTTTTTTTTTTTTTTTTTTTTAGACAATCTTAAACCTAAATGCTCAAAAATTGGTAAAAGCTATGAATCTAATGTTTTGGTGTTTGTATGCGTTTTACATCAAATCCCAGCGTTTCCATCGATTACCAGATTGATTTTCTAGTGAAAAGTTAACCTGCCCTAATTGACCACGGGACGAGAAAATCTAAGCCACTAGATTAAATAAAGGGTTCATTTTTGAATTCAGTAGGTTACCCGTGTCGATATACACCTGATGAAGCCCGGGGTGGGAAACACAACGACAGAAACGTTGTGATAACGGCAACAAAGATAAGGACAAGTGTAAATAAGCTTATCACTATTTGCATGAAAAACATTCCTTAGTTCCACCAGTTCAGACCTTTACAGCTAAGACCTGCCATGCCATATACACAGGATCGAATCATCCTCATTCAATTCGTAAGAAGGATGTTTTATTCAGAGAGTTTCTTCACAAGATTCGCTGCTTTTTGGAACAGACTCCTGAGAGGATGCTTGCCTAATCACTATGATCTTAACCTCGTCAAATTTAGGTTCATGCCTACATAACCTCCTAATCTGAACTTCTTAATTTCTCCTGTTACGTCCATACAACAACCTCATTCAGTAATCCTCTACCTTGAATGGCTCTTGGGTCGTGTATTGGTTAAACAATAGGATAAAAAAAATAAACGTATCGTACTATTTCTAACACTATTTATTAGTAAGATCGTTAAGAATCGACAACAAAGATGAGGACAAGAGTCCGAAGATAAATAGTGTAAATAAATTTCTTGTTAATCTATCAGTATTTCCATGGAAAACATTCTTCCGTTTCGACAGTTCAGACCTTTACAGCTAAGAGCTGTCACGTCATTCCTTTTTTTTTTTACCTAAGTTTAATAAGTGCCAGTTTTTGTCTTCCATATTTTCCTTAATCTTAAAATACCATTGTCGCAATGTTTAAGAATAGTAGAATGACTATTCCTTATGGAAGTGAACGCCAGACATTTTCCTCGTATATGAAGTGGGGAAGATTTGAGGTATCATCTTCTACAGAAGACTACTGAGAATATCAGGGACGGAGTGCGTAAACAACTAAGAAATTTTAAGCAAAGTGGGAATAATAAGGACACTTCCACTTAGAATGATATTTGGTTTATTTTGTTTAGTGGTATATCAACACCTCTATGGGTTATTTAATGCCGAAATGTAAATATTTTGAACACAATTATATACATTCAACTAAATATATTTTGAATGCAGTTGCATACTTTCAACAACAAAATGGCCATTTTGCTTTAAATATGTATTGTTGGTAACTTTGCTATAAATAGGTTGGCTGATTTTGTTTAGCGGCATATCGACACCTCTATGGGTTATTTAATGCTGAAATCTAAATATTTCCAACGTAATTTCATGCTTTCAAGTACAGATATGTTTTTACATAATTTTATATTTTCAAGGTAAACAAAGATATATAGTTTCTAGATGATAAAATGTATTGTTGCTAATTTTACTATAAAAATGTATTTTTATATTTTTTTATTTATAGTTTTGCATTGATTGTCGTTTTGATATAAAAACTGTATTGTTGGTATATTTATTATAAAAACATTAATGTTGATTTTTGCTTGGGGACACACTATTTGCCTATAGCTGGGACCCTAACAGGTGCTACCACCACGGGTCAGGGTGGAGCTAGTAATAATCAAAGTTAAGAGGTGGTTCCACGCTCCTCAAAACCTTCCGATCAGAAGCCTTGCTGCCGGACGAAGTTTATCAACAAACGCAGGAAGACGCTTAGAATGAGAAAGAGACAGATGAAATTTCAGGGGCATATAACGAGGAAAGAAGGCTTGGAAATTATGACAATCAAAGGGCGTATCGAATGGGAAAGAGACAGGGTAGAAGAGCGAATAACCTACCTAATGAGCTTTTGCAAATGGACAGAAGGACACGGAATGGGCGGGGGTATTAAAAAAGCAAACATTGCTAAGAGCTACAAAGGAAAGAAAGCTGTAGAGAGATCGCTCACGTACAGAAGGGACACGGCACATAGAAGACGTAATTCTGCGGTGAATGTATAAAAAAAAGAGAAGAACGAAAAGGTTCAGGATATTAGTATTAGGAAATCGCAAACAGTTTTGTAGAGAATTTGAACCCTAATCCCCAATTCCATTTCCCGCTTCGATAAACTTGGATGACTTCGCTCTGGACATCAATCAGCATCCGAGCAAACTGTTCGTAAAGATGAAAACTAAGACTTGAAAATGAAGTGTTAAGAATTTTATCTTGAATAAAAAAAAAAGTATTGCTCGAAGGGTCATATATGTAGTTAATATATGAGCATCACGCCAAGATAAACTCACTCTGGCGCATGCGCAGGATATAGTTTGGTTTGGTTTATTTTGTTTTACAGCATATCAACCTGAATGGGTTATTTAATACCGACAACATTTTTACGATAGATTCGTATGAATAGAATATGCATTATTTGCTTTAGATTGGTTCGGTTTATTTTGTTTTACGGCATATCAACCTCAATGGGTTATTTAATGCCAACAACATTTTTAGGGTAGATTCGTGTGAATAGAATATGTATTATTTGCTTTAGATTGGTTTGGTTTATTTTGTTTTACGGCATATCAACCTCAATGGGTTATTTAATGCCGACAAGATTTTTCGGATAGATTCGTATGAATAGAATATGTATTCTTTGGTTTAGATTGGTTTGGTTTATTTTGTTTTACGGCATATCAACCTCAATGGGTTATTTAATGCCGACAAGATTTTTCGGATAGATTCGTATGAATAGAATATGTATTTGCTTTAGATTGGTTTGGTTTATTTTGTTTTACGGTATATCAACCTCAATGGGTTATTTAATGCCGACAAGATTTTTCGAATAGATTCGCATGAATATAATATGTATTCTCTGTAATGTATTGCTGTATTTTTGTAAAGGTTTTTATCGAGTCAGATGTATTGCTGGCAATATTTTTTTTCTTCAAAAATGTATTGCTGGTACTTTTACTATGAAAATCTACTTTTTATACTTTCATATTGTTTTGAATCCTAGTTTAGAGGTTGGCTATTTGCCCATAACTGGGACGCTAACAAATGCTTCAACTCTGGGTGAGGATAAACCTGGGAAAAACAACAATTAAAAGATGGTTCCACACTCCTCAAAAGCTCCTGAGATCAGAAGCCTTGCCGCCGGACGTAGTTTATAGTCATACCCAGGACAGTGTGGTGTATAGTATGATGCCTTTGGCATAACCTCGATATTCTTCACGGTCCGCCAAGCGTTCCTCTTCTCATATTATCAACACCCCACCCTTTAACGTCTTCACAAAATCGTTGAATCCATTGTTCGGTTCTCCAGATTCGGTCTGTTCTTCCTAGCTCCAAGTTAATCTGATTGAAAGAAAGCCAGAAACTCCTTGTGGACTTGCACTGAACTCTTGACCTTCGATTTGGTTGGTTGGTTTCACAAACAATTGCGAGCGATCAGTTAGTCCTTCGACCTACGTTGTTTTCATTACGACAATGAGATTTCTTTTAATCATTTCAAAGCAAGCAAGGTAATAAAGCACCTAAGACGCATTGGGCGGGGGTTACTGAGTGTGAAAGAGTGTTATTAAGGGGAGATAACCATGCAAGTTCAGGAATTAAGAAGACAACGTCACGGTCGACATTGCATTTGAATCTTTTGTTCATTTATCCAGTCTCGCTTTAGTTAACCATCGGAATATGAATGTCAGCAGCGAGACACTTTGTCAAGATGATAAGACAGAGAGATGAGAGAAGCGGGGTCATGACTCTCTCAAGGGCATTAGAAAGAAAGAAAGAAAGAAAGAAAGAAAGAAAGAAAGAAAGAAAGAAAGAAATAGAAAAAAGAAAGAAAGAAATAGAAAAAAAGAAAGAAAAAGAAAGAAAGAAAGAAAGAAAGAAACAGAAAAAAGAAAGAAAGAAAAAGAAGGAAAGAAACAGAAAGAAAGAAAGAAAGAAAGAAAGAAAGAAAGAAAAAGAAGTAAATAAAAAGAAAGAAAGAAAGAAAGAAAGAAAAAGAAGGAAAGAAAAAGAAAGAAAGAAACAGAAAGAAAAAGAAGGAAATGAAAAGAAAGAAAGAAAGAAAAAGAAGGAAAGAAAAAGAAAGAGAGAAACAGAAAGAAAGAAAGGAAGAAAGAAAGGAAGAAAGAAGGAAAATAAATAAATAAATAAATAAAGGAAAAAGACGAAAGAAACAAAAATAAATAGATAAATAAGGAAGAGACAAAAGAAAGCAAGAGGAAGATAGAGAACTCCCTCTGCCTTCTACTAACATGGCTGATACCCAACTATACGAGAGTGCCCATCCGCGCCTTCTTGGCCTCACGTTTTTCACTGACCTGAGATAAAACAACTACATTAAAACAATAGCTTCATCTACCGCAAGGAAATTTAGTTCTCTATGTCGCGCCAAAATGTTCTTCTCGTCTGAGTTCATCCATCAAATCAACAAAACCATTCGTCATTGCATTGAGTACTATTGCTATATATAGTGTAGAGCACCATCTGTTCATTTCGAGGTCCTCGACAAAATCCAAAGATGGATATGCAATGTGATAGGCCCTGATCTGGCATCCCGTCTACAGTCATTTTCTCACAGACGTGCTTCCCTCTGTCTTTTCTACAAATATTTTCATGTTAACTGCTCTGACGAGCTACTTTTACTGGTACCCCATCTGCACGAATTTAAGCGTGCTTACTAGGTTGGTATCTCGGTCCCACCCTTTCATTGTCGAAAGAGTTAAATGTAACCGTCTCTTCTACTCCAACAGCTTCTTCTCTCGCACTTCCCGTCTGTGGAACTCCCCTCCTCTTACTTGCTTCATTGATAGCCATAATCTTCAAATATTTAAATGTAATGTCAATCGGCATCTTGATCTTGATCCCCGTCCTTCCCTATGTCCTTTCCTCAAACACCCTTCTTTACACTTGCTCTCATTCTCTGTAACCCCTTGCGTGGTAGTGGCACTCCCGCCTTGATTGGAGTGAAATGCTTAAAAAACAAAAAAAAGAAAAAGTTGAAACAAAGTAATGGAAGAAAGAGACGAGAAAATAAAAAAAGGTAGAATGAAAGAAAAAATGGAAACGTAAAATAAATGTAAAAAGAAACGAGAAAGCGTAAAAGAAAGAAAGGAAGAATGATAGAATAAAAGCAGAAAGGGGGAAAAAAAGAGACGTAGAGAAAATAAGAAAGAAAGAAAGAAAGAAAGAAAGAAAGAAAGAAAATAAATAAATAAATGAGGCAAGAAAGAAAGAGAAAAAGAAAGAGACGTAAGGAAAATAAGCAAGAAAGAAAGAAAGAAAGAAAGAAAGAAAGAAAGAAAGAAAGAAAGAAAGAAAGGAAAAAGAAAATAAATAAATAAATAAATGAGGCAAGAAAGAAAGAGAAAAACAAAGAGACGTAAGGAAAATAAGCAAGAAAGAAAGAAAGAAAGAAAGAAAGAAAGAAAGAAAGAAAGAAAGAAAGAAAGAATGAAAGAAAGATAGGAAAAAGAAAGGAAGAAAAATAAATAAATAAATGAGGCAAGAAAGAAAGAGAAAAAGAAACAGACGTAAGGAAAATAACCAAGAACGAAAGAAAGAAAGAACGAAAGAAAGAAAGAAAGATAGGAAAAAGAAAGGAAGAAAAATAAATAAATAAATGAATCAAGAAAGAAAGAGAAAAAGAAACAGGCGTAAGGAAAATAAGCAAGCAAGAAAGAAAGAAAGAAAGAAATAAAGAAAGATAGGAAAAAGAAAGGAAGAAAAATAAATAAATAAATGAGGCAAGAAAGAAAGAGAAAATGAAAGAGATGAAAGAATGTAACGGAAGAAAAAGAACACAAAAAGCGAAAAGGAAAAAAAAGAAAGAAAAGAAAAATGAAGACACAAATTAAATGCAAAAATAAACGAGAAAGAAAAAGCAAGAGAGGAAGAATGCTGAAAGAAAATTTAAAAAAAGAAAGAGACAAAAGAAAGAAAGAAAAAAAGAGGTAAAGTAAATACATCAGATAATCGACAGAAAGAGAAAAAGAAAGAAAAGGAACAAGTAAAGACAGTTGAAAAAAAAATGAGAAGGGGAGAAGAAAGAAAGAAAGAAAGAAAGAAAGGCGCATAACATCGATATAACAATAGAAACGATGCAGTGTAATGGTTAGCAAGCTGGTCCTTCTAGAAGGATTACAAGTGCGTAGTGTTTTTGATTCTCACTGGGTACTCCATATATTAGACCTTGTGCCACACCTAATATAGTAACAGAAAGATGACAATATATAAAAAAAGAAAAAAAAGCAATTTGGAGCTATGCAAAAACCTCGTTAGTTTTCTAAGATTTCCTTAGGTCGAAAAACTTGCCTGTGGTAGTGCAGGTGCTAAATTCATTTTCTAGCCGTTCCACAGCATTTCATTTCCCACTCCTTTATATATATATATATATATATATATATATATATATATATATATATATATATATATATATATATATATATATATATTGCTTTTATAAAACTGCATTCGACATTATTGATACGCTCAATTACTTACGTGTTTCAAAATGTCGAATAAAACATAATTTAAGGCGTATCTCTTGTTTACCTGATACACCCAAGGACGTCACTTACTGTCGAGTCATATCTCGTAAATTAGACAGCTAGAGGCATATCACGTTGAAGCATCGGTTCCCGTACGTTGATTGAAGTTAAGCAATATCGAGCCTGGTCATTACCTAGATGGGTGACCGCTTGGGAATACCAGGTGCTGTAAGCAGGGATGTGCGGTCAGTGTAAAGGATAATGGATCGGTGTTATTAATCGGAGAGGAGGGTTCGAATTCCTGTTGGGTTCGTTATATTCACTTATCTGCAAATACCCTTAGGAAATGTATGAATCCACCTCTTTTCCCCCAACTAAGGGTTAATTAATAAAACTTGGATAACTAAAATCATTATTATCTCCTCCCGCAATCTTCTTACAATCTAAAAATATTTTATGGCTTTAAATAACCTGCAAAGGGTTGATAAACCTTAGAAAACGAAACAGTCAATAAAAATAAGCACACACTACCAGAATAATGCTAGTGTAGCGACTACAATTTTCATTAGGTACCCGATTACTGTGTACAAGATCAGCTGAATTCTTTGTGAATACCTCAACTCAGATGTTTGTCAAGTTTATCTTGCAAGATATAGCATGTCAGTTTGTTTCTTACAGTCCATCGCTAAAGATGTTAGAAAATGGTAGCTTCCTTGTACCATTCCAAAATGTTTCTGATTCTTCCTGCTATACTCGATCTCTGCAAGAGTTTAATCAAATTGCTGTCATGGAGCTTCCCATTCCTCAATTTCCATACAGCCCCATTCCCACAGAGGAAACATTAACCTCTCGCTAAACTATCGCTATTTCCATGGCAAATGTTCAGACGAGCTACATTACTTAGTTCCACCAATACAAACCTTGCCAAACACACACACGATCGAATCTTATTTCTTTCGTATTCCATTGATAAGGAGGAAGTTCCGCTCAGGTAGCTTCTTCCTGAGAACTGGTACTTTGTGAAAAAAAAATACTCACGACCATTAAAATCTTAACCTCCTCAATCGTTATCTAGCCAACATATTCTCATAATCTGCATTTACTTTCTCCTTTTACGTCCGTACAATTACTTGGGCTTTGTATGAACATTTAGTTAAAAAAAACTCCCCCATTACTGTGACATGTGCCAGACACCCCCCCCTTGTAAATAAGGTTTAACCCAAGATACGTCTTCAAAGGCCTTCGCTGGTTTTTCAGTGTTCGATAAGAAGTACAGGATGAAATTTAAAAACTAAAAGTCGATTAATAGCGACTAAGTGCACTCTCGATACGTAGGGCACAAAGCCAATTTGGGGGACCTTAAATTTAGCCTTGTGCCAGACTCAGTTAAGATCAATAAATACTGATGCATGATAAGTTTACCTGAGTACACTACAAGGTTAGATGGAGTAAATCAAA
This sequence comes from Acanthosepion lycidas, assembly GCA_963932145.1. NCBI lineage: Eukaryota > Metazoa > Mollusca > Cephalopoda > Sepiida > Sepiidae > Acanthosepion > Acanthosepion lycidas. Next base: position 5,335,195 of record OZ010593.1, on the reverse strand, counting down.
CAAGGAAGATTGTGCTGCGCCAACGATAAAGATAATTCCGAATAAATTATATTCACGGTTACGTTTTGTCATATATGAAGGAGGTTGCATATGTGGTGGGAGTAATAGATAGATAGATAGATAGATAGATAGATATGAAAAGGACTGAGATAGATAGATAGATAGATAGATAGATATGAAAAGGACTGAGATAGATAGATAGATAGATAGATAGATAGATAGATAGATAGATAGATAGATAGATAGATAGATAGTGAAGAGAATGTTTATTTGATGGCCGACACCTTCTCTTCTATAGTTGAGCCTCAAAATAGTAACATGTCTTCCACTCCTAACCCGTTGAAAAATTCAGAAATGCTTTTTAAAACCAGTGACCTGAACGGTTTTTCAGATAAAATCATAAGTTCTTATATCTTTTCTCGCTTTCAAAATAAATAAATAAATAAATTTCGTTGTTTATAATAAAAGAAAAACGTCAAATACAATTTCTAAATATGTCTTTTCCTCTTGACTATTTTTGTTTCATGTAAAGAAGAGAAAAAATAAGAAAAAAATTACCAAAAACAGACAAAGTAGCAACAAAAATACTTGGTTTTATATATTTTTTATTTTTAAAAAACATTTTAAGTCGATGAGATTTTTTTGTTCTATTTCGTTCGCTTTCTTTTTTCGTTTAGTTTTAATTTTGTATTATTTTTTTTTTCCATTTTTTTTTTTTTTTTAGTATTTCTCGAACTTTTTTTTTCAATTCTTCTTTAACTTAAATTAATTGATAATTTTCTTCTTTGCATCCTTCCTTGCTGCCATTAATTTCTTCAAGGCAATATTTTCATCCTTTTATTTGTTGTTTTGATACCTTTTCTTCTGTAGGCTTTTCTTCATCTTGTCTTTTTTTTTTTTTTTTTTTCTTATTTCACTTCTTTCTTTTTCATTCTTCTTTATCAATTTCTTTTATTTATGTTTTCGTTTTTTTAATTTTTTATTTTTTTTTTGTGAATTTTGAGATGAGATTTTCTTTTTTCTTTTTTATTTTCGTCAATTTTTGAAGAAATTTTTTAAGCATGCCTCGTCCGACATTTTCTAAATTCTTTTTAAATTTTAAATCCTTTTTCTCCCTCTTCTCTTATTGTTTTTTTTTTTTTTTTTTTTTGCTTATGTTACTTTTGTCTTTCTTTTTTTTTTC
>OZ010593.1:5304012-5329012 GCA_963932145.1 Acanthosepion lycidas | reverse complement strand
ATTCATCTGTGTTTCTCCTGTTGTCTTCTCCGAGATTTTGCATTCAAAGATTTGTTTTTCCTTTTCCAGGATCGTCTGGGTTTGCTAGTATCCGAATGGAATTTTAGAATTGAATAAATTCTACTTTCATTAAAGTTTAGAACCCATATGAAATCACCTGTACGAATTGGAGGTACCAAAATCAAACATGTAGAACAATTTAAATACCTCGGAAGCGTTTTAACAGAGGAGGGAAAGTGCGACACTGAAGTCTGAAGGCGCATTGGAATAGCGAAAGATGTCTTCCAAAATCTAATCAAATTATTAAAAAAATCGAAAAATTTCGTTAGAAACAAAGAAAAAAGTACTGAGAAATATTAGTTCTCCTATATAGTAGTGAATGCAGAACAATCTCATCACAGATGAAGAAGTTACCTGCAATATTTTTTTTAAATTTACAAACAAAATATTTTATGATCTACAAAATATATATGTAAAAAACATACCTTTTACTCTGAAAGTATAAAATTACGTACAAAATATCTATAGTTGAAGACATAAAATTGCGTAAAAAATGTTTAGATTTCGACATAGAGGCTGATATGCCGCCAAAGAAAATCAACCAATCAAACAAAATATTTGCAGGTTTTATTGCCGACTTTCTTAACGTAGGACTATCAGTTCGGTGGTATATTTTGACAGAGGACGGTAAGTGCGACGCTGAGATCCGAAGACGTGTTGGGATGGCCAAATTCCAAAAACTAGGCAGAGTGTTACGAAGCAGGAGGATTTCTTTGGTATCAAAGAAAAGATAACTAAACTGTTTTCCTTTACGGCAGCGAAAGTTGGACGGTCTCCTCAAAGATGAAGAAGAGACACGTGGCATCAGAGGTATGATTCTACAGAAGGATGCTAAGGATACCATGGATCGACCGTGTGAGCAACGATGCGGTTTTGGAGAGGATGCATACACGGAGGAAGAAACATCAGAAAGAGGCAGATGAAATTTCTGGCACGCGTAATGAGAAAGGAGGGCTTAGAGAATCTGATACTCACAGGTCGAATAGAGAGAAAGAGAAACAATAAAAAGCAATGCATGGCATACCTAGCGGGATTGAGCAAGTGCATAACAGAATATGGCCTGGGGGGGAAGTAACAAAGGGACAAAACTTATTGAGAGCTACAAGGGATAGAGGAAAATGGAAAACTATGATTGCCTTCGTCGTGAAGGGACACGTCCCATAAAAAGAAAAAAAAGGTATACATCCCAACGTCTCAAAGATAGCTAGGTCAGTAGTAAGCTGAACATCTCACATTTTAGCAACCCAGAGTTCAGCGTACGTTTTAAGTTTTTCAAATTTTTTGTTGTGGATTCCGGGCTGAATTCTGGTCTCATAAGAATGACAAACGCAGGAATGAAATATAGCAAATAAATATATTGACGTAATAATACAATTGGTAGTACGGTTAGTAGATCCAGAAATGCAGTTAGTAGCAATAATAATATATATACAGTCTGGGAAATTCAATATCGAAGTATGACTTTCTTCTGAGTCTACGTGCTCGCAACTGTGACTCCTACAAAGCGGTTACCTCACACTCGACTCTTCCGGTTAATTACAACCCTTCACTGTTAGTCTCACTCTATCACTTCCGGGTATTCACCGGCAGCAGTACAAGTACACACTGGGCGAGTTCACTTGTATAAAAAACGGGTGGACCCCTTAACATTTTTTGACCTTGATATTATTGCCACCAGGAACAGCAACATGTCTGACACAAGGAGAGAGTGGGTGAAATGGGGACAGGGACATTGTGTAATGTCAATCTTCTGTGTAATCTGCCAGCTCTGAACAGCAGCATTGAAAATTCTGGAACTTAACTCGGCTTAAACATTCAATGCTAAGATATAAAAACCTCAAACTGCCGGTAATCAGAAATGAATTTCATATTGCGATAATATTTCGCAACCTTCTTTTTTTACTTCATGGCCCACTTGTAGAATAATTAAAACTCTGGGGCACCCTTCACATTTTAATAAGGAAAGATTAGCCATTAAATTTTGAAAATAGAAAATTTTAGTTTAGTATTCCCAAAGAAGATTAGTGGTATAATTTTCATTTAAAGGGATTTCTAAAGAATTTTCTTTTCTTTTCTTTTTTTTTTCACTTTAAGAGAGTCCGATAATGACTGATTTAAATCCCTTGAGGAAGTCAAAAGGGAAAGGATTATCTACTACTTCTTGAAGATTAAAGAATTTAGCATCCAGTTTGAAATATCAAATGCCTTGACTTAGAGATGGAAGCCATGGGCTTGGTGTGATTAGCTTTTGAAAAGTAAAGATGTTTTAAATATAAAAATAATTAATAAATTACTCTTCTGTTAATGTTGTGACGCAACCGGTTACATTTCAGGGCGCATTTGAGAAATGCTGACTTAGTAGATGACTGCAATATAATTTGCTACAACCACTGTTCGTCCTGTGTAAGACTTTAAACTACATCGACGTCCTGGGTAAGACGATAAACTATTTCCAGCAGGAAAGGCCTCTGATCAGGAGGTTTTGAGGAGCGTGGAACCACCACTTAATTGCTGGTGTTCCCAGGTCCATCCTGACCCGGGGTGGTAGAACCTGTTAGGGTCCCAGCTATGGGCAAATAGTTAACTATTACCAGTAATACTTTTTTGAAAAAAATATTACCAACAATACAATTTTGAAGGAAAAATATTACCAAAAAGGATTTTTGACAAAACAAAATATTACCAGCAATATAATTATGTCGGCATTGAGTAGCCCATTGGGGTTGGTGTGCCGTGGGACAAAATAAACCAAACCAATCTGAAGCAAAGAATACATATTCTATTCACACGAATCTATCCTAAAAATGCTGTAGGCATTAAATAACCCATTGAGGTTGATATGCCGTAAAACAAAATAAATCAAACCAATCTAAACCAAAGAATACATATTCTATTCATACGAATCTATCCTAAAAAAGTTGTCAGCATTAAATAACCCATTAAGGTGTTGATATGCCGTAAAACAAAATAAACCAAACCAAACCTATGACCACTGTACACGCTGCTTTAGCTGAAATTATAATTTTTTTAAAATTTGGAACTCATAACACGTTCATTGGACAAACCCTTACCCTAAGCCTGTGCCAAATAATGTTTAGAGAGCCTGCACAAGTTCGTTTTATCATTTGTTGACATTCCAGAGACATATTTGTTGTAAACAATACAACCAGTGTCCATATCAACGCTGTCAGTTTTGACTTGTGTGACAGCACTCAAAATGCTTGCTGATGTTTAGATTTTCGGGGTCAGCTAATAAAACGGTTCTCGTCCGATCACCGAAGTTAAGTACCTGGTCACTACGTAGATGGGAGACCGCTGTAAGCTTGGGGATGCGGATGATGTGATGGACGACCGCTCGGATTGCGAAATGAGAATTCCAGTCGAGTTCGTTGCAATCACTTATACCCTAGCAATAAAAAACAAAACAAGCCAAAACTTAAAGGAGGAATTTACTCTATCAACTGCAGGAATTGCCAGAAATAATATATTGGAGAAACCTCAAGAAGTTTAAAGACTATATGAACACAAAAGGGACATTCTAAAAAACAACAGACAAAACGACATAGGGAATGCTAACTTGATTAAAAGAGAAAATAATCCGAGACGAGAATGTGTGGAAAGTGCCTTGATCGCTAATTCGGCTACGGTGAATTAAAATATATGACCATTCTTGATTGATTTTCTGTTGCCACAATGTGGGATAGTCAGGGACAAAAGTGATGGCTATACATTTGAGTAATGTGTCGGATGTACTTTTTTTGTATTTCTTTAAGGCATGGGCTACCAGGAATCCCTTCAATGAGTCTATTGGAATCTTTTCCAACCAATCTGAGGGCTCCAACTACAAAAGAAATTATTGATGTCCTCATGTACCACGTTTTTGATAATCCGATTTCAAGAACATTGTATTTTGATAAGTTTTTTGAAGATCTTCAAAGATACATTGCAGTCTACAGGGACAGCCATGTCAATAAAGAGGCACTTTTTGTCTTTGAGGTCTCTAATCACGATGTCTGGGCGATTAGCTTTGATTGTTCTGTCTGTACTATTATTATTATTAATTTTATTATTATTATTGCTACTAGTAGTAGTACTACTACTACTTACTATTATTATTTTATTATTATCTGTTAATATCATTTAATAAACAAAAAAAAAATACTAAAACTCGTTTAGATGACTGGATGCGTACAGAACCCATAAATCCTATATTAGCGAAACACTATCCCGTTCACGGATTACGAAAACAACCAGATAGAATGCGTAGAAAAACCAGGGAATGTAAATGATTTCCCCCCTCTCCCCCTCTAAAAATGGCGAGTTTCCGCCATTATTCTTCGTAACCCTCCGGATTAAAAAGTGCAAAGAAGAGACGAACCGAACAAGAGAAAAGTAGAACGCATCTGTGGCCACGATTTGGCTCTTTCATCGAAAGAAAAAAAACTTAAAAAAAAAAACTACAACCAAACTAAGTCACGTCTTATAAGTCGTTACTGCCGCCAAACAAGTCCTTACACATGTTGGCTATTGTATAAAACGTGTCACCAGCTACAAATGTATTTAAGGGGACAGAAGAAAAAAAAACAAGTTATCTCTGTCCATTGTAATGCTCACGTGGTTAGATTGAAAATAAATAAAAAAAAAAACAAAAAAAACTGTAATAAATGTAGCGAATAGTAACCATTGAGAAGAGATACTTTGTCTGTGCTCTCAGGCATGGCTTCTTCGCTAGAATGATTCACAAGTGTTAGAGACATTTGTTTCTTTAAGCTACGTTCTTTGTTTCCTTTTCTTTTCTCGGTGTACCTAATTGCAGCTCGACGATGCCCGACACTGCCCGACAGCATTTTTAAGGATTACGAAACCTGTTTATCTAATTATCGCCCGACAGTCAAATTAAGCATTCTTAATCCCATGTACATATTTAGCGCCCAGCAAGGAGCGACATTGTCTTTAAATATTCAGTGTAAATATTCAGAGTACATGTTGCGCTGGGCTGGGTTGTGTTGGTTAATTTAACAACATATCAACTCTTATTGTGTTATTTAATGTCGGATAAAATCTAACATTATTAAAAAATTACAATGAATTAATAGATAGGTAGACATATGCCAGGTTCAGAGTTTAAAAGATAGACATAGGTCCGGTTAACACTAGAAACAAAAAAGGTATACATAGATCCGGTTTATGCTCGTCAAAAAGGCAGATGTAGGTTCGTTTTACACTACCGAAAAAAAGGTACACACGACGATTCATAGACATAGACCCGGTTAACACTAGAGACAAAAGGTAAACATAGGCCCAGTTTACACTAGTGAAGAAGGTAAACAAGTTCGGTTAACACTAGAGACAAAAAGGTAAACATAGCCCCAGTTTATACTAGTGAAAATGGTAAACATGTTCGGTTAACACTAGAAACAAGGTAAACGTAGGCCCAGTTTACACTAGGGAAGGAGGTAAACATGTTCGGTTAACACTAGAGAAAAAAAGTAAACATAGCCCCATTTTATACTAGTGAAAATGGTGAACATTTTCGGTTAACACTAGAAACAAGGTAAACGTAGGCCCAGTTTACACTAGTGAAGAAGGTAAACATGTTCGGTTAACACTAGAGAAAAAAAGTAAACATAGCCCCAGTTTATACTAGTGAAAATGGTGAACATTTTCGGTTAACACTAGAAACAAGGTAAACGTAGGCCCAGTTTACACTAGTGAAGAAGGTAAACAAGTTCGGTTAACACTAGAGAAAAAAAGGTAAACATAGCCCCAGTTTATACTAGTGAAAATGGTAAACATGTTCGGTTAACACTAGAAACAAGGTAAACGTAGGCCCAGTTTACACTAGGGAAGGAGGTAAACATGTTCGGTTAACACTAGAGAAAAAAAGTAAACATAGCCCCAGTTTATACTAGTGAAAATGGTGAACATTTTCGGTTAACACTAGAAACAAGGTAAACGTAGGCCCAGTTTACACTAGTGAAGAAGGTAAACAAGTTCGGTTAACACTAGAGAAAAAAAGTAAACATAGCCCCAGTTTATACTAGTGAAAATGGTAAACATGTTCGGTTAACACTAGAAACAAGGTAAACGTAGGCCCAGTTTACACTAGGGAAGGAGGTAAACATGTTCGGTTAACACTAGAGAAAAAAAGTAAACATAGCCCCATTTTATACTAGTGAAAATGGTGAACATTTTCGGTTAACACTAGAAACAAGGTAAACGTAGGCCCAGTTTACACTAGTGAAGAAGGTAAACAAGTTCGGTTAACACTAGAGAAAAAAAGGTAAACATAGCCCCAGTTTATACTAGTGAAAATGGTAAACATGTTCGGTTAACACTAGAAACAAGGTAAACGTAGGCCCAGTTTACACTAGGGAAGGAGGTAAACATGTTCGGTTAACACTAGAGAAAAAAAGTAAACATAGCCCCATTTTATACTAGTGAAAATGGTGAACATTTTCGGTTAACACTAGAAACAAGGTAAACGTAGGCCCAGTTTACACTAGTGAAGAAGGTAAACAAGTTCGGTTAACACTAGAGAAAAAAAGGTAAACATAGCCCCAGTTTATACTAGTGAAAATGGTAAACATGTTCGGTTAACACTAGAAACAAGGTAAACGTAGGCCCAGTTTACACTAGGGAAGGAGGTAAACATGTTCGGTTAACACTAGAGAAAAAAAGTAAACATAGCCCCAGTTTATACTAGTGAAAATGGTAAACATGTTCGGTTAACACTAGAAACAAGGTAAACGTAGGCCCAGTTTACACTAGTGAAGAAGGTAAACATGTTCGGTTAACATTAGAGACTTAAAAAACTAGTACATGAAGCAGAATTCACAGAGACAGCAATTTGGAGATCAGTCTGTATCCCGATATTCTATAGTTAACATTAAAGTGATTCTTAGAAATTCATTTTTAAATTGGTTCATTTCTTTTACATCCTTAACAGATCAAAGTTTTTTCACCCTACGCTTCATTTCGAATTTTTTGTTTTCCATTTTTATAAAATTAGATATTAGGATACATGAAAACTTTTTTTTATCTTACACCTTTTTGTGGTGAGGGAATATATATATATATATATATATATATATATATATATATATATATATATATATATATATATATATAAGGACGGTCAATGAGTATTCTGTACCTGAAGATTGCGTATCCACATGAAACTCCGAGTCGTACTATCGACGAGGGATATTATATATATTCATAAATATATACTTAATAGCTCTGTTATATATAACATTGAGCACTGATTATATAACACATGAGAAAACATATATATGTACCTGCAAGTATATGTGCATATACGCATATTTTATCACACACATATATATGTATCCACGTATATATATATATATATATATATATATATATATATATATATATATATATATATATATATATATATATAATCCTTACTAACACATTATAATAATCATATAATATGTTTGTTACTACTGAATTCCCGAAAATTTATGCTGTCAGGCGTCGAAAGTTTGTTTTTGTTCTAAAATCTGAAAAATGTCTAGACATTTTTGGTTCAACGCCAATCCCAAAATTATTTTATAAACGAGTTAATTCGTGAGGATCTAATGAGTTTAACACATTATAAAAAAGTCGGTAATGTATTAAGAAATATATATATATATATATATATATATATATATATATATATATTTATATATATATATATAATGTGTGTGTGTGTGTGTGTATCTGTTTTTTCTGTGGTTTTTTCACGAGGTTTTATGCTAATTAGTTTTTAGTGGTTTCATCAATAAATACTGTTCATGTCATTCCATCTTTAGCCAACTTGCCCTGAAGATTCGTTTAGGTGAAACCTAGGTAGGTTTTTCCTGGCTTTTTAGGATTCACTCCATTTTTATATTTAAGGTAAGTATTCTGTATATATATTTATTCCATTTATGTTTCAGGTAAGTGTACATATTCTGTATATATATATATATATATATATATATATATATATATATATATATAAATGAAAGAAAGACAAGTAAAAAAAGAAACGTTAAGTTAGTGGGAATCAAATGCTCCAAAATGCTGACTCTGAAAACTCAGAGAATTAATAATTTAAGATATAAAATATTTTAAAGGATCTCGATAATGCGAATTGTCTACAATATTTCTATTTTAACAGTTTTTTTTTTACTTTTTTCTTAATATTTTTTTTCTTTTTGTTTATTTCAGGTAAGTTTCCATATTCTGTATTCTGCTGAAGTCAAGAATTGAACCAGGTATTTCGATTTTAATAATTTCATCTCAAACGAGACAATAAAGCCTCTAAAACGCAAGAAATTACAAAGTGTGCAAGAATATGAGAGAATGGCACAAAAATATGATAAAGAAAAATATTAAAGATAGAGGACAATAAAAGAAGAGAAATTATAAAGGGAGACGATAACGATTGACATAGTGTTTAAACTTTGACTGGAAAGCATGAAGCCGGGAGAGAGTTCCACAAGTGAGAGAAGAAACTGTCATTATAGAACTTATGGTTACATCTTGCCATTTTAAGATGATGAGACCTTGCCGTAGTACGCTTAAATTCATAAAGTTTAGGTACATGCATTTATATATATATATATATATATATATATATATATATATATATATATATATATATACACTGTGCCTAATATTAACAGAAAGTTTAAAACTAAGAAAGAGACGAGAAAAATATGACAAGGAATTAAGTTAAATGTACATAGTAAGGAAAAGAAAAAGAAAAGAAAAAATAACGCGTACATTCTAAAAAATTATTAGAATTCTAAGGTAATATATATATATATATATATATATATATATATATATATATATGGTATAAAATGACAATTGGAAAAAAAATCTTAGATTTTACCGACGCGTTTCGTCTTCCGACTATTTCAAGGCAAAAATGAAATCGAAATATTTTTGTTGTTATAGTTAAATTAAAAAATCCAAATTTAAAAAGATAGACGCTTCTGTCTAAGCCTTTTTTTCTGGTTAATGCAAATTACCTTTATAGTAAGGGATTGTTTTGTTTGTTTGTTTTTGTTTTTGTTTTTTTTTGGGGGGGTTTCCATGTCGACAATATAGTTCAATTCCCAGATCAATTCTGTGGACAAGACAAATTGGTATAAATGGCAATTGGAAAAAAAATCTTAGATTTTGCCGACGCATTTCGTCTTCTCCGACTTTTTTCTCCGACGACTACTAAGTATATATATATATATATATATATATATATATATATATATATATGTATGTGTGTGTGTGTGTGTGTGTGTGTGTGTGTGTGTGTGTGTGTGTGTGTATAATGTGATTGCACCCACAGAAATGAAACATAGATTTAAAGAAAGCGGACGTAATGCTATACCTTAGGTACGTTTCGGCCAACACTTTTTCAAAGGTATACGTTAGCGACTTTGAACAGAAACGAAGACACAGTCAGTATAATAAATAAGGAGGGAAAGTTGGAACGCGATTAAAAAGATAAATTTTAATTATACACAATTAAAACTGAACAGGGTGGGGGATGAAAATAGCAAGTTCCACAAGAGTATAAAAAGGAAAATAGACATTCACAAACCCTCCAACAAACGTAAGGAACGTAAAAAAATGTCCCTTCTCTCTGCACAGGCTGGGCTGATGGAGTTTTATAAAAACTGCCTCCAGGTCTCGGGGATGGTATACCGAGTGAGCACGGGCACCTCGGCGTGGTGTAATGGTTAGCAAGCTTGTCTCGCTAGATCAGTTACAACTGAAAAGTGAGTTCGATCCTCACTAGATGCCCCATACTTTCGGCCTTGTGCCACATCTAAGCTATGCTTGGAAAATAACTATACCGAGTGAGCACTGTGTAATACTGAGAAGCAAGTGTCTTCGTAATCGGTGGCACAAGTATGACTGTCGAGCAAATGGTGTCCGATGGCCGAATCCTGGACTGCCTGAGTAGTTCTTCTTATAGACTGGCTAAGACTACCAGAATGCAAATAGGCGGGAACATGCTGCGCAACCCGCGTCTCCAACGTCAGATTGGTTCGTTCTATATAGACCGCGTCACAACAGCATTTGAACTTGTAAACAAGTATTTTTTTCTGAAAATAGGTCAACCTATCTTTACTAAAAGACGGAAACGCAGATCTTGTTTGAAAAACTGTGTGCAACTTAACTGCATTTATGGCAAGACGAAATAGACGCCGAAATTCTGTCAGATAATAACTGACATTTCCCACCAAGCGAGGGTAAATAGGGCAACAGCTGAGTCCAAACATCACTGGTTCCTTAAAACGCTTGATTTTGCTGTCAATTACACGTCTGATAAAGTTGATGGGATATCCATTACTTTCGAAAATATTCCAAATAGTAGTAAGATCTCCATCTAGTAGTTAAGGGGAACAGATCATCACAGTGCGATGAACCAGGATCGCAGTCAGACCAATCTTACAGGACTTGGGAACAAACGAACTCCAACAAGCCGATAAATGTGGGTTTACGAAAAACGCTAGTAACGAAAACCCCGTCCTTACGTTTAACAAGGACGTCCAAAAAGGATAGTGCCCTATCCTTTCCAACCTACATCGTAAACTTAAGGGATGGATGGAGAGAATTAAGTTGCACCAGGAAATTTGTAGCATCTCTGGCGAACTCAAATATTGAAAAAGTATCATCCACGTATCTCATATAAACACAAGATTTTGGGACCCTATGAAACAAAATTCGCTCATAATAGCCCAAGATATATATATATATATATATATATATATATATATATATATATATATATATATATGCACATATATATATATATACATATATATATATATATATATATATATATATATATATATATACATACATATATATATACATATATATATACACATATATATATATATATATGTATATTTACACGCACACACATATATATGTATATTTACACACACAGACATACACACACATATACATATATATATATATATATATATATATATATATATATATATATATATATATGTAAACATTTTGATGGTTTAGTTAGAAGTCCCGGTTCGAAAGAAAAATCAGAAAAAAAAATGGAAAATTGAATGTAATTGGCTAGATGCAAAAGTGTCTCGTCAGTATTCTCATGATCTAGTTGGCCGAATTTTCTTGCTGGATAAAATGTCCGAACATGGAATTGTTTCCGCCGTTTCTTTCTCCTGTTCTTAATTTTATTGAAAGCATGTCTCCTGAGCCCACTATTGGTAGGGGCGGAGGATCGGCCATTGATCCCCCCACCACCAGGTCTGCGCTTCGTTGAAACCCTATGCTTGGACTTAAGGTAAGCCGTACATTCACTGGTTATCATAAGAAAGAAAGCGGACAAACACTTGCTACCACGTATGATGTGACATTTATTATGACATATCAACTAAGCCAGATAACCTTATTTTCTTCAATTTTTTTTAAATAGTACAATGGTACTTATACTAAGTTAAAACTTAGTGTTGTGAAAGTGTAAAATTCAAGTGTCAGCCTGGACACTTTGCCAACTACCTCCCCCTCTTATCCTTCCCTTTGTTTTTGTTGTTCTTGTACGTGTTATATGTAATAGGAGTAGGTAGGCTTTCCTACCGTCCGGTCAACACTCCTCCCACTTCTCTTGGACATGAGTAGAGGCTCACTCCTTGTTTCTTGTTTAGGAAGGGGTTCCCCGTACTCTCTCTCTCTTTCTCTCTGGTCTCTGTACTAGTGCAGCTCTGTTTCTCCCGTGATGTGTGCAGTCTGTGGCCTTGCCTCTTCATTCTGAGGGTACACGGTTGACAGTTCACTGGTTGCTGTTTCCGACTGGTAGTTAGGAGCCCTAACTCTTGCGTAGCGTCTTGAGCGGCAGCTCTGATCAACAGTTGAATAATATCGGGGTGTTTGTAGTGACATGTCGCGCATGGAAAGGTGTCCGTGCAGTCACCTCCGGTGGGCAACCCTGAGGCCACATTATGATGCAGGCTGTGCCAACTCCTCTCTGCCTACGTCACGGTCGATAACTGTCTGCTTCTTTTACTTGGGGCCTTCTCATCTTCCAACTAAAATTCCACATGATGACTTACAAAGACCGAAAAAGTCATCCTAAACCAGGCCCTCAAAAATCACTTAAACCCCTCAACATTTCGTTCTCCAACATCCGGGGCATTAGAACAAACTTCTGCAGTATGGAATCTTTCCTCTCTGCAAACTGTCCAGATATACTGGCTCTCTGTGAGACCAACCTTGTCTCGTCTATCCCCTCCTCTGATCTCTCGATCCCAGGCTACCTTCCTCTCCTCAGAAAAGATTCTCTAACCCACATGCACGGCCTTCGTGTCTACGTCAATGACCATCTCCCTTTGGCCAGAGAGTTGTCTCTCGAATCGCCAGACCAGTCGTACATGCGTCTCCGACTATCTCTTCTCAATGCAGTAAGCTATCTCTTCTTCCTTTACGGCTCTCCATCATAAATTCCCAAGTTGGCATCTACGCGGATGACACCACAATTTACTCCTGCCTCAAAAACAAATCTAGTGTCACTGACAAAACTCACCTGGCCGTGCGTCTCGAAAAGGACCTCCAATCGTTTGTGAACTGGGACAGGAATTGGCTGGTCAACTTTAATGCATCAAAAACAAAACTGCTCTCTATTAATCACCACAGAGATCCTTCCCTGCCCTCCATTAGAATGTCTGACGCTCAACTTCACGAGAGCACCTCTCTGCGGCTGCTCGGTCTCACCTTGTCTGCTGACCTGAGATGGAACAAATATATTGAGTCAATTGCTTCGTCCACCGCAAGGAAAGTTGGCTCTCTGTGCCGCGCCAGGAAATTTTTCACCCCGGAATCGATACTTCAGATCTACAAATCAACAATTCGCCCTTGCATGGAGTATTGCTGCCATATATGGTCTGGAGCCCCTTCTGTTTGCCTCGGGGTTCTTGATAAGATCCAGAGGCGGATATGCAATATAATTGGCCCTGTTCAGACATCTCGTCTACAGTTGCTCTCTCACAGACGCGCCGTCGCCTCTCTCTGTCTTTTTTACAAATACTTTCATGGTAATTGCTCCGAGGAGTTGCATTCGCTGGTTCCCAGACTTCATGAATTCAAGCGCCCTACGAGGCTGGCATCCCGCTCTCACCCTTTCACTGTCGAAACTACTAAATGTAGCCGTCTCTTCTACTCCAATAGCTTCATGTCTCGCACCTCTCACCTGTGGAACTCTCTTCCCTATTCCAGTTTCCCTGATAGCTATAATCTCCAACTATTCAAATGTAATGTCAATCGACATCTCCAGTTGCCTTGATCTATCCACTATGCTTCTCCTCATCCTTTCCTCTATCACTCCTATCTGATCTTGCTATATATATATTAGATAACCTTCACACATATATATATATATATGTGTGTGTGTGTGTGTGTGTGTGTCCTGTATATGTGTGTATGGTGATTATTGTGCAGTGAGTTCGTTCCCAAAATACAGTCCTACGAAGTTGACCTTGTGCTAGTCTACGTTAATCTGAGTGATTTTCTGTGTATTATTATGGAGAGCAACATCAATTTTTTCATAAAATATCTCACTCTCTTTCCTTTTGAGGAACATAAAGTAGAATGCTGATTTTCAAGGCATGCAGCCTTTACCTACTGGTAAGGGTAACCTAGCATGATACCCCCCACCGCCTTCTAACTCGCTCTCCTAATTGGTTGCCGTGCCGTAATAAACTAAAATCATTCAGCGTCTCCTGAGCTCTGAACTCATCGATATATCATGTGAAAATAAACGCCTTAAGTTGCAAGTCGGTAACGAAGGGTTAACGTTTGTCCGACTATTCAACTCACTTTCTTCGAAATTGAAATGGTCACGCGAATAAAGGTTCCGTGCTTAACTGTACGACCACCAAAGACACCCTGACGCCAATCGCTGACACTTACTCGGCAAAAGTACACAGTCGCTTAGGTCATTAAAATTGGACAATGAAGCGCATTCATGGCATTTTAAAGAAGCCGATGCCGGTGTCCCCGGGCTTTACAAAGGAAACGAAAAAAATGTTTCAAGCAAAACATAATTGTCTTATGAATGTCAAATCGAGAATGCCTTGCCATAATGAATACATTACAAAGCAGAGCTTTTTATTTAACATTCTAAAATGGCAAATGTTAGGGATTTAAACAATAAAAAAAAAAGAACGAATACTGACCAAATGTTTAGAATAGTTTAGCAAACCAATTGCACTTCCGCGGGTCAAGTTTACGTCTTGAGTGTTATATTTATTTGTACTTTATGATCTTTTAGCGTAAATTCACATCGTATAATTTTTCGAAGCGTCAGCCACTGAACAATTGGTAACAATTCAGTCTTTATAGAGTTCTAGTATTGCAGTCCTTCTTCCAAACAATTTTCCAGTTTTCAAATTAAGTGTTGAATCATATGCTCGAAGTTGTGGATAAACTGTCTGAAGTTCGTATTTTGGTATTTTTTGTTCAAGTCCTTTCGACTTTCGCAGTCCTTATCAAGAACCAATGTGGTATCTATATTTTAGTTAAAAATCCTTTGCTTGCATACTGGTGTTCTTTCGGAAGATGGACGTTTGAAATGGTCTAGCTAACGTGACGTCATGTGTAACGGTGATTGCGAACGAGGCACCACAAAATGAATGCAATTTCTTTATTCATTAATTTGAATTTTTATGCTTTATTTTTATTTTAGCTTTTTATTGTTATTATTATTATTATAATATTGATAAAATATGTGCGTAAATTAATTATATCACATGCACTTCAAGATACCGTCTCCTGTGGTGAATGATATTTTATTTAATGTTTATTTGGGATAATAACAGCTTCTAGAGTTTTGAGTTTTTTCTTGCATTCGGTGCTGTAGATTATATATATATATATATATATATATATATATATATATATATATATATATATATATATATATATATATATATACTCTGGACTCTCCCGTCGCATTCGACGTATGAGGGTCAAACAACTCAGTTCCTAGGAAGTGACAGCCCAGACAACAGCACATATGATTTGATTATAGTGGTGAAGGTTTCGTGCAGGACTATCCACACTTTTTGAAGGGCCGAATACAGAGACCTGGTGCACTACATGCCACAAGGTCCCCAAACGACCCTCTGCAGGTTTTGAATTCAGAGTTGTCCTTCTCCTAGACCAGTTGCCATCCAAGGCTATAGAACCCAGTCTGTCCTGCTATTTACCCATAGCCGGAGGGAGAAGAAGACGATCAATACTTTTCCCAAGGTTATTAGCACTTAGGTGAATGTAATGGATTCGACTGGAATTCGAAATCGCCTCTCTGATTCCTAAACCCGGGCCGATATTCACTACTACTCTACCGTAACTCCCATATATATATATATATATATATATATATATATATATATATATATATATATATACGCACACACACACACACACACATATATATATATATATATATATATATATATATACGGTAATTTGTGCGTGCCAAATTATTAGAAAGTGTAAGAATTTAGTGAAAAGATGAACCGTAAAAGCAGTTTAAGTGATGCTGAGAAGAGAATTATCACCTCAGAACTCTCAAAAGGTAAATATACCCTATAAATTTCTAATATAATAGGGAGGTGTCATCAAACAGTGAAAAAGTTCACCGCCGACCCTACGCAAGTACGCAAAAGGGCAGATAAAGGCAAGCCGAGAGTTATTTCACGTCGTCTCATGTCACGACTTAAACGAGAGGCCACGAATAACCCTGAACTTACCAGTCAAGAGCTTTTCAGTCGCATTGGGGATCCTACTGTGTCTGAAAGTACTCGGTGTTGGTATCTGAGGGAAATAGCAACAACAGTCAAACCTTTATCGAAGCCTCCGTTGACGAGAAATAACATTCAAAATTGATTGAAATGGGCCGAGGACAATATGAAGATTGACTTCTCTAAAGTTTTGTTCCCAGACGAAACTTGAGCAACACTTGATGGACCAGATAGATGGTGCAAAGGCTGGGTAATGAATGGACAGAATCGCCATCATCGTTTGAGACGCCAATAAGGCAGTGGAGGCATAATGGAGAGTACCAGATGGCGTCAAAATGACTGCTGATCCATACATAGCATTTATGAAGGGGCATCTTGAACCGTGGATGAAAAGGTAAAGAGTTGCCTTCAGAAGGCTCATTCTTTTTATGCAAGATAATGCTCCCTCACATGCTGCTCACAAGACTACTGAATATTTGAAACAGTTAGGCTTCGATGGACCTCGAAAAATGAATTGGCGAGCAAATTCTCCGGATTTGAACCCAATCGAAAACCTTTGGAGCATCATGAATCGAAGATTGTACGCCAACGGACGACAATTCAGGAGCGACACTGAGTTGTAGGAAGCAATTCTTGACATATCTCGCGGCATTACAGCAGATGACATCCTACAATTAACAAATTCTATGGATCGTCGACTTCAAGTAATTTCAAAACAGGGAAAGCATATTCCCTATTAATTTGTTTAAAACTGTGCCTTTGTTTGTATCTGTTATTATTTGTTTGATTATCTTATTTATTAGGTTCTTTTGATCATAAACATTCACGTGCAACATTAATAGACGTTTCGTTTGCTCAATTCTGGGAATTTTACAAGACCTTTCTAATAATTTGGCACTCTCAAATCACCGTGCTGATAAGAAATATGGCGCCAGCTTGTTTCTGTGATTGCGCAGGTCAGTGTTGCCAACATTGTGTAAAAATTTTGTGTGAATTAATTGGACGATTTTTGAAATATTAGAAAAAAAATTATCTCAATAATAATTTGCCACGCAGTGTGTGTGTGTATATATATATATATATATATATATATATATATATATATATATATATATATATATTCATATTCAATTGTATAAATTTTTAACCCTGGGTTTCACAATTTTGCGATTATCAGACAAACTCATATCCATACAAGAGAATAAGTTAGCTCTATCACTGATATTGAGCACTTTTCAATAAGTAACGCGCATATATAACCTATATAGAAATTATATATATATATATATATATATATATATATATATATATATATATGAAAATTTCTCCGATTTAACCAGTAGAGAAAACAATATTTATGAATAAAAATGACAATAGGAAAACTAGTAATTGCTGAGGCGTTTCGTCCAATGCGGATTTTATCAAAGCAAAATACAAAAATGAAATTAATTGAACAAGATAGCTAATACAAACAAAAACAGAATGTTACTAGCAACTGGAGTGTGGAGAAACGCTATTTTCATATTGTTAACTGAAAATAACGTCAGTATTTTTGTATTTATTAGTTACCTTGTTCAATTAATTTCATTTCGTATTTTGCTTTGATAAAGTCCGCATTGGACGAAACGCGTCAGCATTTACTAGTTTTCCTATTGTCATTTTCATTCATAAATATATATATATATATATATATATATATATATATATATATATATATGCACATTTTATTGAATACGAAAGACAAGGTGTTTTATTTAGTTTTTTTATACAATTTCTCATGCGATCTAATATATTTTTTTCTTTTCAGATAATAAATTATATAAAAACTGTCCGAGTGTTCTTTTTATCAGAGCTCTTTCGGCTATACATTTAGCCATTTTCAAGATTTAAATATTTTAACTGTTAAATAAGAAATAATGGAAGCCTTATTAATAAAAAAAAAACAAAAAAAACACACCCAATAATAATATCAACTATGAACATGGACACAATATCTTGACCGTGTTTTGAAAAATGAAAACATTACATAAATACATACATGCAACAAACTATTTCTTATTTAACAGTTAAAATATTTAAAACCACAAACTCGCTTTCACGTTGCTTGACACTACATTTGAATTATAACTCTAACATTTTTAGGCATTTAAAACAACATACCTAGCTGCGTACACAATTCCGGAAAATTCTTGTTGAAACCACAACTATACTTAAACATGAAAACAATAGAAAAAACTAAAAATTCTTGAAGCTATATACATAAAACAGTTGAAACCAAACTTGAACAAAATAAACTACGAAATCTCCACAAATATTCTTAAATACCTATATTGATAACAGAAGCCACTGGTTTATACCAACGGCTTCCCATAGTTAATACTTCTCGTTTTCACTCTCGCGTGGTTGTGACGTCACGAGCTGCGACGCGATTTTCGATTCCTTGTCACGTATACACGAGTTTGTCGTTGCTTTGAAATTTTTCATGGAACAAAAACAGATTATCATTATTGTTTTGTCCGTGTATTGGTTGATATATTGAAAAGTAATTGTCATCTTTGATAATGGCTTATGTAAGCCGAAAGCTTAGATTGGATTTAAACATGTATCAATATGGTGATTTCCTTTCGTCTTTTAATGATAATGTTATTAAGCTTATCAGACAATATGAAAAGAACTTACAAAATTTGTCTATATTATTTAATGAAACATGCATTAATATATATATATATATATATATATATATATATATTGAGCACTATTTTGTAAAAATATCTATATGAACACCGGATTATATATCTTACTGTTCTTTCTTATATATATATATATATATATATATATATATATATATATATATATATATATATATGTATATGTATATATATGTATAATATATATATATATATATATATATATATATATATATATATACATATGTATGTATATGTGTGTTTGTATGCATGTATATATATATATATATATGTATATATATATATGTATGTGTGTATATATATATATGTATGTGTGTGTAATATATATATATATATATATATATATATATATATATATATATCTTAAACATTATAATTAGTTTGCATCCATATTTGAGTAGACACGCCGTTTAATTATTAAACAGTATTTTATTTTCGTCTAACGGCCTGAATATTCGAGAAATCTTATTAAAGAAGAATACGCCCACCGGCATGATTCGAACCCGCGTCTCTCTTTTACACGAGAAACCGTTGTTACATGCGACATTTTTAAGATGGTTACACCTGTAAAAAGGAGGACGCGCCTTCGTATATGATCTTTTCCTGTCGGGCTTTGAAATGTGGTTCGCATATTCCATTTTTCGTGCCATTAATGTCAGTTCATGACGTTGACATTCACTGCTCTCCACACCTTCCTATCCTTTGTAGCTTTAAACACTTGATTGTCCCGTTACTATTCTATCCAGTCTTTGTTCTGCTACTGATTACAAGCTCGTTAATTCGATTATTCGAAGTTTACCTTATGCTTTTGATATGCCTTGTGGGTGTCAAATTCTTCAAGCCCTATTGCCTCGTTATAAGATTACCATTTAATCAAGTCATCGGATCATATTCTTAGTGGTGAAAAAGATGTAAAGGGAAAGAATAGATCTATTTAATATTATGAGACTTCTTTTTGTCTAGAATCTTAGATTATTTCAATACGCAATAAAAGAATTGTTTTCGCTTGCGGAATTCACGAGGCGTTGTTTTTTTTTTTTTTTTTTTTTTTTTTTTGGCGAGTGTCCAGACTGATGAAGAATGAACGCTTATCGAAGCACCATCTCTAGATAGTTTCCAGCCAACGCTATAGAGCTTTCTGGCTGTCCATTAGTTTAGTTTTTGACAAACAAAGCGTTTCTTCTACCTAAGTTCATTCACCAGGCGTTGATCCTAGGCTGGTGCATACTACCTCCTAAACCCCAACCGAGGAGGCCGAAGCCTGATTGGGTCATCCGGGGAGTGGTTTGTGACAGTCGCTATCTCAAGCCGATATTAAAAATTGCCGCAGAACAGTGTTGATTTATTTCAGATGGAATTATCTATAACTAGCAGTAGAGCCCGGCGTTGCCCGGGGATGTAACAGTAAGAGATAGATCAAGTATCGACCATCATAAAGACTGAAAAATAAAATTGACAAAGATTATTGTTTAAGGTTGACGGACACGCATGTCTTAATTAGTTTTTTTTTTTTTTTTTTTTTTTTACGAATTGGTTAAACCCAAACTCAAACAAAAACATTGTTTTCAATCGTTATGAGTCTACTGATTGAATAGAATTTTATTATAAACAATTGTCTTGTAAATGGAATTTTTAAAGCATTCTGAATGTAAAAATAAAGAAAAAAGTGTGCAAGACAATAAGAAACACTACCTGCCAAAAAAAAAGTGAAGTTTTGTTGAAATCGGTTGAAAAATGTAGGAAATCCGATCCCATATATAAATGAACACACACACACACACACAAACAACCTGGGTTTTAAGTATAACTCGATATGAGTTGTCCCCCTTTCATTCTCGTGATGCCTCTTAATCGTGTTTTCAAATTGATTTCTTACAAAAACAATTGTGTTTTTCCAATTTTTGGCACTGTCAAAACCACTGCAAGGTAATTTTACATAGTCTTGTGAAGTTTTGTTGAAATCGGTTGAAAAATGTAGGAAATCCGATCCAATATATAAACGTACAGACACACACACGCGCGTGCGCGCGCACACACACACACAATCTGCGTTTTATAATAAGTAAGATGACATGTCTCTAATTTGTATTTTGTATTTATTAGGTTGGTGCAAAAATAATGACGTAATAATGTCGTTTTTTGACGTCTTTTTAACGTCAAAAAACGACATTATTACGTCATTATTGTTGCACCAACCTAATATTTTCATTTTTTTCTAGTTGAATTTTTCAATTATATTGCATATGATCCATCATTGTACATAATAAGGTAACAAAAATGTGTATTTTATATGAATACTACCTTAGGAAAATCGAGAATAGGGGCCTTGTATCATAGATTGGGCGTACGTGACCCTTGTACCCACACTGCTCTGATCAACTTGTGTTATGGTTTTCAGCCACTTTCCAACAGTGTTGCACACTGAGGATTGTATCTCCGGGACGGTACTATCAAAAAGTCAACTCTTTGATTAATCGATGAGAGTCGAGCTAACGTATAGTTGGAACGATAACCAATCTGTCACGCGTTTACATATGATGTCTGTGATAAATAAAGTATAATTTTTTTTATATTTAAAGAGCTTCTTTTTTTCTTTTTACTCAATTCTTTGTCCTAAAAGCGCCCTCCATTTTTAAACGATTTAATAATTAGGTTAGATGCTAGCTTGGGTGGAATCCTGGTCACAAGAGATAATATTTCCAAAAGTTAACAATTATTAAATGTGGGATTTGTTTTGACGTAGATAGTGGCATATCATAGAAAGAAGAGACTCTTCATTATTGTTAAGTTTGTTAAATTATGCCTTTGGCTCAGTAAATACTGGTTTGTGTGTGTATGTTTGATGAAGGTGATAGTCATGACATGAGACTTAGTATGTACAACTCGAGTTCTGTCTTAAAAGGTAAATAAAAATGTCAATTTGATGACAAACCGAATATGTCGACGTCCTTGTCATGTTGCCTTGCTTTAAATATAGAATATCATTTATAGCTGCTCATGCGCCCACTTTACCTACGTTTCTCTGTTTATATTCCTCCCTTCCTTCCTTTTACTCCTCCTCTTCCTCTTCTTCTTCTAATTCACCTCCTCCCCCTCCTTCTTCTTCTTCTATTCATCCACCTTCTCCGCCTTCTTCTTCTACTACTACTACTACTACTACTACTCCTTCTTCTTCTTCTTCTTCTTCTTCTTCTTCTTCTTCTTTTTCTTCTTCTCGTCGATTCCTCCTCTTTCTTCTTCTTCTACTATTCATCCTCCTCCTCCTCCTCCTTCTTTTCCTTCTACTCCCATTTTTTCTGTCTACTTCTCTATCCCTTTTCACTTTCCCCTGTTTCTTACTATATACGTGTTTCTTTGTTGTAATCTGAAAGCTTCAGCGCTTTAATTGTTTCTTTCTTTATATTTCTTTCCATATCTGCCCACTGTTCATCTCTTTTGCGATCATTCCCCACTCTTTCACTTTTCTTACCTCTTCTCTCTCTTTTACTTCTCTCTTGTTCCCTTCTGCTATCAATTTCACCTTTTTCACTCTCTACTTCACCTTTGCTAACGCTTCTCTATATATATCCCATTTTTGTTTCTCACTTCCACCATTGTTATATCTTCTGTCTCTGTCTATTTCATATTTGCCATCTCTTTCTTTTTC
This sequence comes from Acanthosepion lycidas, assembly GCA_963932145.1. Taxonomy (NCBI): domain Eukaryota; kingdom Metazoa; phylum Mollusca; class Cephalopoda; order Sepiida; family Sepiidae; genus Acanthosepion; species Acanthosepion lycidas. The sequence continues at coordinate 5,306,807 of OZ010593.1, read as the reverse complement.
TTTTTTCCTTTCTTTCCTTCCTTTATTCGTTCTTTCTTTCTTTCTTTCCTTCTTTCTTTCTTTCTTTTTTCTTCCTTTTCTTCTTCCCTTGGTTCTTTCTTTCTTTCTTCCTTCCTTCCTTCTTTCTTTCTTTCTATCTTTCTTTTTCATTGCTTTATTTATTTATTCAATTTTGCTATTTTCTTTTGCATTTTGCTATTTTCTTTTATTTTTATTACTTTTTCTTTCTTTTTTCTTTCTTTCCTTCCTTTCTTCATTCTTTCTTTCTTTCTTGTTATTTTCTCTTTTTTTCTTTCTTTTTTTCCTTCGTTCTTTCTTTACTTCTTTATTCCTTCCTTTTTTCCTTTCTTTCCTTCCTTTATTCGTTCTTTCTTTCTTTCTTTCGTTCTTTCTTTCTTTCTTTCTTTCTTTTTCATTGCTTTATTTATTTATTCAATTTTGCTATTTTCTTTTGCATTATATCTTTTATTTTTATTAATTTTCTTTCTTTCTTTCTTTCCTAACTTCTTCGTTCTTTCTTTCTTTACCCCTTTCTTTCTTTTTCATTGCTTTATTTATTTATTACTCCTTTTTTTTCTTTTCCCCTTACCTCTCCAAATATATTTCTTTATATATTTGTCGCTATTCGGCTTTTCTTTCTTTCTTAAGAAACTTAAAGGCGATATTGCTTACTGATATAAATGTATAATTTTTTAAATACATTATCACCAAATTTGTTTTGACATTTCCACGCAGACTGTCAAGACTTTTTATATATCGGATCCAATTCAGTATTTAATAACACTTGTCACACTAAGTTTCTTGTTTTAAAAGAATCCATTTATTAATGTATATATTAGGTTGGTGCAAAAATAATGACGTAATCACGTCGTTTTCTGACGTTAAAAAATACGTCAAGAAACGACATTATTACGTCATTATTTTTGCACCAACCTAATAGTAAATAACTGATAACGAGTCTTCAACAAGCAGAGGAAAATGGCGGATTGGGACGCGTTCTTTGCCAGGGTTTATCCCTTTTAGTTTTGCTAAATGAACATCTTCCCTTTTAACTCGTCTTGAAAAGAATATGTTACCCAGCTAACACAAAACGTTTTTACCATGTTGCTGATAATTTGAATATTAGTTGGGAGATATGAGACGTTGTGGCGACATTACTGTAACGTTTCAAGCAACTATTTTCTTGCCCACTAACTGACTGTTCTTCCTAACGTCGTCACAATTTTACGAAGTGCTGTCGCGAAAAGATTCCGTATTGGTTAATACATCATTTTAACAACCTATTTTTCTTCTTTTATGTGCCATGTCCCTTCAGGACGTAGGAGATCACGGCTCTCCATTTCATCCTGTCCCTTGAAGCTCTCAATAAGCTTTGACTTTTTGTTATTTCTCACAGACCATCTTCTGCCATCAACTTGCTTAAGTGCGTTAAGTATATCCCGCGTTCCTTTCACTTGTTCCTCTTTCCCTCTGTCCGCCCAGTGAGTATCAGATTTTCCAAGTCCTTAGAGCACAGCCTTATAAAATTTATAATTTACTGAAGCTTTACAAATTGTATATAGACAAGATGCATGTCACAAGCATATTATTACTAAATCATTGTGCCATCAAATAAGACCTTCATTTACTTCAAAGGGAAATTAAACTGAAAAATTTAGCTATATTATGATATATTATAAAGTGCAATAACTTTTGTGTGATTTTTCAATAAACAATGCAAATTTAAAACATTTTGTCTTGTAATTTGTACCCAACAGTATTATGGTGTTATATGCACACATTTATCTACTTTTGTTTTTATTAATTATGATCTAACAAATAATGTAACAGATCTTATTCATTTCATGGCTACATTCACTTATGCTACGATTTTGAATCTAAACTTAATCTTTAAACTCGTTTCCTCAAAAAACGGTAAAAACTTGTAAAAAAATAATTTGTGTTATTATTTATTTTATATTGTTATTTATCAAGTCAAACCCCAACTTTTAAATTCCGTGCAATACCATGGATCTAAAATCGACGTACCCTAAAGTGTAGTCGCTTCAACGTAAACTTCATTTTAGCCCCGATGAAGTCAAAAAGTATGGAATGTGTTACACGAAATCTTTTTTCTATTTTGTCGAGATTTATAATAAATAAAATACAATTTTGGCACAAAGCCTAAAAGGGGGAAGGGGTTGAGACTAGTCATCACTTACTATCTTATACGCAGCTAATCCGATTCACGACCCATTCACTCGTTACAAATTGCACATCCACCATAAAAACTCATCCAGGGGGTCTGTCTGTCTGTCAGTATTTAAAATAAATTCTCTTTATTTCAGTTTGCGCTTGGATCCAAAACTGCTGGTACCAGTCGAAAACATAAGCATTCCACCTAGGAAGCAGACCACCTCTCTTCCTTCCTTGCCTCTCCATTGCCCCCCTTTCTAGTGTTTTTCATATTTCCCACCCAACACCTCCCTTCACCATGAAAATTTAAATAATGTTTGGTGCCCTTGTTGTCTCTCCTTCATCTTTACGAAAATTAGTTTTTAAATATCCTATTTAATATATGTCAACTAGTTTTATGTTCTTGTCAAATAAAAGACTCCGATCGTCAAAAAGAATTTCTTTAAACAAAGGCCTTTTCATAAATCATAAATACCACGGTTTGGGATCGTTCATCTGTTTTCTCAAAAGATTTCCCTTATACCAAAATTCAGAGCATTGTTCAAAATCTTCATTAAATGGCCTGATTTTTATGAAGACTCGAGTTACAGCTTGTCTTTTGTATTGACTTAGAATAAAAT
>OZ010593.1:5286512-5296512 GCA_963932145.1 Acanthosepion lycidas | reverse complement strand
CATAAACATGATATATATATATATATATATATATATATATATATATATATATATATATATATATATATATATATAAAGAAAGAAAGAAAGAACGGTAAGATATATAATCCGGTGTTCTTATTGATATTTTTTATTTTTGTTTTTACAAAACAGTGCTCAATGTAAATTTACAGAGCATAAATATTATAAATTAACTGGTTTAAAATATGTTTTTTTCGCGAAAAAAAACACATTTAAACCAGTTAATTTATAATATATATATATATATATATATATATATATATATATATATATATATATATATATTAAAATAATAAGAAAGAACTGTAAGATTTATAATCCGGTGTTCTTAGCAATTATTTTTATTTAAAAAAAAAAAAAAAAACAGTGCTCGATACAAAGAGTAAAGTAAAATATGATAATTATTTTCTTTTTAAAAATAGGATTACATCGCGACACAGAAAATTTCCATGTTTCAAAATTGAAACTAAATTTATAAATGTAATTACAAAAATTAAACTTAAAATCCATAGTCTCCTTCGATATTTATTTTAAGTTTAATATCTATAATTAAATTTATAAATTTGGTTTCAGTTTTGAAACATGGAAATTTTCTGTGTCGTGACGGAATCATATTTTTAAAAAGAAAATAACACACACACATACACACACGCACACACACAGACACACACAAACACATATATGTATTGTGTATTTAGACATCAGTCCTCCTTTCATGTCAGCTTCATTAAATATGACAGACAAGGTGCTTTGATTAAGTTTTTTTATATAATTTTTCATATGATCTTATAATTTTTTTTCTTTTCAGTAGATAAATTAAACAAAAATGTTCAAAACATATATTTTTCCGAAATCTTTCGGCTATACATTTAGCCATTTTCAAGGATGAAATATATTAACTTTTAACTGGAAATACATTGTTTTATGTATGTATTTATCATATTCTATAATACTAAATACATACATACTATAAGATCATATGAAAAATTATATAAAAACTTAATCAAAGTACCTTGTCTGTCATATTTAATGAAGCTTGCATATACAGCGTGTCCATAAAGTTCGTGTGCACTTTAAAAATTTATTACTTTATTTGTATTTGCGATAGAAATAATTTGTAAAAAGGATTAGAAAGAAGTAAATCTATATTTTTTAAGGTTTTATTGAAATTTTATTTAAGTTTCCACATGTCCTCCATCATTAGCAATACAAAGGGTAATACGATTTTGCAGTTCACGGAAAACATTTGCCAACTGATTTACAGTAATGCCTGAAATAAAATTAGTTATTTTATCTATACTTAAAACTTGGTACATTAAACTTTATAAGATTTTTTACAGATTATTTCTATTGCAAATACAAATAAAATTATGAATGTTTTTAAGTGCACACGAACTTTATGGACATCCTATACACACACACACATATATATAATTCAGTGTATTTTCAAAATAATTTTTACTCTTGTTCAACTTAGGAATACAGTAAAAATGTTATTCAGTGAACCCCTTACTATGGGTTAAATAGCAGGTCAGAATGCGGATGCACCGATACTCTGTTGTATCATCTGCATAAATATTTACTAAAGAACTGATTACGTTTTTCGACAGATCCTTAATATAAAGAAAGAGTGAAAGACCAAGAAGTTAGGTTTGGCCTATTTTGTTTCATGGCATCTCAGCCTAACTGGTTTATTTAATGCCAACAAGATTTTTTAGAGTATGTGCATATGAATAAAACATGTATTCTTTGTAAGACAGGTTTCATTAAGGTATTTTTTGCAAAGAGGTTTTTTGTCAAGAGTCAAATGCATTGCTGGTAATATTTTTTTTTTTTTTCAAAAATGTCTTGCTGGTATTTTTACTATAAAATCCGTTTTTACACTTTCATAGTATTTTGACCTCATTTTGGGAGTCAACCATTTGCCCATAGCTGGGACCCTAACAGATGCTACTACTCCGGGTCAGGAGGGACCTGTGAACAACGGCAATTGAGAGGTGGTCTCCCCGCACCTCAAAACCTTCCGATCAGAGGCCTTGTGGCCGGATGTAGTTTATCATCACCGAAGTTTGATGTGCGGCGTATTATGCATGAACAATTTCGGTATTTAAATATATCGTGGAAATTTTAGCTACATCGCTTGGTTTTATTGTGATTTACGTAATAAAATCAGACAGTGTGTTTAGTAGTGATATTAATTGGTGACTATAAGTTGTATATGAAGAAACAGGTGCACTCACTTAATAAACGCGCACGAATCCTTCTCATTCGAAACGCGTCCCTCGGGAACGCCGAGTATAGTCGAAGGAGAAATGACTACCGCTGATGTCAACTTTAAAACCCGGACACCGCACCCTGGATAAACTGAATAAACGAACGTTACCATTATGCTGTGGTACCGTTTTTACTTCCTTCTTCTTTTTTTTTTTTTTTCTTTCTTTTTCAATTAATTCCAGATCTGTTTTCGCCCTTCGACCTTGATTTGATTATTATTGCTTTATATTTCTTTTCTTTATCTCTTTCTTCTTATGCTTTTTTTCTTTCTTTTTGATTTCTGTCCTTAATTTTTTTTTTTTTTTTTATTTCTTTGATTTAATAATTTTTGTCTTCTATTACAGCGAATATATTCGTTCGTTCTTTTTCGCTTTCAATCATTTTCTTTTTTTTTTTTAACTTTTTATTTTTATTTTTTGTACTTTAAATATTTTTCATAAACTTTTAAAATTAATTTAATTCCCCCCCCCCCTTACCAAATAATTTAATAATTTATTTTATTTTATATTATTTATTTATTTTGTTTTTACTCGATTTTTTAAAATTCTTCATGGAATTCTTTTTTCTTCTTTTCACGGCTTTTCTTTTTCAAATTTCTTTCTTTCTTCTTTGTATTTGCTTTATTTTTTTTTATTTTATTATTTTCTTTCTTCATTTTTTATTGCTAGTTTTTTTTGTTTTTTTTTTCGTTTTGAATTTTGAAATATTTTACTTTCGTTTTTCTATAAATTTAATTCTAGGATTTTTCCTCTATAACATTGTATGATTTTAACTTTAACATTTTTATCTTTCCTTTTTATTCATTATAATTTTTTATACTTTCTTTCTTCTTGTTTGCCTTAAAATATTGCCGTTATTTTTATCTTCTTTTTCTTTCCTTTTTTACTATCTCTTATCTTCTTTTTCTTTCTTTTTACCATCTTTTGTCGTCTTTCTTTTTTCTTTTTTCCTTTATATCTTTCTTTCTTTTTATAGATCTTTTATCTTCTTTTCTTTCTTTTTACCTTATTTTATCTTCTTTCTTTCTTTCTTTTTACAGATCTTTTATCTTCTTTTCTTTCTTTTTACCTTATTTTATCTTCTTTCTTTCTTTCTTTTTACAGATCTTTTATCTTTTTCTTTCTTTCTTTTTTATTATTCTTTATCTCTTTTTTCTTCTTTTGTCACATTTTATTTTCTTTTTTCTTTCTTTTCATTTTTCTGCTACTTTTGTTTCTTGTTTTTTTCATCACCTTATTCATTTCTCTTTCAGTAATTATTCTTTCCTTTCTTTAAATTCTATTTCTAATCTTCCATTATTTCCATCTCTTCTTTTCTTTCATATCATTCCGCTTTTTCTCTTTCAATTTTTTCTTTCTCGCTTTTCCCCAGTTAGTACTGATTTTGTTATTCTTTCAACATGCATAAAGTTTTAAATATTGACAAATGCGCCCCCTCTTAAAACCATTAGCACATGTGTCAGACTTACGACATGCACCAGTTTCTTTCAATCTATCTACATCAATATGTTCCTTTCTCTATATCTCGAGCTCTTTACACACGCACACACACACGTGTGTGTGTGTGTGTCTATATTTCTGAGATGAGGTATTATGTACATTATTTACATTATTCGGGCTATTGTCATCTTTGTCGCCATATTTATTACAACGTTTCGGCCATTGTACGCTCCGGCCTTCTTCAGGTGGTTGGAATGTTGAACTGAACCCTTTATTTCGCTCACTGGGGTAGACTGTTCTAGTTCCACCTACCATGTCTAATGGATGTCAGTTATCTCCTGTTAATTCCCCTCTCCAAGTTCTCCACCGCCTTAACCGGGTATTGAACTCACACTCTTTGTGTCCTGTCACTGGATCTAACTAACGCTTTTACCCACTGTGCGTTGGTTAGATCCAGTGACAGAACCCAAAGAGTGTGAGTTCAATATCCGGTTAAGGCAGTGGAGAACTTTCAGAGCGAAAATTAACAGGAGATAACTGATAACTGACATCCATTAAAACAGTAGGCGATCTTCTGAGCAACTTATATTTTACCTGGGGCACTCTTTGTAAAATTGCCCATTCCTTTTCTCACGTGGCCCAGAGATCCAATTACTTTTGGTACAATCTCAGTCTTCATTCCCCAAATCCTGTTAATCTCGACCTCCAGGTGCTTGTTTTTGGACAATTTCTCGATAATTTTCATGAAAGTGTTTATCTCAGATGCTACTGCTATTTCCTGAGTTTCTTGTCTTTTATGATAATATCAGGTCTGTTGGCTTTTATTTCCCTGTCAGTTTAAATTGTCATGTCCCAGAGGATAGTTACATCGTTATTTTGGGTAACTGTGTCTGGTTGGTGCTTATACCATCTCTCTCAGTGGTTTCGATTTTGTGCTTCTTGTATATCATCCAGTGCACATATGTCGCTACCTTGTTACGTCTGTGAGTAGGAATCATTTTTTGCCAGTTCCAAACATCCTGAAATAATATGGTCGACCGTTTCATATTTTCCCGCAGATTCCCGCATTTCATTTAGTTCAATTCTTTATTATGTGACAGCAATGGAAACTGATTGCAAGCATTTCGTCATCAGCTACAATTGTTATTATTTTATTTCCTTTCAATTCTGGTAAGTACTAATTTTTTCTGGGTCCAAACCAGAGACCTAAGTTGAGAAATGGCATCATGACATTTTCCACTGAGCAAATAAAAAGAAAAAAAAAGAAAGAAAATATTTTACATAGACAAAGCCGTTCGTAAGGTGTGGGCTGTACTCGTGGGAACAATGTTTTGCATTTCTTTATGGCATGAGCCTCCAGGAATCCCTTCAATGAGTCTAGTGGAATCTTTTCTAATCAATATGAGGGCTCCAACTACAACAGAGATTGTTGATGTTCTAATGTACCACATTTTTGAGATTTCGATTTAATTATTATTATTATTATTATTATTATTATTATTATTATTATTAAATGATAAATAGACCAGATAGAATCATGCTAAAAAAATGTTAAAAATCAGTAATCAAAAGTCCTGAAGGGACACGTCACATAGAAGAAGAAGGCTTTTTTGTAATTTAAAAAAGAATCTAACCAAGTTAAGAGGCTCCCTGAATAGGAAAATTCGTACAAAAATCAGCTTTCACACTTGTTGTTATGACTTGCAATTCATCTGTTGGTATTTCAATGGCGTCTTCCAATCTTGCTCTTTTTTTACTCGTAATTTCTGTCTTCTTTTTCTTTTCCTTTTTTTTATTTTCATTCACTGAAACCATTCATTCACATATCCATCTATCCCTACCCTCCCCACTTTCTCCCAATTACTCTTTCTTTCTTTTTTTTCTTTTTTTTTTCATTTCAAGGAACATTTAACTTGTTTTTTTCTCCATATTTTTTTTCACTATTTTCTGTAAATATTTTTCATATTTTAATTTTTTACGTTGTTTTTTTTTTTTTTCAATCTGTCCGCTCTTGTCGGTGTTTTTCTAAATAAAAGAAACAAAAACAAAAGAAAGAAAAAAAGCGCAAAATACATTTGTTCCTTTATGTGTTGCATGCAGTTGACGCCGGGGGACTGGAAATGCTTTAAAAATATTGAGCGCTGACGGTTCATAAAAATATGATAGGATCAAGTAGTAACCAAAAATACTTACAGCATGTTGCAAGTGTCTGTTGGATTTTAGTTTTTGGTAAAAGTCACAAGTAGCATGGGGCAAAATCTGAAAAGGTGTGGGGGCTGTCAGGTTTAGGACATCCGATATTTTACAAAAAAAAAAAAAGTTACGCGGAGAATGAACAGCTCATTGCCTTGTTGAATGGGAGGCTCACAAAGTAAAATTATGTCTCCCTTCCGACTGAGTAACTGACCGAAAGAGTGTCAGTTCCTGCATGTGCCGTAAGGCACAACTTGTTGTGAAGTTACATCTCGTTCTGCAAGCGTTTATCGAGATATTCAAAATGACTAAACGTTTTGGTTAGATTTCATATTCATATATATATATATATATGTGTGTGTGTGTGTGTGTAGTAAGGTAAAATATATAATCTAAGTGAATCCTAGTAAAATGAAAATTGCCCATATAAAGTAAAAGTTTTTTTTTTATTATTAAATAATATATATATGTGTGTGTGTGTGTGTGTGTATTTAGGCAGCAAATCCTCTTTTAGCCATTTCTGATTGAATAAATTACAGACATTATGCCTGATAATTCTTAATAAAATCCGTTCATACTCACAAATAACCTTCCATATTTAATGTTAAAGGATGAGAGAAATGTGCTAGAGTTGTTTAAATTTCTTTTATTTTCATTTCCCAAGTACTTTCGATCTTCTTCCAAGAACATCTTCAGGGGTACAAGTAGTACAAAACTCTATGTTGTTCAGGGATACAAGTATTTATACAAAGTTATACGTTGTTATCCATTACCGTATTTATATCAAAATCCAGGTAGACAGTGATCGGCCACGACTACTAGTTTCATTTTAGTTTTATTTCTTATGGCATCGAGCATCTTTTTCTTTCTTTTTTTTTTTTTTTTTGCCAGTAAGCAGCTTTTGAGCAAACTCTTTTTAGGGTTAATCATCCTTTTCTAATATTCTAAATGCTCTGACGTATCTTTAGTGGTCCGGTTCAGTAAAGTACTTTTTTTCACTTGTGTCATTGAGCACTTTTCTTTGTCATACCGACAAGACTTTTATTTTTTAGTTTTCGGATGGTTCTGATCTTGGCCGAATGGTTTACAACGGCTTCGGTTGGTCCGCCATATTGAAATGCATACTACAGACACTGGCCGCCTTAAAATTGCGTGCAAACGCATAAAACTAGCAGACGTGGTCAGTCAATGCCTACCCGGAATTTGACTTTATATATATATATATATATATATATATATATATATATATATATATATATATATATATATAAAGAAAGAACAGTAAGATATATAATCCAATGTTCCTATTGATATTTTTTTATTTTTACAAAACAGTGCTCAATGTAAATTTACAGAGCATAAATATTATAAATTAACTGGTTTAAAATATGTTATTTCGCTACACAGTAATAACCATGTTTCAAAAACTGAAGCTAAAAACTTCAATTTAATTATATAATTAAATTAAAAGCATTAGTTCCGTTTCATCTGCAAGAGAATATTGGAATAACTTATTTTTACTGAGTTTTAAACGCACATATAAATTAATAATTTCTGGTTTCCAAGGATACAGAGAAATCCAATCATTCAGACAGGGGTGGTAGCGTGTTCATTTTCATTAACTATTGTTGTATCAATTATGAGTTACGTTCGAACTTAACCTCTTTTTCGAACACGCTACCACCCCTGTCTGAATGATTGGATTTCTCTGTATAGCGAAAAAAACCTATTTTAAATCAGTTAATTTATAATATATATAGAGTGGGCCATAAGTTTCCATACGGATGGAACTCTGTGAATGGACATTAACCAAAATGAACGAGGATGCAAACTTTTCAACTAAGATTTTGTTTACTGATGAAGCAAATTTTTACGTCAATTGAAAGGTTAATCGGCAAAACCTACGTTATTGGTGTAAGGAGAACCCTATCTGCGACAAAGATGCAAGGTGCCGGTAAATTGACAGTGTGGGCCTTGATATGGGTGGGGGCAGAATTATTGGACCAATTTTTGTCATTGAAAATCTTAATGTAGAAAGGTATCTTAACATGTTACAAGAGGAAGTTCTCCCTTCCCTGCTAAACGAGGAAAATGACTAGCCAGTTTACTTTCAGCAAGATGAAGCTCCACCTCATTATGGTCATCAAGTGCATCGGTATTTGGATCAGCAGTTTCGATTGGTCGGCATGGTCCTTTGGAATGGCCTCCAAGATCCCCAGATATCTCCTCTCTTGTTTTCTATCTTTAGAGGGCACTTGATGGTCATGGTGTATCAGGTGAAGATACGAGACATAAATCATCTCAATGAACGTAACACCAACGCCATTACATGCATAACTTCAACCCTGCTAATGCGTGTTCATCAACAGTGTAAAACGGATTAATATGTTTCCAAAACAATGGTGATCATATAGAGCACATTATATAAATATATTGTCCAACATAAAATGGTTATTTTTTTCTATATATGGAAACGTATGGCCCACCATATATATATATATATATATATATATATATATATATATATATATATAACAAAATAAATAAATTATAATAAAATTGAACAAAATAAACTATGAAATCTCCACAAATATTCTTAAATGCCTTTAATTGGTAACAGAAGCCATTGGTTTATACCAACCGTTTTCCATACTTCATACTTCTCTAATTCACTCTCGCGTGGTCATGTGTGACGTCATGAACTGCAGTGTGATTTTCGCTTCCAGGGTCTTATATGCACGTGTTTGTCGTTGCTTGGAAATCTTCTATGTAAACAGATTTATTTAAGCCGAAAGGTCAAATAGGATTAAAAAAATATGTATCAATATTGTGATTTTCTTTCTTCGTTTAATGATAATGTTATTAAGCTTATCAGACGATATGGAAAGAATTTACATAAAATAAATAGACAACACTTGTCTATATTATTTAATGAAACATGCATCAATGAAAAAATGCTGCCTAAATACACACACACAATATATATATATATATATATATATAAAACCACGGTTGATTTATCAGGAAGGAGACTGCCTAATGTTATCGGTCTGGAGAGAGGGGGACGATCCCAACGTGCGGCACCATTGGATAGTATCTGAAAAACCATACCACGGTTTGACCCAAGCCTTGTGAGTGAAATTAGATAGACGTCGATAGCACGAAGTCACAAATCATCGTGACCGAGGGGTTGAGTATGCTGGTCTTGTTCAGATTGTTGATCACGCTAGATAACACGCTCTCCCAGAAACTGTAACAAAGGTCTGCTCAGCATATGTGTATGTTCAACTCCCACAGGTGGGCTTTGTGGGTGTTGAACATACACAAATGTACCTGAGCGAGCGTCTGTAATTGCAGACGGGTATCCTCGAATATAAGTGTCCACCTATTATGCATACATGTATACACACACACACACACATATATATATATATATATATATATATATATATATATATATATATATATATTAAGACATTTTTACGCCTATACATTCTTTTTATAGATACAAATATTTAAGTAAATGCTCTGTTTAAACAACATTTACTGGCCTGAATGTCCGAGAAATTTTCATAGAAAATATTCATCCTCCGACTGGAATCGAACCTGTATCCAATACGGAACCGTCATATAGCCTGACGTGCCTTAACCGTTTCGGCCACAGAGGAGCGTTCGATCAGCAAGGTCGAATTTACTGTCTTTAAACTACAATCTTCTATGATTGATTCTCTCACGTGCATTCATATCTGCTAGATGCGTATCAAATATAAACAAATGACGTCACGCATCATGAAAGTCCGACAATTATTTTAAGACATTTTTCTGTTTATACATTCATTTTATAGATACAAATATTTAAGTAAATGCTCTGTTTTATAATAAACAGTATTAATAACATTTACCGGCCTGAATGTCCGAGAAATTTTCATAGAAATTATTCGTCCTCCGACAGTATTAATAACATTTAGCGGCCTGAATGAATTGGCTTCATACCGACTTCAAAGTTTCGTAGATATCCCCCACCCGTCAGGGGTATCAACAAGTGACTCGATTTTTCTTTTTAATATGTACTT
>OZ010593.1:5269012-5281512 GCA_963932145.1 Acanthosepion lycidas | reverse complement strand
TCAATATTTAGTAAATGAGCCCTTGCTCTCAATGACAGCTGCACATCTTCGACTACAACAACGAATCAGTTCTTGACAATCCTCGATACTAATTTTAGACCATTCTTCTTGAAGCTTCACCCACAAATCCTCCGTGTTAGTGGGATTTCTTTCCATAACTTTCACTCCTAAGGTCTTCCAAAGATTTTCTATTGGATTTAAGTCAGGACTTTGCGGTGGCCAATCCATAATTTCCAAATCTTGCTCGCTAAGGTAACTCATTACCACCTTTGCCTTGTGACATGGGGTATTATCTTGCATAAAGGTAGCCCTATCGAAACCTGAATTCTGTATGATTGGCACATGATCTTGAACAATGTTTTTATAGATCTGCGCGTTTACACGAGTTTGTAACCGGACAAGAGGCGTTGTACCTTGGCTAGAAAACATTCCAAATACCATGACGCTTCCGCCCCTAAACTTGACAGTTTTCTTAGTACACTATATATATATATATATATATATATATATATATATATATATATATATATATATATATATATATATATATATATATATATTCTGTTTCTATGTTATTTTTATAGATACAAATATTTAAGAAAATTCCTTGTTTATAATCAACAATATTTACCGTCCTGAATGTCCGAGAAAATTCATATCGACCGGAATCTAACCTGTATCCTGATGTACTATACCATTTAGACAGGAAGCGTCTGTTTAGCAAGGTGAAATTAATGTTTTTTTGCTAACCAAATGCTTTCTCTGTAGCTAAACTGGTATCAGGCTAGATGACGCTTCTGTATAGGTTACAGGTTCGATACCTGACGAAGCACACGTATTTTCTTTGATATTTCTCTGACATTCAGGCCGGTAAATGTTGTTAATACTGTTCATTATATATATATATATATATATATATACGTTGTATTAAACGCCAAAGACAACATAGTCCTGCTGATTTTCTTTTGTGTTTTCTCATATTTCGGAATGAGACTTTTTATTTCAAAATTATATTGATATATATATATATTTCCCAAAAAACAACCGGGTACTTTCGAACGTCATCGTTCATCATCACGGTCAATTATTTTTTTTTAACATTAGCCAATTGCCTTGCAGCGGAATCGTATTGCTACCTAATAAACGTTACGAAATATTTTTAACTTCAAAAAACGCGTTCTCAGCATTCAAAACAGAACTCAATACTAAAGTAGAGTTATATATTTATTGAAATTTATAGGTTGATATTAATTTTAAGGTTTATTTACCATTATTTCTATCTCGATTTTACCGCTTACTTATTTTTATATTTACTTGAATTGTTTTTCTTTTCAATAACGCTTTATACTAAAAAATAATGCGAAAGTTTCAAATGTACGTCGTATTTTAATTCATATTGCAAAGTTATATTTGGTTATTTAATATGACAGTATAAAGACTTAAAATCAGTTTAGTATTCTAAGCTATATTAGAAAGTCCGTTTCATAAAATATTTTAGTACTCTTTTACACTCCATGAATAATTGTCTCCGAGCACAGGAAGGTTTTGGTCTTAGAAACATTAGCCTAACCCCGCGAGGTTACCGTTAAAATTCAAATTCTATGATTCTACGGAATTCCATTGGTTGAGTTTGTCCCTTCTTTGTTTATATCACCTCCCCATCCCCACATTTTCCAACCTTTATTTCCTTTTCTTGGCCTTTTCCCTCTTATTTTTCTTCTCCCTCTCGCTTTTATTTATCACTTAGCTTCCTTTCTTTCTCCATATGTAAATTCTTTTTTACATTTTATGGAAAACTTTCCAATGACAGAAGTGGAAGGCATGCTTCGATAACTGCATTTCTGAATAAAATATTTTAGTAGCATCGTGATTTCCCACCTGATAAAACGTTCAAAAAGATTTAACGTTGAAACAAGATGAACAGTTTTGTAGTGGATACATGCATGTTCTAATGTAACACTGCATAATATATATATATATATATATATATATATATATATATATATATATATAAAGAGAGAGAGAGAGAGAGTGAAAGCGTGAGAGAAAGAGAGAGAGAGAAAAAGAGACAGTCAGATAATAGGACAGTGAACAGAAAGATCCGCGGCAGAAGTTTTTAATTCTCTGCGACAAAAGAAAACGTCTTATTTCAAAACATGAATTGTTCCGACCATCAGAAAATGGAGAAGAAGGAAGAGAAAGGTTATTTTACTCTTAAAGATGCTGGTCTTTTATTTCCTCTCTGCACATTTCTGTACTTTCGTGTTTGTTTATGTGTGTGCGTGTATGTGTGTGTATGTGTGTGTGTGTGTGTATGTGTGTGTGTGTGCGTGTGAGTGTGAATAATACAACGCTGTTTTCTTGCGATGAATTTCTCCCTGTATCTCTTTCTCTCTCACACTGCATGTTTCTCTCCCCGTGTCTGTCTATCTGTATGCATATCTGTTCGTCTGTATCTCTGTCTGCCTCTGCCTGTCTGCCTGTCTGGCTCTCTCTCTCTCTCTCTTGTCTATATATACACGGTCGCTATCTTTGTTTTCCATTAGGTCCAATTATCAACTCTGTTTTCCAGATGCCGACCATATATATATATATATATATATATATATATATATATATATATATGCTGGTTAAAATGTGTAATATTTATAAGGGAGAATGTTCAGTATCGGAGCGTTTGTAAATACAAATTGCGTTTATGGCATGAAGTTTTGGGTTCCATGTCCTCACCATATATATATATATATATATATATATATATATATATATATATATATATGCAAAACCTACGCGTAAACATTATACAAAAGTATGTATGTAATATATATATATATATATATATATATATATATATATATATATATATATATTCAAATTTAAAGTTTCTTAGCAGGCAAATGTAGGGCAAGTGTACCTCTGGCCCTCATCTCTCCCTACAGCACTTGGCTGTTGGATGTGGGGAGGACTGATATAGAGACACGTGCCGCTAAAAAACCAAATCCCTTATCAAGGGTAAGCATCAAAATAAAACGAACACGCGCCAGATAAAAGACGAGGGAGTTTGTTGTTTTATTTTGTTTTTTTTTTAAAAAGTTTTAAAAACCTTAAATAAAAGAATAAAAAAAAATGCATGTTACCAACGAAAATGCCAACTCAAAATTTCTCATTCTTATCTTAAATATTTCAGCATGACTTTGATATATTGAAAAGAAACACGCACACACGAACGCGGCAATAATATTAAAGAGATAAAAACCATAGTGAGGGGAAAGTTTAAAATAACGTACCATACTGTTTCTTTTATTTTCTTATATTTTTTTAGATTAATTACAAACTCGATAAGCCTTGTTTTCTTTTTCGTGAAGAGATGCCCAAGTCAGCATCCCTAGAGAAAAATCTACAGTGTTTCATTGTTAGGAACAATCTTAGCGAGGGGGGTGCTGAAAAGTTTACGGATTGACCCACTTTGTAAAACCAGAATTTGGTGGGAGGAGTTGAAGGAACTGAGAAACGACGTATAAAAGTGCTGTAATTTAAGGTGAATAGGTGCAATAGCATATACCTTTTCTTGAATCTTGGTTGTACCTACACACACACATACACATACATATATATATATATATATATATATATATATATATATATATATATATATATATATTAAGACATTTTTATGTTTATACATTCTTTTTATAGATACAAATATTTAAGTAAATGCTCTGTTTATAATAAACAGTATTAATAACATTTACCGGCCTGATTGTTTGAGAAATTTTCATAGAAGATATTCGTCCTCCAACAGGAATCGAACCTGTATCCTATATGGAATCGTCATTTAGCCTGACGTGACTTAACCGATCGAGCCACAGAGGATCGTTCGGTTAGCAAGGTCAATTTTACTACTTTTAAACTACAATCTTCCATGAATCACTGACGTACATTCATATCAAGTCTGAGGCCCTGTGGTAAGATGAATAGAGGCATAACGTGATCACTCCAAAAACCTTCGTAATCACCATTAGACTCATCCAACTCTTTTTGAAGGCTCTACACTGTTCTCAGGTTGACACCCAATCACTTTTAAATGTATTGGAGTTTCTGGTGCGAATGCCAAGCAGTACAGCACACTGTTTCCAAATTTCTGTTGGAGTGAATTGCGTCAGGGTGGTCTTTTTCTTACAGGCGGTGCCCAACTGACCTTACTATAAGGTCAATAAAATCAAAAACAAGCAACGCGCATGCGCGAAATTAAAAATATAAAATGGCGACAATTTACACATCACAGCCTATATATATATATATATATATATATATATATATATATTAAATTTATGTATTTACGCAGCAAATTCTCTTTTAAGCATGTCTGATTGAATACATTTTTTCCCATGTTATAATGTCATGGACATGCGCGCATTCAGTCATTAAAAAAAATCCATAATTGATAAATTTCTCACGTTCAAATGAACGCTCAGCACATTGTCAACCATTTTGCATTTAAAAGCAAAATGAAAAAAATTACAGTAATCGATAACAACGCACAATTTCGTATAAATACTTGTACTAATAAACAATATATAGTTTTGTACTACTTACACCGCTGAAGATGATCTTGGAAGAAGATCGAAAGTACTTGGGAAATGAAAATAAAAGATATTTAAACAGCTACAGCACATTTTTCTCATTCTTTAACATCAATACACGGAAGGTTATTCGTGAGTCTGAACGGATTTTGTTAGAAATTAGCAGTCATAATGTCTGTAATTTATTCAATCAG
This sequence comes from Acanthosepion lycidas, assembly GCA_963932145.1. Lineage (NCBI taxonomy): Eukaryota > Metazoa > Mollusca > Cephalopoda > Sepiida > Sepiidae > Acanthosepion > Acanthosepion lycidas. The sequence continues at coordinate 5,276,735 of OZ010593.1, read as the reverse complement.
ACATGCGTACACACACACACACACACACACACACACACACACACACACACACATATATATATATATATATATATATATATATATATATATATATATATATATATCGTCACTGTGCAGTAATGTTTTCTATGACTACACTGTAGCTTAAACGGATTTTATACTTTCATACTTTTTCAAATTTTTGTATCCTCACACCAAAAGAAGAACAATGTAGACTAGGTTACATTTGTCATTCATGTACATTTGTGTTTAGTCTGTCTTCAACCTTTAACGTATGTAGTAGTGAGTTAACTGAAAAGTGTTCCGTTTAATAATGCCAAGATATTCATGTCCTGTTCAGGCAGATTTTGGGATTACATCTTGGATCGTACATTTAAAAGCGTCTACCGTAAACTTTAAACGAAGTATTTGCGCACATGTTTTTATATTGACTTTTGTCCTTGTTTTGATGTGAGGAACCCAACCCCGAAGTTTTCAAAAGTATTTTAGATACACCCTGTATATGAGTGAGAGTTTTAGAGAAGGCAAGAGGGAATTTTCATACTGAATACACATGTTTTTTTGTTTTTTTTTTAAACAAATCATGTTGTCGGAGAATTAATACTCAATTATGCTAAACAAATTTCTAATCTTTACTCGTACTTTTTGTCTGAATTCTTTTTTTGCTTTTTAGCTTTTGCTTTCATTAAATTCAAAACAATTAATAGCCGTTAGACACAACCTACTGCTTCAAAAATTACATCAACTATCGGCGTTCCCACTGAGAGACCTAACACTAATGTTTATTAGCTCTAACAAAAAAGTCAGATTGTATAAAACTGATCTTTATCATTTATTTCAAGCCCTGCTTGGAAATTCTGCCTGTTCCCCATTTTCCCTTCCCGCGTTCATCAAAAGCCTGGAATTCAAGACTGGAACCAGAAATACACAAAATGATGACGACTAATAAATATAGATGAAACGTCTGATAAAAAACGAAGTTATCAACAACATCCCCCCACCCCGCAAAAAAAAAAATTATCATCAATCAGCACGACGTATGCATGTTTCCTAAGTTTGTCTTTTTTTCGCATTAATTCCCGTCGGCATGTGAATATGTGTTAAGCTCAGGAGGTGCAGGTTGGCCTAGTGTTTCTCGGCACAGAAACGAAAATCGGTGAAACGAGTTCGAATTACAGCTGGAAATCTTGTTCACCTTGTTTTATTGTCAGTTTCTCTTTCTTTTCTGTTCTTTCTTTTTTTTTTTTTTTTTTACATATCTGGGTATAAAAAATAAAAACAATAAAAAAAGTCTTTGAAAATGGCTGGCTTTAGCCGAAATTACTTAAACGTGGATTATTTACAAATGCAAACCGAAAATAATAAAAAAATGATTAGAAATATCAATAAGTAAATTGAAAAATAACGAGTAATTTTTGCTGTTTTTTAATCAAACTTGCATAAATGCAATATTACTGCCCAAATACACTCAATATATATATATATATATATATATATGAAGAAATATAGTCTTAAGATGTGCTATATTTATGGGATAAAGTGTTCAATATCAGAGGTAGAGCGTGTGTGGCCTGACGATTGCGTCTAGCATGAAACAGACTGTCGCCTCTAAATGTTGACATCTTTGTTCGCTTATGTATATATATATATATATATATATATATATATATATATATATATATATATATATATATATGTATGTATATATATATATATATATATACGCCCTGAATGGTCAATATACACAGAAAAAAACTGTATACAGTTAGAACCGTGTAAATATACCTATCAAAACTTAATCTTTTATTTCAAAACAGTGAAGGGCGAAAATCTTCAGGTTTAAGTCCTTCATTTTCATTTTGATTGATTTGTTTTCTACGGTTTACCAACCCTTTGCAGGTTATTTAAAGCCAGGAAATAATTTTTGATTGTAAGAATTTTTTTTTTTAGATAATAATGAATTACTGATACAAGTTTTATCTAGGGTGAGATAGGGTGGAGTCATGCCTTTCTCAAAGGTATTGGCGCGTAAATAAATATAATAAACCAGATGGGAATTGGAACTCTGCTCTCCGATTAACAATTCCAAATCATTATCCATTCCATCACCTAAACATCCAAGCTTACAGCACCTGGTATCCCCAAGCGGTGACTCATCTAGGCACTGACCAGGTTCGACGTTGCTTAACTTTGGTGATCGTAAGTGGACCGGTGTCTCAACGGGATATATTCAAATGAAACGGGATACGAGCCATATATTTATCCGTTTCCACCTGGAATAAAGATATTATTTCGATACCAGGAGAAAGTTACCCAAGAGTTCAATAGATATCATTTACCTGCCATATACATATGTGTGTGCGTGTGTGTGTGTGTGTAATGTCATCCACAGAAAGACTGTTTCGCTGTAACACAGCTCATCAGTGTAGCAAGACATCTGGCTAATTTTACGTACTTATTCTTCGAAGAAACACGCCAGTGACCGAGAGTGCTCAATTCGGAGCAATAGTAGTTATTGTTTACAAATTAGCGCTTTCTCCAAGAGTGCTCGACCGAAATTAAATTTCCCGGGAGCGTATATATACAGATGTATAAACCAGACGACATGCATTGAACGGATGTCAAAATTCGTTGAAAAAAGCAACCCTGCCCTATCTAGACTTAACCTCTTTTTTGAACGTAACTCATAATTGATGAAATAATTGTTAATAAAAATGAACACGCTACCGCCCCTGTCGAAATGATTGTATTTCTCTGTATCCTTGAAAACAAAAAAATTATGAATGTATATGCTATTAAAACTCAGTAAATTTCAAAATGTTATTCCAAAATTCGCTTGAAGATCAAACAGAACTAATGCTTTTGATTTAATTATATAATTAAATTTGAAGTTTTTAGTTTCTGTTTTTGAAACATGGTCAATACTGTGTAGCGATGAAACCATATTTTTGAATCAGTTAATTTATAATATTTATGCTCTGTAAATATACATTGAGCACTGTCTTGTAAAAATAAAAATATCAATAAGAACACCGGATTATATATCTTACTGTTCTTTCTTTTTTTACTATATATATATATATATATATATATATATATATATATATATATATATATATATATATATATATAAGGTGGTAGATAATACATTACCTACAAAGAAGTAAGCAAACAAACTTATAAAGGTGTAATGTACATGTGCATAGGATGAATATCCGGCAGTGTATTCATATTTCCACTTTTTATGTTTGCTTTGTAATGAATACAATTCATCTTTAAATCTCTGTTTGGTGTCCCCTGAGGTTCGTTTATTACTACATCAGTTCATTACTAGTCAGTGGTGAATCGAAACTGCGGCCCCTTTCTGCATTTGCCCTCCAGAGTCTCTTAACATGCGACTACGCCCTTGAAAAACACGTCGAATATCGTTACCCGTAGAAAATTGCCCTGCAGATAAAGATGTTGCAAACTTTTTTTTTATACACCGCACTTAATTAAGAAGAAGAACTGATCTTAAAGATCTTTATGCGTCGTTTAGGGTGTAGGCGATCATGACCCTCCACATCTTCCTGTCCCTTGTAGCTGTTAATATATCTTGGCTTTTCGACGTTTCTCTCAAACCCTGTTCTACCATCCATTTACTCAAGCCCATCAAGTATGTTACGTACCTTTTCCTCTTTCCATCAATCTCTCCTGTGAGTATCAGATTTCCCAAGCCCTCTTTCCTCATTACGTGCCCTAGAAATTTCAACTGCCTCTTTCTGATGTTAAGTATAAGTTTCCTTTTTTGTTTCCATTCTCTCTAAAATCTCGTTGTTGCTATTACGGTATAAATTTTAGGGGCAAAGAGTTAGAAAGGTTTGCCACTAAAAGACTCAATGATATAAAACAAAAATAACTTTTACAAGCACCTGAGTATCTTGGGGTAACAAAGTTTGGACCAGTTGAATCTTGTAGGGAAAATTTTTCAAATCCAATATCAGAATCTCCAATATTCTGGCGATGACAGAGCGACGACAGGTTGATGGATCCTCAAGGACACTCTGTCGTACAGCTTTCACCGCTGCGCCAGGGCGCACAGTGCGCTTATGACCTCTTCCTGGAAGATCACCGACTGATCCAGTTCTACCCATCCGGACGATTAGATTCCGAATCCTCTTATCGCTACTGAAATTAAAACCGATATCTATTATACATCTTATAAGATGGACCTTTTCCTCCTTCCTCATGTCCAACGACCTCATTTAGTTAACCCTCTACCTTGAGTGGATCTTGGGCCTTGCATCAGATAAACAATAGTAAAGCGTCATCCCAAGATCTGAGCTTACATTTGGGAATGTCAAAATCAAGAAATTTAACCATCAGAGTAGTGTAGTAACATCTTTTTCTTCTAATTCTTTAGAGCGTGAGTGATTATGGCCCTCCACAATTTCCTGCCCTTTGTATCTGAGTAGATTTAGTCTTTTTGCTATGTCTCTTAAAACCTTTTTAGCTATCCAATTACACATGCTCGTTAGGTATGCTGCGTGCTATTTTCCTCTGTTTTTTTAAGCATTTCACCTCCAAGCAATGCAAGAGATTACAGAGAGTGGGAGCAAGAGTAAAAAAGAAAAAAAGTGTTAGACGAAAGGATGAAGAGAATGGCGGGGAATAGATCAAGCCATTTGGAGATGTCGATTGACATCGCATTGAATAGTTGGAAATTATATCTATCAGGGAAGCAAGTAAGAGGAAGGGAGTTCCACAGACAAGTGCGTGACATGAAGCTATTGGAATAGAAGAGACAGCTACATTTAACCGTTTCGACAGTGAAAAGGCGCAGTTACTGTTAAAATATTTATAGAAAAAATAGAGGGAGGCGACGGCACGTCTGTAAGAGAGCGTTGAAATCAATACGTCCTGTGAATGTCAAATTTTCTTAGCCGTCTTTCCTCATGATGCGGCCTATAAATTTCAACTGTCTCTTTTTGACACGTCCTTCGTTATCCACACGGAGGGTTTTGTTACCCCAATTTTTTTCAAACGTCCTCGTAATTCCTAATTAGCCACTTTTTTCTTTTGTTCCCATGCCCACTACTCTTGACTCGGTGGGGGTTTGTAGCACGCTGTGTAGCTCAGTTGTCGTAGGAAGGGACAACCAGGGAACTATCCATTTTCGGAAAACCGAGGTGACTAACGGAGGGTTAAAACAGTGTTTCCCGATCTTTTCTTCCTTGTGCAAGTGTCAAAACAATTTCAGACCGAGAGAAGCACAAATAGAAATTCCATGTAACAAGAAATACATTTTATTTACAAAAGCAAAATGTCGTAGAAATATAAATGCTGACTAAAACGATTGAAGGAAGGAAATTTAAATTCAATTTTAAGCATATTAGACGTTAAAACGTAAAAAGCCGCCATTGATTATAAACAAAAAATGTTTGATAAATTATCAATAACTAACGGTGAAAATGTGGATTAACGGTGTTGATATGTTAAGGCACATCATAAAACACATGTAACATTTGACGTCCTTATTCCACAAGTCATGCTGTATTAAAACTAAACCTGCAGTCAAGCCCCTTAAGGCGTTGACAAATCGAGGCCGCTTAAGCATACTTACAGATAATCAAAAGAGAAGCAACTCAATGTCATGTACAGATAAAGTAATGCTTTCTTAAACTAAAATAACATTTTTCTTAATTAATTCTGTCATATTTTAACTCAATAACTCATATTTTAAATGCATAAAAAATGCTAGTCTCAAAATTAAATGAACCCGAAGTATTTATAACACCACACAATAAAATAAAAAAAAATTAAATTTCAAATCCCTTTGAAAATGTAATTTATTATAAGAAGTAAACACCAATAATTTTATTTAAATAATTTCTGATGTAATGAATATGCATACACCTGGGTTCCCCCTCACAGTAATATTATTGGTTGGTGTCAGCCATAAATACAGACTGATGTGGGGATACAAGACGACGCCTATTTCCTACCACTACAACGAGGACCAGTCCATTACGGTTACCTGCTAGATTGTCTTACTCGGTTACAGTAGACAATAACCACTTTGCGACTTCGAACAAATATATCCCTTTCCGGGACATATCAACTTCCTAATTATTTGCCTTTAAAAATAAAGTAAAGCAGTTTGTTTGGTTTATTGATTTATTTTTTTTATGACATATCAACACCTCAATGGGTTATTTAATGCTGACAAGATTTTTAGAATAGTTTCGTATGAATAGAACATGTATTTCTTGTAAGAAATCAGTTTGGAGATCAGGTTTCATTGAGGTATTTTTGTAAAGAGTTTTTTTTTCGCAAGTCAAATGTATTGTTGGGAATATTTTTTTTCAAAAATATATTGCTGCCAATATATATATATATATATATATATATATATATTTATATATATATATAATTTTTGTTTTTTTTTTACAATTTTTACAATAAAAATCTATTTTTAAACTTTCATTGTCTTGACCCCAGTTTGGAGGTTAACTAATTTTTTACTTTTCCTTTTTCTTAATATGTTGTTTAACTCAGTATTTCTCGAGCTTTTCTTTATTGTGGTCTATTTTTGGTATCAAAAAACTTTCAGGCCCACAAAAGTACAAATAGAAATTCCATATAACAGGAAATACATTTTATTTACATAAGCAAAATGTCGTAGAAATATAAATCCTAACTAATGATGACACAGCTCCTGGTGCCTCTGCGCCCATTTATAATATTTCCCAGGCCCACTTTTAGCCTTGAGGGCCCACGTTGAGAATCACTTCTTTAAAACACGTCGAATATCGTTGTTCCTAAAAAATTGCCTTGGAAATTTTTGTATGACTTTTTAAGATCAATTGCAGCAATACTCCATTTTTGGTTTAAGCTGACTCTTGCAATGATAAAGCATGACAGGAGAGAGATACTTTCTGGAACGACAGAATCTCCGACTATTTTGCCACCATCTTTGTTAATAGATTAAATATAAGGCTTTCACTTGGGGGTCGGCATGAACTTGAGACCCAAGAGACAATCATTCGCAGAGACACCTCAGGATGTGATCATTACCAACTTTGTTTTGAGATATTGGAAGTTACAAACTTATTTTCACGTTGAGCTATTAAAGACAGATCATAGAAAAGATCAACTGCCATATTTCTATCATCATCCTGGTTTTGGGAAACGTGTACATAAACTGAGGTATCGTTTGCATAGATGCTTACCAATAATCTGATAATGTTCATAGACAGATCGTTAATGAAATGCAGAAGGAAAAAATAGAACCGAACTAAGAAAAACCTGTATTGATGCTTCCGATTACTGACCATTCATTTATTTTAACAATTTTGTCGTGAGGGTTAGTAAATTATCGATATGACTACCCCCCCACCACGTTTTTTTTTTTCGTTTTCTTTTTCTTTTCTTTTTTTTGCATTTAGGTTTTTGTTAGAAAGGTAAGCTGTATAATTTTGCCTGATTCGTCACTTTGAAATTTAAGCTAAAAACGAGTCTGGGTAAATGGTTGCAGGTTTAGAGCATAGAGAAAGATAAGAATCTGTTTCAAAACAGACGGAATCGAGATTCTGAGTAAAAAAAAGTGTTATCTTATTTAATCTAACGTAAGGTTCGGTGATAATTGATATAACACTTCAGGATGTTTTCATGCCTTAGTATAATTCTTGGATGAGTAAACATGATGCGACATTATTTTTTACCTCTTTCTTACTTTATGTCA